>CM055272.1:68480213-68812713 GCA_029237695.1 Conchocele bisecta | reverse complement strand
ACTCTTATGAAGCAATTATCATTGAAGCTCAGTGTATCTATCTATGACCTACTATCGAATTTCTCTGTCTGAAACGCAGGAGAAATAACTGTTACGCAGGGCAGAATTCGTGTTCGTGTGAGGTATAATAATTTAATGTATAAACTTCTCGAGGAATATCAATAAAGAGAAAATAACACGTGTAAAACGTAGAACATTTTATGGCGCATCAACAGTGTTCACATAATTATAGGTTTACTTACTTTACTGTTTACTTACTGTGTGTCAGAATGGACACACAGCGAGGATGTCGAAACCATTTTACAATGTAAGGGAAATAACCCATGTATGGTATAATTTCCCATTGGTTGTTTCCCTTACATTGGAAATATAGTACTCACATCTTTGTAGCAGACCAGTACGGGAAGTGACTTTTAAATAGAGAAAACGATGTGATTGCATGTGACTGGGATATCGCAATGTATTAATACGGTGTAATAACAATCATAGTGTAATGCATATGCAAACTAGCTCATTACAAAAAGTAGGTCTGGTGACCATTACGCATTCAAGGTTTGACGATGTGCTTATGCAATAAATAGAATATAACATTTGTGATGATTTAATATGATATTTATTAAGCTCGTTGACTAATTTCATAAGAATATGATATTTATTAAGTTCGTTGACTAATTGCATAAGAAACGAGGCATAGCCTCGTTTCTTATGAAATCAGTAAACGAGCTTAATAAATATCATATTAAATCATCACATATGTAAGACCATCCATGTATTAAAACAATACTTATAACTACATTAGTGTACTATGTAAATGAGACCGCTACAGAAACTAATATAAGCATTTAACACAGATTTTGCACTTATTTAATAAGTACAATTAAACATTTGTGTTTGATTTAAAATAAAATTATATTTATGAAACTCGTTGACTGAGTTCATAAGTAACTCGGCGGCATAACGAGTTTAATAAATCATATTAAATAAATCATATTAAATAAATCATCGCTCCTGTGAGGTCATCTAATTTACCGAGGTTTGGAAACAATCAAATGATGAATTATCGTTTCACCACAAAATATCGTTTCATACGGAGACGTAGAATTCTTTTTTTTATTAATTCGTTCCCACGAAATAACAATTCGTTCCCTCAATTTAACAATTCGTTCACACGAATTACCAATTCGTTCCCTAAATTTAAGGGAACGAATTGTTAATTCGTGGGAACGAATTGTTATATCGTGGGAACGAATTGTTAATTCGAGGGAACGAATTGTTAATTTGAGGGAACGAATTGTCATTTCGTGGGAACGAATTGTTAATTCGAGGGAACGAATTGTTATATCATGGGAACGAATTGTTAATTCGAGGGAACAAATTGTTAAATTTAGGGAACGAATTGTTATTTCGTGGGAACGAATGATAAAAAGAAATTCATGTCCCTTGTAGATAATTGTTCGTACACGATCAAGCACGATACAAGTTACCACTATGCAACCCGGTACTAGAAACATTAATATTCGTTTTTCTAGTATCTACTATCTGTTCCACGTGTTTCTATTAAACACATTTAATCAAAAGAATATATAACTTTAGGTACTTTTTCATCAATATAAAAAGTTACCCTCTGTAAATTGTTTTATTTGATGAAATTCCGATATGTCTAATATATTGCGAAAAAAATTTGAAATGGGAAATTAGCGTTGCATAGGGTAAACGAGGATAGCGAATATCGTTACTACTTATTGTTCTAAACACAATATATAGAGAATACCAGGCTAGTGACTTTTGATATTAAGTTTATCATGCAAGGCTAGGAAACGCGTAGGAATTCCGAGGCTTGCCGAGCCGAGCCTGATAAACTTGATATCAAAAGACATTAGCACGGTATTTTATGTATCAGGTAACATTTTTGGCTACATGATGAACAACTATGACGTTGTTTTCGTTGAAAAGAACGCGTACTTGTTCCCGTAGCCTCATTCCACTGACGTAATTCGGTAACGTCATGTGACGTCGTTCGACCAATGAAACATTAGTTTTAAATTTGTTGTAACCCGGATATTCGTATCAGGTCAATGCCTGATACAGCCATATGTTATCAGTCAGTACGTATTCGGCCAATACAGGCCAGGCAACCTGATAAATAGAGAATACCAGGCTAGTGTCTTTTGATATCAAGTTTATCAGGCAAGGCTAGGAAACGCGCAGGAATTCCGAGGCTTGCCGAGGAATTCCTACCGTTTCCGAGCCGAGCCTGATAAACTTGATATAAAAAGACACTCGCCTGGTATTCTGTTTATCAGGTAACTTTTTATGCTCGAAAATGACCACATATGACGTCGTTATCTGTGGACAGAACGCGGACTTGTTTACTTAGCGTCATTACACTGACGTCATTCGGTAACGACACGTGACGTCATTCGACCAATGAAACGTCAATATTCACTTCATTGTAACCCGGATGTTTGTATCAGGTCAATGCCTGATACAACAAGATGTTATCAGTCACTACGTAGTCGGCCAATACAGGGCAGGTTACCTGTAATAACGTTTATCAGGTAACCTGCCCTGTATTGACCGAATACGTACTGACTGATAACATATTGTTGTATCAGGCATTGCCCTGATATAAACATCCGGGTTACAACGATGTGAAAACTGACGTTCCATTGGTCGGATGACGTCACGTGACGTTACCGAATGACGTCAGTGTAATGACGCAACGTAAACAAAACTTATTATCTAAAGACACTAGCCTGGTATTCTCTATGTAGCAGTTATCTGTATGCAACCAGATATTAGAAATGTGAATATTCGTCTTTCTAGTATCTAGTTGCATAGGGTGAACGAGGATTATCGTTACCACTGATTGTTTTAAACACACTATTAAAGTGAAGCTGTTACCTCTATGCAGTAAAATACTAGAAGTATTCGAATATTCGTGTGTCTTGTATCTGGTTGCTTATTGTGAGAATGTGACTATTATAATTATGCGACAGGCTCAGTGCTACACAGCCGACAGCAATATTATATGGTGAGGAATACGTGGAACGTGAAAAACAACTCAGTAGGCACAAAGTGTTCTTTATATCAGAGACATCATCTGGGACATTGCCAATCAATACGTGGGTAATGGTGTATGAATGTTTATTTTGCCAGAAAATGTCTCACATGATGTCTCTGATATAAGATCATGTTGTACCTACTGAGTGGGCATGGACCATTAATAAACAAACACAATAGTTACTACATCGTTGTTCTAGGTGGTGTGAACATCCACAGAAAACAGGAATCATCAAATGCAATTAGCCTCACAACAAGGATGTACATGGTGATATGCGGCTGGAATGAATAAATGGGGCTTATAGGATTAGTGACCAGTGTAGCTACTGATTATATACAGAGGGGTCAGCGTGTAAGTGTACTCAAGAACGAACACGACAGGTTGGAACCAACCTGTCGTGTTCGTTCGTGAGTACACTTACACGCTGACCACACTGTAACACGTTCATGTAAACTAATATTCATCTATAGTGCTTGTTTGAAGCATAACGGTGTGTTTCATAGTTGAAATGGCGGATGCACATGTTGATCTGGTGCTACACTGGTCACAAAAGCGATAAACCTCATTCCTTCACTCACAGCCACATATTTTTGTTCATGGATCAATAAAATGTTCTGTGAAAATCCGAAAACTACAATACATATATAGCAAACAAATACATCCGCTGTGCTTGCCTGCTGATATGAGCATACCGACGGTGACAAAGAGTGTATATCTAGGTGCATGATCACGTGGTTACAACAACAACAACAACAATGGCTGAAAGTGTTTAAAGCGCGCCCACTCCAAAGTAAGTATTACTGGATATAAATCATTAAGCTGTATTTGGTGGTCTCGGTACATTGGCCCAAACTTCTGTCTTTTCGCGAAGAATCGACTTCCGTGTCTACTGACACGGAACTCGATTCTTCGCAAAAACGACATAAGTATGAGCCGAACTCCCGCAACCATATTTCATCAAAATCCCACCTCAATTATTTTTATGAAATATGGTTGCGGGAGTTCGGCTCATACTTATGTCGTTTTTGCGAAGAATCGAGTTCCGTGTCAGTAGACACGGAAATCGATTCTTCGCAAAACGACAGAAGTTTGGGCCAAAGTACCGAGACAACCAAATACAGCTTAACAAGATGTGTTTGATGCGCCATATTTAATCAAAATCCGTTACATAATAAGGACAAATTAAAAGAATACGTACTTTGAATCGGAGGGCTTCTGGAAGTTTCAGTGCTTGTTGTTGTTGTTGTAGCCACGTGATCATACACCTTGTATATGCCCAATTTAAATACTCAAACCACCTCTTTGATCAGACCCTAATCATGGGCGTCACCAGCATTTTTGAAAAGGGGGTTCGAATTTCAGCTGTGCAGCAACCGAAATCTGTAAAGGGTCCAGGGGTTGCCCCTGAACCCCTTACAGATTTCGGTTGCTTTACAGACATATACCCATTTAGATTTATAGAAGCAAAAACGCTGTATTCGGGTATGTTTGGACAACAACTATAGCCAGCTCAAAGAGTTTTGGGTCAATTTAAGATTCATATTTATTAAAATTGCCATATTCCAATATGTTTTGTTAGTACGCCATTTAAATAATACAATGTCTGCTCATGCATGCACTGAAAATGGCTATCACGGACCTCATTGATCTCAAAATATCCAGCTGGCTCAAAAAGGGGGGGGGTGGTAAGGTGGGGGGGGGGGGGGGGGGGTGGGGGGGGGGGTTCGTACGAACCAGTCGAACCTCTTCTGATGACGCCCTGGCTAGTGAAGTTTGTCTATAAGTGCCAATGTAAGAACAACGAATCTATTCTGCCAATAGTTAAATTTATCTGCATTTGCGTCAAATGTTAACATCTCAAAATTCACAAAACGTTCAATCATTATACGGGTACCATAATTATGATACAGACTATTTTTAAATGTACACAATTTACATATATTTACATGATATTATATTCTGTTATATGCTTATAAAACATCATTGTGGACAACATATACGACGACACATGCATGTGTAAAATATGGCATACCATAGTGACTATGCAGAACAAATCCATAAATAGATGATTACATTTGACAAGACCCTGTACGGCAGTATCAACCGTATAAGCTTTAACCACACTACGGTGGGGTCAGCGTGTAAGTGCACACACGAACGAACACGACAGGTTGGTTCCAACCTGTCGTGTTCGTTCGTGTGTGCACTTACACGCTGACCTCACTGTAAATCATCAGATATTCATGCGCGGTGTAGTAGTACGGTAAAGAAAATAATCCCGATGTGTTATGCCGTAGAGACTACTTACTTGTTAAAACGGTTAACTGATGTACCAAACTACTTCACAGGCATGTTAAT
Organism: Conchocele bisecta; assembly: GCA_029237695.1. Lineage (NCBI taxonomy): Eukaryota > Metazoa > Mollusca > Bivalvia > Lucinida > Thyasiridae > Conchocele > Conchocele bisecta. Next base: position 68,807,291 of record CM055272.1, on the reverse strand, counting down.
GTATAATTTACATCTTTTTTAAGCATATGGTTCGGGATTATTTTGTAAGTCGGAACAAGTTTGTCATGTTTCAATTTTTCTTTCTTTACACTCATTAAACCTATATATTAATTAGTGATGTGTCAGTTTGTTTGTTTGTGTATTGGTGTTTAACAGCCTATCAACAGCTAAGGTTATGTAAGGCCAGGCAAACAGGTTCGATCCCGTTCTAACATGTTGCATTGAGGGGGTGGGGGGTCCCAAAATCAGAACGGAATATTTACATCGAGAAAAAATATATTCAGCCCTGAAATTAGAATAACCTGACCTGGTGACAGGTCCATACCACACCAAAGTCACTTGGCCCCTTCCCCTAAAATATGATTACGAGTAGTCGTACTACTCACATAAGGGGTATAGCCAGATTCAACTGTCACATACAAAATGACAAAGACGTATGTGAGGGCAAAACCAGTAGCCGATTTCACCAACATTGCAAAGTATACTTATCTAGTAAAGTATACTTTGAGGGAGTGTTCATTTATTTTTCCTGAAATATTTAATATAGAACTAACCACTGCATATATTTGATGATTAAAAGTATGCAGAATTATTATACTGAATTTATTACATTATCACAGCCAAAATGGCTGTGATAATGTAATAAATTCAGTATAATAAAAATCAATAAATTTATAAAAAAATTGAAAATTTCTCCCTCAAAGTATACTTTGCTAGAAAAGTATACTTTGCAATGTTGGTGAAATAGGCTACAGGTCTCCAGTCGGAATTCCGGTAAGGATGAACCCCGATCGTTAAATACCCATCACATGCTCCCGCCTGCCACCCACATGGAATTGTCAGAGCACAATGGGTGTAGGTTATGGGAAAATAGGACCCACAACGTCCATACGAAAAATGAAAGTAGCAGAAAATAGCAAAATGTGTGGTAATATAGGAAAATATAGGAAAAATCAATGCTGGTGACACATGTTTAAAGTGCACAAACATGTGTTAATCTCTTATACATAGACAGCAAATGTTATATGATTATATTTAATTTAATATTTATTGACAAAACATGTTTTGAGAGCGCTATTTTCATATTAACCCTTTCCCTGTTTTGCGATATTTCGACTCATCCAAATCCAAAACATCTGAATAAAAGAATCAAATGTTGGGTCAAATGATGGTTCCATTATCTGAAAGAGTAGAAAACATTGTGGGAAAAGGAGAAATTGCTTGTTACAAGCAATTTCTCCTTTTCCCACAATGTTTTCAGGGAAAGGGTTAAACATTAAAACACAGACGCACTATCAGTTTGCCACATTATATGGGTTAATTATATTATGGCATGCCGTAAACATTAGAATTTCAAACAGCATATTAACGTTATTAAACCACATACGTTGCATATAAAGTTAACCATGTTTGAACGTTGCGTTAACAGTTAAGTGCACCTCCAGTAAATTGTACATTGACCTGGTTTGAACCTCCAAGTGCACATTTAGTGAAGTCAGCTTTGACATGACGTGCACATATCGGTCCACTTTAGGTGCACATACGAGTGATCGTTTGTGAACAAAGAAGAACACCTGTGTTTTAGGCAATGCAAACGTATTGGTTCTCAGACACGGATGGAATGTGCCGCGACAGGGCGGATTTTTTAATATATTTTGTTTGTTTGGGATGTTCGATTCTGATTTTTACTCCGATGCCGGATGCACATATGTTCTATAACGTTACTATAAAATCTTTACACGTGGAATATCAACGCGCATGTACCTTTTTTATGGCCTTACCAAAATGGCATTAATCTTTCTTTAAAGCATATAACTTGACAGAAAATACCATTGAACATAAATATAATATGTGAAATAGTACAAAAACAAGTAGTAACACAGACAACGAAAATTCGTCAACCATGGGAACTCCCGACATTGGTCTGACTCTTGTTTTGTGTTAAACATTCCACTGCAAACTGTGAGTAAACGTCTTTCTAAAAAGATATCGTTATAGGGTTACATAACTGTGTTCATCAATGAAATGATATCAGTTGTCGCATGAATTTGTATCGCTCTTGATCAGAAATCTGCAAATATAAGTCGTGTTTACAATTCAATACACATTTTCGGTACACCATAGCGGCTTCGACAAGTCCATACCATGTAGAAGAACGCTATGTAAGTTGCATATGAGACTATTGTATGTAAACCCGTCTAAATAAGATAATTGTATTACAAGTCATATAACACAATATACAACACTACATTATAATACGGCACCTCAGCGTTCATGAACATACAAGAACGCTGAATCGCGGTGTTCTTGACGACATTCGTTGCGTTGTTACTGTCCAGGCCAAGTTCATTCGAGAATCTGCTGTCGTAGATGGTAAACAACATGTAAATCTAAAATTGAATTTTGAGTTTATGTCAAATGTGTCAGTCCATATGCAAGTCACTGTCCTGATTTGTCATAAATCAACTCGAATTTAACAGTTGCGATACGTTGAATATATACCTGTAGATAACTGGTAGAACACAGAATACACTTTTCAGAACACAATCGGTACAGAATAGCCAATAGCAGTACATGTCTGCTGTGTTGTTGTAAATGTGTAATAGACCATTTTCGGTCATTTGACAAAACAAGACACTACATACAGAAACGTTTGATAATAACTAAGATGCGTGCGTGCAAACCTTATTTCACCTAAAACAATCATGTTAAGTAATAAATCACATATAACTGCTAAACTTGTTCTGGTTATGTACGTGTAATTTGAACACAGAAGTAACAACATATCGATGGTCTAGTAACATAAGGTCGTAACATAGCAGTTACGACCTTATGTTACTAGACCATCGATATGTCTGGTTGGCAGATCAACCTTTAATAGAGTCGAATGTGAGAGTTGATTACAGATGTTGGAAAGTGTATAGCTGATACTGTCTAACAATCGCCAATATAGGAATATACGACATATTGTAAGAATGTATCTGGGAATAAAATTTAACACTCCATCTATATCGGACGAAGGCCGAAAGTTTAAAACAAAAAACTGTATTGGATGAAGGCCGGGGGCCCTCAACCACTTTTGTTAAAGGTTCAAACATTTATATCCTCGCCATAGTCTCAATACATGTCGTTTTGTCCTTATATAATTGCAACTGAATACTATTCCAAAGTGATTAAAATGATTTTAAATCCCATGTTTCATACTTGTCCCAGATTAACAAAAATGTGTATATGCTAATGTAGACTCTCCATAACCATCACTTGCGTTAATCTTGCCCAGAAACCAACGTTTCCGAACTTCTATTGGCAATATCGACTAGTAATATCAAGCCGCTTGATGTGCCTGAGCTGTAGCAATGTACAGCTCAGGCATAGCCAATCAAGCTGCTTGATAATCAAGCAGCTTGATTGGCTATGCCTGAGCTACAGCTACAGCTACAGCTCAGGCATAGCCAATCAAGCTGCTTGTCCTTAAGTACGATATTCAATATTTTGAATTAAAGGAATTTCAAATATCAGCAAGATTAGTGCAGGCTGTGGTGTATGACGATCCACGTCAAAATCAGCGACGTAACGCCAACAATAACAAAATGGTGGAAAACAGAACGTCGCTCAGAACCATAGGTGTTTGAACGGATGGTCATTATTTCGGTGTCATATGTGTACTTTTGTGGATTTGGATGGATTTCGTTGGTTTGGGGTAATTTAGATAGTTTTGTGCAACTACTAATGCTCAAGCATAACACACGATAGAAATCGCCAGTTATATACACATTAACCGTTCCGAACTTTCGGGCACCTTTCTTACTGCGACTTATGCGTGTAATTCGCGGTAGGTGACGTAAATTGTATGTTGGTAACAATGCACCCAAACCACCAGAGATACCAAAGCAACCCATAAAACACAGAAATATGAACCTTTCTTCAATAACCTGTGCTCAGAACCAATGAAAAGGGAACAAATGTAGGTAATTACTTGCAATATTTCGATGGTCTAGTAACATACGGTCGTAACTGCTATGCTTTAGCATAGCAGTTACGACCTTATGTTACTAGACCATCGATTTGTCTATTTCACATTTGAAAGTTCGAAGCGATACGAAATATCCACTGTTCTGCATTTTTTAAGGAATACAGACAAGTACTGTTGCGTTTACCGCAGTACGAACAACATTTGGTCCGCTTAAAGTGCGTGGAGTCCGAAGAAGGACTCCACGCGCTTTAAAAATACCAAATGGATTTTCATACTACAGTAAACGCAACAGTTACAGCCCATGGTTTTATAGCTTAAATGCACACGTGCCCTGTGCCCGGATGTGACGACTCGTGGCCAATGAAAATGTTCAAAACGTGTTAATATTTTGAAGTTGGAATTATTTGTTTATAAACAACAAACTCTACCCGTCAATATATGGGACAGATATGTAGTTCATATCCCACACTATATACATGTATACACAGTATGTACATATAACCCTTAGAATGCGGGAAACAAAATTGTCGTCTGCTCTCGTTTTAGATTTTGTCTTCTTTCTCAAAAAGCATGGTATGACAACGCATTAGAATCATTTCTCCATTCTAACATGCTGTCAAACCATGTTTTTATTTAATAAATACAGTGCACAAACAGCAGACGACACAATTTACTTCAGCAGTGTAAGGGCTAAGTTTATATTATGGACGTGAACGGTAACGTACTCAAATATGAACAGTATTTACAACGTTTTCAAGGTACATGATCACGTGGTTACAACAACAACAACAATGACTGAACGTATTGAAAGAGCGCCCACTCCAAAGAAAGTATTATTTGATAGTTTCCTTAATAGGCAACGGATTTTGATGAAATATGGCGCAGTCAACGCGTCTTCATGAGCTGCATTTGGTGGTCCCAGGAGTTCGGCACATAATTATGTTGTTTTTGCGAAGAATCGATGTCCGTGTCAGTAGACACGGACATCGATTCTTCGCAAAAACGACAGAAGTGTGGGACAAAGTACCGAGACCACCAAATGCCGCCTACCAAGACGCGTTTGACGCGCTGTATTTCATCAAAATCCGTTACATAATAAGAACATAATAGAAGAATACATACTTTGAATCGGAGGGATTCTCGAAGTTTCAGTACTTGTTGTTGTTGTTTTAACCACGTGATCATACACCGTGGTCTTGCAAATGATACAACATAGTTAAAATGACAAAGTAATCAGCGACGTCATCAAGAGTTGACCAGCAAATATAACTTACAAGTCAACTACTAGTATACTACTGCCACACATTTTAAATGCCACTAATATGATGACTGGTTGTGAAGAGAGGTAACGTGTTTGTTGCTGATATGGCATCCACCGCGCATGTGCCAACGACTCCATATAGTCTGCCTTCCGTCTTGCTCCAGTAGAACACTGTTCTTGTATATCATTCCACGACCGTGGAGCTTATCTGCAGTTTTCATTTCACAACACAGGTCAGTAAAATACAGTTGTTTCATACCACTACACAAATACAAGCGACTTGATGTTCTTGTGGAATAAACGCACCAATGCGTCATCGCACTTGGCAGACAGCCGCCCGTTCCATGTCCATCGGCATATTCTTATTTCCATAAATATTCATTACTGTCTGTTCCACGTTTTTCTGCCGACGAACATTTGGCCAGTAAACACATTCAATCTAAAAGATATTTAAAAGTAAGTACTTTTTCATCAATAACAAAAAAGTCACCCTCCCCAAAAAAATATTATTTGATGAAAAAACGATTTTCCTATGGGAATTTAACATGGGGAGTCAATTCCCAAAAAATTGGAAATTGACTCCAAAACCTGGCGAGACAGCTTGAAAATGATGTAATTAAGAAAACAAAAGTTAGATTTTGAAAATCGGTCCACAAATAAAAAAATATTTAAAAAAATCTATTTTAGCCCCCATGTTAAATTCCCATAAGAAAATCGTTTGTTCGCAATAAAATCAATATTTGATGGAATTTCATCAAATAATTTTGTTTGGGGAGGGTGACTTTTTTGTTATTGATGAAAAAGTACTTACTTTTAAATATTGTTTAGATTTAATATGTTTAATAGCCAAAAGTTCGTCGACAGCAAAACGTGGAACAGACAGTAGTTGATATTTGCCGAACCAATTACATCTACAATACCAATATGAGGATAACTATATTTAATAAGTTGCTCTATTTTGGTAATTTCTCCTCAAAAGTATAAGTTATAACCACTAATTTTTACCGTTAACAGAAACGGTTCGAATGGTGGTCACAATATATAAAACTGTATATTTTAGAATGCAATGGATTAACAAGCTTTAACAACCTTCGCCATCTGTCGAACTCAGATCCTTAGCTTCCAGTGAAAACAAAATATAATTTACTCATTCCATAATAATTACACCTGTTGATGACAAATACTTCCGCCAAGTAATGTTCGCGTTAGTAGCACACATTTCAACAACTTTTACACCCGCATTTTCGAATTATAGGTAAATCGTATATATAGCTGGTATCGTCCGTGCAATACAATTTAACCTTTCTGTTTTTAATTTTCTTTGGCTGGCAGCAGTGTTGACCCTGGCCGCAACTTCCTTCACACCGCCGGAATTTGATTCTGCGCTTCGTCCGACAGTTAGTTTTATGATCTACAAATATGTCGATGTGCACACGGCCTTTACACGTCGGTGCTGCAATGTAAAGTGATTAAATATGTCAGAATTTAATTCCGCAGATATAAATAAGAAATAATATTATAAATGCGCTAAAAAAATTTTTAATAGCTCGCTGGGGGCCGTTTCACTAAACTTCTTACTACTAAAATGTTCGTAAGTGCAAATTTAAGATCGTCTGTAAATTTCAATTTATGGATTTACATTTATTGAGCATAGGCTGCATATGCAGCCTATGCTCAATAAATGTAAATCCAATAATTGTTTACAAGAACACATTTTTAATGTGAAATTTACAGACTATCATAGGTTTGCACTTACGAACATTTTAGTCGTAAGAAGTTTAGTGAAACGGTCCCCTGGTCTCTTTGTGATATGTCTTTCCATTTGAATAGTAATAACAATACTGTAGTATATTATAATCATGATTGTAAGGCTTGTTAATTCCACAAAAAGGCCATTCATTCCTTATAATTCCAGCATTTTAAATAAATTCATAAAGAAAATGTGTTTATTTTGACAGACGGCAGCCATTTGTTTACATTGACATCACTGACAGCGCACCTGTAGAAAGTAGTTCGGCGTGGGAGTTTACTGGGATATACATTTTGGTCAGAGACTTGCTACGGGCCAATCAAATATTAGGGAATTGTGTAAATATTTTGTGCTGGAATTATATAGCAATGATTGCATTCGATATTCATTATTATTTGAGACACACCATGTGATCTTGTACCTTCGGGCATCTGCGAAATTTTATGAAATACGTTTAAAACAATTACAATATTTTCCGTAAATGGCGACAAAAGTTTCAGAGTACTCTGACAATTGTGTCAACTTTTCATTTCATGAAATGAAGCAGATGTCCGAAGGTACGAAATCACACGCGTGTCTCATTTAAAGTCAATGGTGTTATTTAATATGAACACTCCATCGACACATGATATGAAACATATTAATGCGACGGAACCTAAATAAAAATGTAAGACAGTATATCCAAAGAGACCAAGATCTTTTCTTGAATTTTCAAGATCTTTTCTTGAATTTTCAAGATCTTTTCTTGAATTTTCAAGAAAAGATCTTGAAAATTCAAGAAAAGAACTTGAAAACTGGCTATATTTAACATCGACCATTCCAAAATACATAAGAAAGCATACAGGCCACAAGTCAGTGAGAAATACATGCAATAATAGTGCAGCTCATTTGGACATGCACACACAATATAAGTGCAAAATATGTGCAAGTTGGCATACGTGTAACTGGATTCATGACTATTATATTTTACATGACTATTATATTTGAAACAGGTGCAGACTTAGGAAGTTTTGCCAATTAGAAACATAACCCAGTATTTTCTGATCAAATGTCTGCTTCTCCATTTTTGACGTGTTCCTTGTGCTTTAGGTTCGATACTTTTATCATATGTGGCTGTGACTGGAGAAATGGGGCTTGTGCGATTTGTGACCAGTGTAACACCTGATAAAGTAGCAAATTCATGTAGCTGATAACTATATATATCACTTGTTAGAAGCATGATGGGCATTTCATTGATGAAATGGTGAACCGTGCAGATCCTGACAGAGACAGAGACAGACACTGACAGAGAAAATTCATTTAACCAGTCACCAGTGTCAAATTACAAGTGCCAACATATTTCACTTTAAGTGAACATGTATTTGTGCACTGGTGTAAAATGTTAACCAGGTAATTACTAAATATTGATAGATGCGCACGTGACCAGGTACTCTACGCTATTTCTATAAATACGTCTGTATCACTAGTATCTATATACACAAGTGCATGTGTTAATCTTGCCAAGAACGTCGACTGTTATAGAGAATAGTAGGTTAGTGCCGTGAATGGGAAAAAATATCCGGCAAGGCTCAAGAATTTCTTTATTTCTCATCAGAAGTATATGTTGTGACCACTCATTTGAACCGTCTCGCCGAGACGGTTCAAATGAGTGGTCACAACATATATTTTGGTTCAGAAATAAGGAAAATAGATAGAGAATAGTAGGTTAGTGCCGTGAATGGGAAAAAATATCTGGCAAGGCTGAGGAAACGGGATGGGCGAGGCTATGCCGAGCACATCCCGTTTCCGTGCCGCGCCAGATATTTTTTCCCATTCACGGCACTAACCTACTATTCTATTTATCCCGTCAACACCTACAAATGGCTGTAAAATGCAAAAATTGTATTGACTGGATATCAAAAATGTTTCAAGGCACCGTGTTTCACGGCACATACGCACTGTGTTGACGGGATAAATGCACATCTATTGGCACTGCCAAATCGCAATCAAGCAATTAGATTGCCAGAGCTCAGACAATCAAACTGCTTGCTTTGAAGCACAATATTCACGACTTCCGAAAGAAAACAATTTACAAATATTGGCAAGATTAGCGAGGGCGGTGGTGTACGTTACCATGACAACCCCGAGTGTATACGTACAACTGACAATTGCTCACACTTGTAAATTTTAACTTCTCACATAAATCAGCAGATTACTGAGTCACATGTGCATTTACCAGTCGTGCTACTATAAAGCAGTGACTACTAGTGTTAAAAATAAAACTTACTATCGCTACCGACTGACATGTCTGATGAATATTCACCTATATCGCAATACGGGCCGCTATAGCCACTGCGACATCGGCATTCGTAGCCCGCCTCGCTGTTTGCGGGTCGGCAACGCGCTCTATTCTGACACTTATTTCTCCTACATGGGTCAGGGCTACTGCATCCTGGCGTTATTTTGTGGTTGCGTTTGGTAATCATGAAGTCCAAACGTTTTCCGTTTACTAACACTTGTTGGAAACAACCTGAAATAATAGCAGTTATGTAATATGGTAAGACAACTGTTTGGAAATGCTCAAAATAACTGTTATTTGAATAATACTATATTTTTTATGAAGTGGTCATGTTGTGGAAATATATACCAATTGATCAGAAGACCCACACACCACAGCTAAATGCAGAATCAGGATCCATACTCTCACAACACTTTAAGAGAAAACGTGTACTGAATAACAGGCAGTATGATTCGTCGAGTACAGCTCAGCATGGACCAATCAAGCTTCCTACTTCCTAATTTCGAGGAAGCAAACTGAGTATGTTCTCTGAAAGCTTTACAATAAATAAAACGGAATTAGACAGTTAACACCATTATCCCTTTCAACATTGCATACCTCTTTTGTGATGTTTGCAAACTGTGTAGATCCAAATGAGCTGGCTCGTAACGGATCCTTTTGCAAGTAATTTTCATATTTTCAAAAAATAAAAACAACACACACCCCCTTTTTATAAATAGACTAATCTGAAAATCATGTTGAGATGATTGGATTGGTATGAAAAAATAACGTTTTTGTTGTATTATATTACAGTCCATTCCAGTTACTTATGGTTAAACGGGTTAACAGTTACCTTTAAAGCTTGATCCGTCGCGGATGTGGAATTTATGTATTGCCCTTGTGCTGACAGCCGACGGTAACCCACCAAGATAAAGGTCATCGTCAACCTGGAGATAGTGCCTGCTGCCCTGATTGATGACGGTGCGCGGGAAACCGCCATCTACCCGCATAGTGAAGTTGTGCTGATGGACGAGAAGCTCAATGGTGTGCGGTCGCTCATCGTCGACTTTGATGAAGCTGAAGATATAGCTGAACAGGCTCGGGTTGTGTGTCTCACCGACGTAGAAGCTGACGGCGACACGACCCTTGTAGAGCTCTACGGCCAGATGGCCTTCGATACCCGTGTACAGCAGTAGGCCCGAGCTCTGGTTTGTCTTCATGACTATGGTGATGTTGGACGTGGTTTGGAAGTTGAATTTCGACAGCTGGATGTACGAGTCGCGAGCCAAGAATGACAGACTGGATAACTTCTCGCATTTCTTGCCCATAAACCCTGAAAGTTACAGTATTGTAATCAATATAGAATTGTGGCCTTGATTTCAGAAATGTGGCTTATTGAACTTGTGACCAGTTAGGTTATGATCAAATAGTACACTTACGTAGCCTTATAACAATCTACATTTGATAGAAGCATGGTGGATGTTGTATGTATGGAGTGGCGATCAGTGCAGATCATGAATACACTGTGCGTATCTTGTAAATAAAACATGTAGGTGGACGACAAAAAGAAGAAAAAAGTTACAAATAAACTAACCTTCCACACATTTACACTTGTAGTCCGTGGACCTATCCTCCTGGTAGCAGACACCGTTGTTCTGACAATCGTGGTTCTGGCAGAGACCGTCCGTGTTGGGACTGTAGATACTGCTGATGGGCACGATCTCGCAGTAGTCACCGTTATAGCCGCGCTGGCAGACACACGAGTAACTATCCACGCCGTCAACACAGGTGGCTCCGTGCTGGCAGATGTGGTCCTCACAGTCGTTTATGTTCGTACTGCAGTTCTTGTCCGAGAATCCAGATGGACACTCGCATCTGTGTGTGTTTATGAGATAGAATTACAGTGATGTCTCTCTACATATTATATGTATTTGTGTGGGTGAGCCACAGTGGTGCCTCTCTAAACCGGACACCTTGGGAGGTCACCAGGTTGTCCAGTTTTGAGAGGCACCACGGTGATTATGATACATTTATGTATGCATGTATTTGCGAGAATGAGCTATAGTGGTACCTCACTAAACCGAACACCCCTGTGAGGTCACCATGTGTGCGGTTTGAGAAGTTCCAGGTCATTCACACTCCAACTATTTTATGGTTTGGATTAGCATTTTGAATTGTCATTATAGTTAAATTAATAAAATAAATCATCACGTATATATGTTGTGATTAATACACAATACACACACATCAAAAAACAAACATACATGATGCAGAAATACATGTTAGTGCACGGTGATATTTCCCATTCATGCACGAATAGTGCATCTAGCGTACACTTTACGTGCACTGAGCTGTTACCCCCTGCAGTTTGCATATTTAGTTCGGATCACACACAGACTATCCGCACCTTATCCGTATCTGGCTGGTGACAATAATACGTGTTGGTACGATAGAGTTGAATGTTTGTGGCTGTGACTTGATCAATTGGGCTTATGGATTTTGTGACCAGTGTAGATTCAGATCAGCCTGTACATTCACACAGTCTGATCAGGATCTGCACAGTCTGCTATTCCATCAATGAAACAGCCGGCATGGTTCTAACAACCGATATTGATCATTAGCACGCTACAGGAGTATACTATATGATCAGGAGCTACACTGGTCACAAATCACATAAGCCCCATTTCTCCAGTCACAGCCACATTTATGTGAAGATACATTACCTGTAGTTGGTGTCCATGCTGACACAGGTGGCGCCATTTTGACAATAGTTGTACTCTCCCTGGCAGTAGCCGATCTTCTGCTCGCATTTCTTGCCTGAATATATAGTTGACGGTGTTGTAGGGAAACATTAGAGAAAACTACGAAAATAAGTGTATTCAGTAACATCATGTTACCTATTATACAATAGTCCCATGTATTGGTGCATGTACATCACAGCTTGTTCACACACTTCTACCAGGTGTATGATCACGTGGTACTAACAACAACAACAAGTACTGAAATTTCCAGAATCGATCTGATTCAAAGTACGTATTCTTTTATAGTGTCCTTATTTCGTAACGGATTTTGATGAAATATTGCGCATCAAACGCGTATTGTTAAGCTGCATTTGGTGGTCTCTGTATTTTTGCCCAAACTTCTATCGTTTTTGCAAAGAATCGATTTCCGATTTCCGTGTCTCCGACACGGAAATCGATTCTTCGCAAAAACGACATAAGTCTGTGCCAAACTCCCTGGACCACCAAATGCAGCTCATGAAGACGCGTTTGCTACGCCATAGTTCATCAAAATCCGTTTCATATTAAAGGCCCTGAACGGCTCAGTACTACAATTTTACGATTTTTTCAAACACAAAAACATGTTTGGCAACTGATTTAGTACACAAAACTAACATATACTGCCTAATAGATACATCTCAAGTCTTGAGATTTACATCTTAATCTTAATGTGAATACAACACAAACTTGTTTTGTATACCACTCAGTGCAAAATGTCAATATTGACAATTTCATTTCCGTAACCCAACGGCTTCGGCTCGGAAGCGAGTCGATAAACTCCGGCTATCGGAATTCATCGGCCGCGAATCGAGGAGTTGAGGAGTTGACCCGAGCGTCTATCGGAAAATCGATCGGGCTTTGAAACACGCACCTGCTGTTTGTTTATCAACAACTATTGATATTTTCATCGACTACAAACTCATTTTTGTACAAAAATGAATGCAAACAGTTTCAAAGTGTGTGTAAATAGTAACTTGTTGGATTTATGTGTGGGAAAACCCAATAGGAGGCCAAATTCGACAACTTGAGCCGTATAGGGGCTTTAAGGAAAATATCAAATAATACTTTCAAGATTTCAACACTTTTACCCACTGTTGTTGTTGTTATAACAACGTGGTCATGGACCTTGTACTAGTTGGTCTGCGAGTTTGTTCAAATCAAATAAAACCTGTGTTCTATAATCTGTTATGTTCAGCAATAGAGTGTGTGTAATGTCATTATGTGATTCGTCTCTATGTTTAAGATGGATTATACTCATACACAGTGGGTGGCCTTTTGCATAATCGGTGCAACTTAAGCCTAGCTTGATTATTATCAAATGTGTGTTTTTGGATGATTTTAAATGAACAGTAAATGGTTCATGTGTTATGGCTATAAGTAAATATATATGTAAATGTAAATGCTTTGATTTAACGATAACCTTGCATGTCGGGACCGGCTATTTAAGACTATCCGATAGGACTAGCTATAGGCTAGCACGATGTCGTCTTGCCCAAGGACACGCCGAATCGGCCATTCGGAGCGGGTCGAGGTGGGAATACCATTGTGCCTTTTATGATTCTGTATGTTGGGAATGAAGTCACAGTAATGCAACACAGACCTGTGAACCCAGGCGAACACAGACACGTGTAGCTCTGGACGCCGTCGATGCAGGTCGCTCCGTTCTTGCATGTGTGAGATTTGCAATCATCGACGTTGATCTCACACCGGTCTCCTTCAAAGCCAGGCAGGCAATCACAGCTGGGGTGGAAAAAACAAATACGTGAATAATACATACAGTGGAACCTCTCTAAACCGGACACCAAGCAAACACATGTGAACTAATTGTTGATGATTTTCTTGGTGATAATGTCTGATAATCAGGTAATAATGTCTGTTCTTGATCGCGTAGCACACAACTATGGCTCAGAATGATCGAATGCCTGATTTACAGTGAAACCTCACTGTACTCTATTACCGATGTTTTATTAATCTGGTACCGTAAAACCCGCCATCGAATGATTTGATGTATTTGTGTTTGACGGCCTATTAACAGCTAAGGTCATTTAAGGTCGGACCAACTGGTTCGATCCCGCATTTAACCTGCTGGAATGGTGTGTGTGTTTGGGTGGCCAAACCAGTCCTCCGGATCCCGGTAAGTATGAATCCCGATCGTTAAATTACCCATTACATGCTCCAAATCCTACCACCAAGCGCCATCGAATGAACGTGTGGAACCCACAATTAAATTGGAGAATACATAAAAGATTAAAAATCTATATTCGGAAACCGGTCGAAGTCTAATTATTGGATTGACATTTATTGAGCATAGGCTGCATAACAGCCTATGCTCAATAAATGTAAATCCATCAATTGAAATTTCCAGATGATCCTAAATTTGCAGTTACAAACATTTTAGTCGTACGAAGTTTAGTGAAACGGGCCCCTGCTGAATTGTATACAATAAATAGCGTAGCTATGACAATTAAGTCCAATTTATTATTGTATGCACTTACTGAAAACTTCCAAAGAGGCTCTTTTGGTCCATGATCTTGCAAGCACCGTCATTGAAACACGGGTTCCCGAAACAGGCGTTTATTTCCTGCTCACACCGTTTACCATGGTAACCGGGTGTACATTCGCACGAGAAGTCCTTGTAGCCAACGAGGTTACATTTGCCGTCGTGCAGGCATGGCTTTGTGTAGCATACATTACATTTAGACATTACATCCGGGTCAGGGTCGCCTGAAATCAAGGGAAATAAATGTGGCTGTGACTGGCGAAATGGGGCTTATGGGATTTGTAATACACGATAGTAATAGTGTTAGTAATACACGATGCGTTTACAATAACTATTGCACTCAACATACTTTGAAGCTTATATGTGGCGTTGACTGGAGAAATTGGGCTTATCGGATTTGTGACCAGTTTAGATATTGATAAAATCGCACACTCCGTAGCTTGCTAACGGTCTATGTTGCTTGTTCGAAGTGACGGATGTCTCATTGATGGAATGGCAAACAGTGAAGATCCTGATTAGACTGTGCGGATTACATTTCTCCAATCACAGCCATAATGTGTAAGTAAGGTCGGATAATGAAGGTAATACACGATACATGTGCACATTGACAGTAACTATTGCACTCAACATCCCATGTAGCTATATCAAGGTGCATGATCACGTGGTTACAACAACAACAACGTCGCCCACTCCAAAGTAAGTATTATTTGATAGTTTCCTTAATATGAAACGGATTTTGATGAAATATGGCGCAGCAAACGCGTCTTCAAGAGCTGCATTTGGTGGTCCATGGAGTTCGGCACAGACTTATGTCGTTTTTGCGAAGAATCGATTTCCGTGTCAGTAGACACGGAAATCGATTATTCGCAAAAAACGACAAAAGTTTGGGCGAAAATACAGAGACCACCAAATGCAGCTTAACAAGACGCGTTTGATGCCATATTTCATCAAAATCCGTTACGTAATAAGGACAATACAAAACAATACGTACTGTGAATCAGATGGATTCTGGAAGTTTCAGTACTTGTTGTTGTTGTTGTTAGTACCACGTGATCATACACCTTGTATATTAGCCCGTTTGCAGTGAAGCTGCCAAACTGACAATAGTTACGGTAATTTTGCCAATATCTGAATTTAGTTTCATTTCAAAATACTTGACTATTGTGCTGGACATGAAGCATATTGATTGACTGAGCATGAGCATGAGCACGAGCGTTTCGAGTTGAGAGTGTCAATAGATATTCAGTAACGCTGACATCTGTAGCCTATTTCATCAACATTGCAAAGTATACTTTAGTAGCAAAGTATACTTTGAGGGAGAAATTTTCAATTTTTTTTGATAAATTTATTAATTTTTATTTTACTGAATTTATTACATTATCACAGCCAATTTGGCTGTGATAATGTAATAAATTCAGTATAATAATTCTGCATACTTTTAATCATGAAATATATGCATTTGTTAGTTCTATATGAAATAATGCATTTCAGGAAAAATAAATGATTACTCCCTCAAAGTATACTTTGCTAGTAAAGTATACTTTGCAATGTTGATGAAATCGGCTACTGGGCAAGATTAACGCAGGCGGTTGTGTTTTTGTTGTCGGTTGTTCTGATCATTAATTGATTTGATGTATTGGTGTTTAACGGTCTATCAACAGCAAAGGTCATTTAATGCCGGAATTCTGGTTATGGAACACCAAATAATAAATATTTTATTAAAATACGCATACAGAATATTAGTACATCCAAGCAACTCACCGGTGCATTCGAAATGGTGGGAGGGTGTGGTGAGGAGCAGCTTCTGTTGCATGCTGGGAGGGCCCACACACGACGCGATGCCGGACTCTACAAAGTCTTTCTTGATCCAGTCGGACAGCCATTTCAGCTCACAGTCACAGTGCAGCGGGTTACCGCCCAGGGCGCTGTGCGAGATATAGAGAAATAGAGGATCGTACATGAGTGATGATTTAATATGATATGTATCAACCCTTTAACCCCTAAGTGACTGGAATGGGTGTTTGATATGTTAATTTTGCAACCAATCCAATCGTCACAAAATGATTTTCAGACTAGTTCATTTATGATATTGTTCTCAAAAGTATGAAAATTACTTGCAAAAGGTGCAGATCCTGATGAGACGGCTCGTCACGAGCCGGCTCATCTGGATCTACACTGTTTGCCTCTACAGACCACTATACAGACCTGTGGTGTTGATAGGGTTAAACACGTTTACTGATTTCCTAAGAAACGAGGCTATACAGAGCTTGTTATGAAATCTGTCAACGAGTTTAATAAATATCATATTAAGTCCACACAATTGTTAGATTATATTTTTTACATAAGCACATCATCATCATTTGAAGCTGTACTGACTTCCTAACATGTTTTATGTAGCGGGCTCATTTCCAAATTAATTACACTAGTGATGTATGTGAAAGCCAATTTCATGCACTAAATCATATCAAGTATTAAATGTGTACAATATACGAGGGACGTTTAAACATTCGCAGAAAAGTAAAAAAAAAAAATAAAAAAAAAGAGAGAAGAAAACCCACATTTAAAGACTTGCTCAACTCTTACTAGTGAATCTGGGTAAACATGGTGGGAATGAAGAGCAACCTATATATGCATGTTTATGAGAATATTGAAGTAATAATACAACATGTGAAGTTCAACAGTATCAATGCTGGCATACCAGTTCACGTCAGTATTATTTGCGAACTTTGCGTATTGTGGCGATGTTTAATTATTTTACTTTATTGTAAAATAAATACATGTATAATATGAGCAGATTGCCATTCTAGCGATGACTTGGAAACTAAATCTAGTCAATTTCCAATAACATCATGTATTTACATTGGAGAATACCTATAAGGAGAATGTGTATATCTAAACCTAGTTGCGAACAGTAACTCTTGTAATCTACTCCCGTACCGTCCGTAGCTGGCTACGGACGTTACGGGTGTAGATTGCAAAAGTTACTGTTCGCAACTAATCTACGCCATGGTAGAATTTAAATTGAAACTCACAGGTGAGTCAATGCGGAGAGATCATCAAAGGCGCCGTACGGAATTGACGACAGGGCATTGCCATGCAAGGACCTGAAATAGAAAACACAAACCCAATGCCAGTTCGAGTTGCGAACAGTAACTATTGCAAGCAATGAAGAAGAAGAAGATGTTTATTCTGATTAAGATTAACGCCTTTAGCCATATTTCCCTTGAAGCAATACACATGTAACAACATACAGTTATGGATGACAATGTAAATAAAGTTAATAGTGATATCTGTAAAATAAGCGATTGCTTAACGATGTCATGCTAGTCATAACAACTCCTGAACGGATTGTGTTTGATTTTTAAGTTTACACGTATTTACTGCCAGTTGCATGGCAGCTCATGGCTTCTAGATGTTTCTCTGGTTGAAATTGTGAAAATTGTGAAAATACCAAAATAATTGCACCAACGTACCTACATCCAACAGAACGCTACGTTGATGCACATTTACACATTAAAATAAATATATACCTTTGGCAATTACGTGGAGTCCACGAAATTGCCATAGGCATCTATTTTTGTTTATATGTTACTAAGTGTAACACATGGTCATTGCCAGAAACATATATGTTTTGTTATGTTTATTGAACTTACAGGATTCTCAATTCTCCAAGTCCGCCAAAAGTGGAGTCAGCTAGACACTGCAGTTTGTTGTAACTTAGAATTCTGCAAATAATATAATAAACAAATATGATATACATGCACAAAATTTTAGATATAAATTATTGTAATAGTCTCACTTTGTTATATAGAGTTTTATGCAACTACCATTTTGGAACACCGAATTTATTTTCTGAGACATCTGGAAATCCGATAAAGAAGCACTAGTTTCTTTGTCGGATTTACAAATGTCAAGGGAAATAAATCCGTATTTCAAAATGGTAGTGGAATAAATTGTATATTACATGCTCTACGAAAAATGTGAATTTTGCTCTTACCAGCTTATAACGCAGTCAAAATTTACAATTTTGACGTTAGCATATGAATCGTTTCTTCGCCGGAAATGACGTCAAACGTGGCGTCAATAACGGTTCGCGAAAGTCTAGGAGGAAATATTTCCTTCAAGGAAATAAATCTCTCCAGAATCACGGTAAATCACTGGCTATAGCATGTACTATTAATATACACTAGCTTGGCGCATATATATAATTATATCAGTTATAGGTGGTCACTCGATAACAATTGATTTAACCCTCACTACGCGGGAGACGAAAATTGTCGTCTGCTGTTTTACATTCTTAACAAAAAACCTGTTTTGACAGCACATGAGAATCGTTTCCAATGGAGACGATTCTCATGCGCTGCTAAAACAGGTTTTTATCGAGAAATATTGAAAATAAAACATTTCCAGCAGACGACAAACTTTAATTCAGCATAGTAAGGGTTAATATATGTACCGTTGTCAATATATGTCGTGAAAGCAACTTCATCGGAATTCACTAAGATCATCATTAATATGCAAATAATTCATATATATACCCATGAAGCAACCCGATATAACACCAACATTACTATAACATTCACTAATGTTCAGTTCACAATGATACCAATGATCCTGATTATTTGAGTAAAGTCAAATTTCTTCTCAAGAAAATAATTAGCCGAGATAATGAAGAGAAAACAATGCACGTCACAGTGTCTGCAAATGTACTTGATTGCACATACAATGAAACGCAAAGTCAAACATGTACAGACTAACAGACTTTATCCCGTCAACACAGTGCGTATGTGCCGTGAAACACGGTGCCGTGAAACATTTTTGATATCCTGTCAATACGACCTAATCACTGCGTATGAATATGTGCGGTGGCTGGGGTTATTTTTTCGCATTTTAAAGCCATTTGTAGGTGTTGACGGGATAAATAGAATAGTAGATTAGTGCCGTGAATGGGAAAAAATATCTGGCGCGGCACGGAAACGGGATGTGCTCGGCAGAGCCTCGCCCATCCCGTTTCCTCAGCCTTGCCAGATATTTTTTCCCATTCACGGCACTAACCAACTATTCTCTATATTCATGATACACTAATTGCCATGTTTCCAATTAGTCAGTGTGGTTAGACGTGTACTCACAGCGTTGACAGGTGCGTCAGGTTGGCAAACAACTTAGGATGGAGACTCACTATCTTGTTGTTACTCAGATCTCTGGAAACAGACAAATATATGGCCGTGACAGTGGGGCTTATTGTGTTTATGAACAATGAATCGCCTGATCAAATATCACACTCATGTAGCCTGATAACGATATATATCGCTTGTTAGCAGCATAACGGGTGTTTCATTGGGGGAATTGCGAACAGTGCATATCCTGGTCAGACTGTGCGGATGCACAGTCTGATCAGGATCTACACTGGTAGCAAAACACATAGGTCCCAAGTATCCAGTCAAAGTCACATATAAACATTCGGACATAATGACATGATCTGAGAAAATTTATGGCAAAATAAACATTCATTCACCATTACCCACGTATTGATTCGCATTATTATACATTTTATTTCAGGCATACATTTTCACACTGATATCAGGGGCGATAACCGTGTTTCCTTAAAATGTTAACGGACATTGCTATTTATTATCTGTATTTATATTTTGATGTGCAATCATACTTTATAATCTGTCGAAAATATTTTTTTTTCAGGCGACGCATTTAATTAGTATAAATAATTAAAAAAAGGACATGCCTCATTTGTATATGAAAATAGCCTGATACCACCGCGCGTCACTATCAATAAACTATTTATTACTAAATGATTATATCTGTATAGCGGGCACTTATACTTTTCAGAACTGGTGGAATGGTGACACAAGTATACACTTATTTAATTCATATAAAGAACATTGTGTGCCTATTGAGTGGGCATGTACCTTTAATGTATGTATATCAAATGCATCCATGCCTGGATTGAAATGAAACACGCATGGCTTGATACCATTCATATGCATGTCCAGTTGAAAAACTGTGCCCACAAAAAGTGTATGGTATGCTGTGCTGTATTTAAAACTCACCATTTGCGACCAGTGTAGATCCAGATCAGCCTGTGCATCCGCAGTCTGATCAGGATCTGCACTGTTCGACATTCGATTAATGTAACAAGCACTATAGATCGTTATCAGGCTACATGAGTGTGCTATTCGGCCAGGAGCTACATTGGTTACCAATCTCATATGCCCTATTTCTCCAGTCACCCGTAAATAGCGTGAAAAGTTGACAAAATATAATTCCGCATGTACTATGAAACTTTTGTCAACTTTTGACTTTTAATATTTATGAAAATATGGTAAATTTTGTAAACGTATTTAATGAAATTGCGCAGATGTCCGAAGGTACACAATCACATGGCGTGTCTCAATATTATTAGATACTACAGCAATGCTTACAGTCTGGTTAACTGTGTCAGTCTCCCGATCTCACTAACTATATCGTCGGCCGTACTTTCAACATCTTGAATCTCGTTAGCATCTAGATACCTGCAAAAGCAATCAGCGGGGCCAATTAGTAGGATATCACTAAACCGGGTGTGGCTAATCAACCGTTGCTGGTTAGACAAAATGTACACAACCGCCTGCGTTAAACTTGCCAAGGCGTCAACGTTTCTGAACATCTATTGGAAATGCCAACTCACAATCAAGATGTTTGATTGGCTAAGCCCGAGCTTTAGCGTGCGTCCGTGTTTTTCGGTATATTATCAAAGCATCGGCGGGCGCGACATGCGGGCCGCGGTCATCTAGTTCAAATAAGATCTCTCCTTTTTTTATCATACACGCTACATGACATGAACAACTGTAATTCGCTCTCCACTTCACCAGCGGGCCGTTTCACTAAACTTCTTACGACTAAAATGTTCGTAAGTGCAAACCTATGATAGTCTGTAAATTTCACATTAACGATGTGTTCTTGTAAACAATTATTGGATTTACATTTATTGAGCATAGGTTGCATATGCAGCCTATGCTCAATAAATGTAAATCCATAAATTGAAATTTACAGACGATCTTAAATTTGCACTTACGAACATTTTAGTAGTAAGAAGTTTAGTGAAACGGCCCCCAGATTTGCATACATGACAAAATGCTACTTACAGTTCGGTCGTGTCGAGCGGGATTCCTGTCGGTATGGATTGTAGCCCCTTTCGACTGCAGCGAACAATGGTTCCGGTGCACGTGCACTTGTCCGGGCAGCTCACACGCGAGTCACAGTTCCGCTGGCTGATATCTATAGTGAGTAGTCAAATTGAAGAGGTCAGTGGAAGGATGGGGGTAGCTCCCTCTGGGAATTTGTTTTATTTTATCTCCCTGTGACGATATGATGATATGGACTGTGCTCGTGATCTAACGGTGTTATCACATCCTCATATCCGTACACTGCCAATATGATGTGTAAATGCAGAAACAAAACTCGAAAATGTATCAAAGATGTGATAAGAAAAAGTAGTTCCTGATCATATAGCAGGCCTGCATGATAACGGTCAATATTACTTGTAAGAAACATAAAGGGTGTTTCATTGACGTAATGGTGAACAGTGTAGATCCAGAACAGACTGTGCATCCGCACAGTCTGTTCTGGATCTGCACTGTTCGCCACACTGGTGCGCAAAACCCATACGCACCATTTCGTCAGTCACAGCCACATATTTATTATTCTTCAATAGTGTACATGTAATTACTATAGATGCATTCCAATAGCAATGGTTATATGGTCAAACGGTCAATGGTTCATTTTCCTGCACTTACCATCTAGTGGTTGGTCAGAACAGCATGGCGGGATGCCCACATTGCATGCAACCTCGTTGTTTTCTAAAAAGATGACCAAGCACAGAATCTGTTATAATTTGTACATTGCATTAATACAATTAATGTATCACATCGGGCATTGCTATTGTTTATTTCATTTATTTAATTAGTTATAACGTGTATTTTGTAGAAGTAATTGGACTTTGAATGATTGTCGTGGCGAAATTGTGAAATCAACAATTATTGCAAATACATTTTGTTGTTGTTGTTGTTGTTGTTGTAACTATTGCATCTGCTCCTAATTGCTTAATAAATAATTATGGCTAACATGTTAAAGCAGTGTTATACTATTACTCCTCGCCATGCTGAATTAAATCTTGTCGTCTGCTGCTTATTTGTTATTTTCCTCTTTTGTTCTAATTAAAACCATGGTTTGACAGAACTTTAGAATCATTTCCAATGGAAATGATTCTAAAGTTCTGTCAAATCATGTTTTTTATTGAGAAAGAGTAAACATATAAAACAACAGCAGACGACATTTTAGATGTCAGCAGTATAATTCCAGCACAAAAAATATTTACACAATTCCCTAACATTTGATTGGCCCGTAGCAAGTCTCTGTCTACAATTTATATCCCAGTAAACTCCCACGCCGAACTACTTTCCGTAACCGTGAGGCGCAGTTAAAACAATTCTTAATAAAACGGAAAATAAACACATTTTCTTGATGAATTGATTTCAAATGCTGGAATTATAAGGAATTAATGACCTTTTTGTGGAATTTATCGGGGATATAAACTTGGAAAAGTCGCGGGAATACTGGACGAGGCCTTCCGGCCTTCGTCCAGTATTCCCGCGACTTTTCCAAGTTTATACCCCGATAAATTCCACCGGCCTCGTCCAGTATTCCCGCGACTTTTCCAAGTTTATATCCCCGATAAATTCCACAAAAAGGCCATTCATTCCTATATTAAAGGTTAATCCTTAAAACGCTAAATTATTGTCTGCTGTGCAGTTTCTATATTCTCGACAAAAACATGTTCCAATGGAAACGATTTTTATGAGCGGTCCAAAATGTTAAATGCAAAACAAAAAACAAATATGGAGAAACAAACAGTAGAACACAAATTCCCGCCATTTAAAGATGATTATACCTTCACATATGAGAGTATCAACAGGCACGTCCATGAAGGGCGTGTCCCGGAGATCACGTGGGAAATAGCAGGTCAGACTTCCAGCCAATACATTGTGGGTTTGTAACCATCGTGAGAACCACTTAAGATGACAGTTACAGGACAGTGGATTGGACATCAAGTTTCTGAAACACATGGCAGCATATATATATGTTATATACATCAATTAAAGTATGGAAGGTGTTCGAGCCAATTCCCACCCTTAAATATGAGCCGAATGAATGAATTAAAGTATCGTCCATGTATGCTAGATAAAATCTCACAGTTTTCTATGTGTTTATGTTTCGAATTGCGACAGTTAAGACATAACATTTGTAATTGCTCGATCTGTTACATACCAAGTTCTCTGTATGTGCATTTAATCTTCATATATTTATGTAATTAGAATATCATGATTGAAAGTTGACTTACATAGTGGATATATCCGGTGTTCTGTCAAACGCTCCCTCCTGAATGCATCCTATTTGATTATCAAATAAATCCCTGAAATAAAACACAGTATACATGTACATGTGTAGGAAACATTATCATAACTTGAACAGTTTTAAGTTATAGAGAATAGTAGGTTAGTGCCGTGAATGGGAAAAAATATCCGGCAAGGCTCAAGAATTTCTTTATTTCTCATCAGAAGTATATGTTGTGACCACTCATTTGAACCGTCTCGCCGAGACGGTTCAAATGAGTGGTCACAACATATACTTTGGTTCAGAAATAAGGAAAATAGATAGAGAATAGTAGGTTAGTGCCGTAAATGGGAAAAAATATCTGGCAAGGCTCAGGAAACGGGATGGGCGAGGCTAGCCTACTATTCTATTTATCCCATCATCACCTAGAAATGGCTGTAAAATGCAAAAATAGTATTGACTGGATATCAAAAATGTTTCACGGCACCGTGTTTCACGGCACATACGCACTGTGTTGACGGGATAAAACATATTATTGGCATAATCGCACAAGTATTTTCTATGTTGCTTGCTGTTTCATGATGCTAGTTTATGACAGAAACATACCTTCTATGTTTCTGTTTATCAGTATCTCTTCCAAAATGTATGTCGTAGCTTTTAACTTTAATTATATTGGACATGGTAATATAATAGCAACAGAGCTCCAGATAAGCTGCGTATTTGCTTAAATATCCAATTAAAATCACCAAAAACCCAATTGAAATCAGAAGTAGCGAGTATCAAAAATCAGTAACAATTTTGTGGTACCTTTATCATGCTGCAGAAAACAATATTTTCCATGAAAACACATCTTGGTATTTCATTAGAATTGTCTCCAAGGAGACAATTCTAATGAAATACCAATACATGTTTTCATTTCGAAGCAAACTATTCATAAGTGCTATCTGTTGTTGTGTACACAACAGAGTGATTTTATTTTACCCAATTAAACTTTTGAAATACCCAATTGCTTCAGAAAGGATGGTGTGAAAATACTCAATTACTAATTCCTTATCTGGAGCCCTGTAGCAAAAAATACGACTATGTGGACTGAATTACCACATATTTCTGATATCATTTCATTTCACCATTGAATCTATCGGGGTATACACTTTTAAAAGCCCAACAAAAAAATCAACAAATACTGGCTAAAGGCTTTTGTGCACTTTTAACTGTATATACAGTGGGGTCAGCGTGTAAGTGCACACACGAACGAACACGACAGTAACCTGTCGTGTTCGTTCGTGAGTGCACTTACACGCTGACCCCACTGTATTCTGATAGATTCACCAAAAATATCGTAATTCCTTATAAGTCCAATACAATTATATTTCAAAGCGATTAAAATAATTTTAAATTACATGTTCATAGACTCCAGCATACGTATACATCAACACTCACATGAATTATTTTTATGACGTTTTGCATCAGTATCAGTGACGTCAAAATAAATGAAGTTAACAATGCAATTCTCAATATTATGTTTTTCGCATGTTAAATTTCAATCGATACAAACGTCAACTGTTTATGGACTCTTTCAATATGCCCGGATGTGGAAATTGAAAATGATTAGAAACATGCACATAATTTGTAATTGGAATTATTACAAAACTTTTAATTTCCATGCAGCACAATAACTTACAATTTTCTCAGACTTGGAGTTCCGGCAAATGTCGTGTTGCTGATACAGGTAAGCCTGTTTCCGGTCAGTGATCTACAACAACATGACCAATAGGTAAGAACTCATTGTGTATTGCAGACTATAGGCATTCGTTGTGTAATAACACACTTTATTACATAAGATAGCCTTTCACAGTGTAATAACACGGTGCATTAACAAGCATAATCCACTAGTGTAATAAATATGCAAATGAGGTCGCAACAGAAGACACGCTAGGTAGTCATAACAGTTTGGAAGTAATGAGCCGTGCTTATGTAATAAATAAAATATAAAATTTATGTTGATTTAATACGAGATTTATTAAACTCGTTGACTGATTTCATAAGAAACTCGTTTCTTATGAAATCAGTAAACTAGTTTAATAAATATTGAACCATTACTAATTTAAGATCCTCTATGTATTAACCGTTTCAACACTGGATATCCAGCATTGACTATTCCATTAATAAAACTGCAGATTTTGTTTTAGAATTGAAAACATTTACAATCTCTATATCCCAATGAGACGGCTCATTTGGATCTGCTTAGTTGCGGGAAGTAACTCTGCAGAATACTCCCGCATCGTCCGTAGCAGATACGGACGATACGGGAGTATTCTGCAGAGTTACTTCCCGCAACATGGATTTGCAGTGCTCGCGCAGGTTGGGTTGAAAATGTTAAATCATAATACAATAGTGTAATACATATTTAAATGAGACTTCTACATACAATACGTTAGGTGGGCAGTACAGCTTCACGACATGCAGATGTGCTTATGCAAAAGATATAATCTGACATTTGTATTGAATTAATGTTGTATTTATTAAACCGGTTCACCGATTTCATAATAATAAACTTGGCATAGCCTCCGTCCTGATGAAATCAGTAAACTCGTTAAATAAATATTATAAATCATCAGGTGTGTAAGATCCTCTATATACCGTATGCATTTCTCTTGGAAATGTGAATTTAAAAAGCAATTTCTTAGGTTTTAGAATGTGAATTTAAAATACGGTTTCTGCTAGTTGATGAATGTATCTGTTCAATCATTCAACGGTATACATTCGAGATCTAGTTTGGAATGTTTCATACCTATAACACACTATACCCCATTGTGTTTAATTTATATGGGGTTCACTATCATTTATTTCATTGTCATGTCTGTTCATGATTGAAAATGACAACTGTTCACGGAACGCTTAACTGCAGTGGAGCCTCTCTAAACCGGACACCCTGGGGACCTCCCAGGGTGTCCGGTTTAGAGAGGTTCCATTGTATGACCCACATCAACTAGCGCAAGACGCTGAACTTCAGCTAGTCATACTGAACGTAAAAATCAACATAGGAACAATGCGTATACGATATCTATCAACACAGCTCGGGTATTATTCCCCTTTGATCGTATGACTATACCATAATAAACACATGTAACCGATATTGCTAATGCGGCCATGGGAGGCATACTTACATATGGTGGAGCTCGTTCAATCCCCGAAGCATGCGGCCTGATACTTTATTCAATCGGTTGTTAGCGAGATTCCTGAATAATGGACATAACATATGTACATGTTAGGTTACACTTCTCTAGATGGTAAATGCTGAAGTAATGTGATTTGATTTGACTTCATTTGCAATTACACACACAGCCATGTATCTACTATCAGCAATTACAACAACAATCAAATTACAAATGCATGTTACATATTACGTGCTGTAGATACTTTTACAAACACAGGCATATTAATTACATACGGTTTTAGCCAATGAAATGCGGAAGATACACTTTTTCTCTTACATTTTTTTTCTTATTTCTTAGAAAAAGTATATGTTGTTACCACTCAGTTGAACCGTCTCGTCGAGACGGTTCAACTGAGTGGTAACATAATGTACTTTAATTGAGTATTAAAGAAATTGAAAAATAAATACAAGTAAATTCTAATACATTTGAATCGGTGCCTCACATTAAACAATGTGTGTTACATAAACGTTGTTACTTACAACTCCACCAACTTCTCTAGATCACCAAACGCTCCGTCTTCAATGATCTCTATCAAGTTGTCGCTCAGGTCTCTGGAAACCATTGGTACATGTATATGTATATTATATATATCTTAATATTATCCTATTTCAATGAATCATGATTTGCATACATGAATTTGGAGATTTTTACAATTAATATACTCAGTAACAACGTTTTTAACGTTTTCGTTCCGTTGGACCTTGACTGATTATGATAAATGATACTAAAGTTGTGATGGATACTTACAATCGTTCCAAGTCGGGTAACTGAGAGAAGACACCATGAGCCGATAGTTTGGTTATCTGATTGTCTTTCAGATTCCTGAAATATAGAAGTAATATCATTATACATGTATTTGATATAATAAAAATGATGCATGAATATAAAAATAACAATATACATTACTATTAATGAATGCAGTCCTTTCTCATATGCTATGTTACTGGTCATAGTTCAATTTCGTAGAGAATAAGCTGCACAATACAGTAGATCATTGATAACCAGTTTCACTAAACTTCGTACGACTAAAATGTTCGTAAGTGCAAATTTATGATCGTCTGGAAAATTTCAATAGATGGATTTATATTTATTGAGCATATGCTGCATATGCTGCATATGCAGCATATGCTCAATAAATATAAATCCAATAATTGTTTACAAGAAACCATTGTTAATGTGAAATGTACAGACTATGATAACTTTAGTCGTACGAAGTTTAGTGAAACGGCCCCCTGGTCCATTTTCCTTTGAATGTTCACATTTAAATAATGTTGCACTTACGAACATTTTAGTCGTACGAAGCTTAGTGAAACGGCCCCCATAATTATTTTGAAATAGCTGTTCGCAGTTCAATGTATTTTTCCTTCGACAATAGCTTGATATATCGGTTGCGTCCGTCGTCATAGTATAGTACATACAGCTGTGTGGTGTAGGGGGGCAGGTTGTCGGGCACGGACGCCAGCCGTCGGGACGAGCAATCCACCGTCGTACCGGAACAATCACACTTCAGAGGGCACGTATTGTCCACAGTGCAGCTCCCCGCGTTACGGGTTCTGTATTCCTCCGTACCTACACGGTGTATATCATGTATTTACTTTAAACGATAGTAATATATAGAGAATAGTAGGTTAGTGCCGTGAATGGGAAAAAATATCCGGCAAGGCTCAATAATTTCTTTATTTCTCATCAGAAGTATATGTTGTGACCACTCATTTGAACCGTCTCGCCGAGACGGTTCAAATGAGTGGTCACAACATATACTTTGGTTCAGAAATAAGGAAAATAGATAGAGAATAGTAGGTTAGTGCCGTGAATGGGAACAAATATCTGGCAAGGCTCAGGAAACGGGATGGGCGAGGCTATGCCGAGCACATCCCGTTTCTGTGTCGCGCCAGATATTTTTTCCCATTCACGGCACTCACCTACTATTCTATTTATCCCGTCAACACCTACAAATGGCTGTAAAATGCAAAAATTGTATTGACTGGATATCAAAAATGTTTCACGGCACCGTGTTTCACGGCACATACGCACTGTGTTGACGGGATAAAATTGATTTCTATGCATTGGGGGTGGGGAAAAATCAGAACGGAATATTTACATCGAAAAAAGTATATATTCAGCTCTGCCAGAGAAATGAAGAAGACGCTGTTTATAATTTAGTTTGGTAATACAAGAAGAGACGCATGTACACACTGCTGATGCCACGCAAGAAAAGGGCGAATGAGGTAAACAAATTAATGGTAAATTGAGTTATTATTTTACCCATGGCATGGCTGAAGATTCACTATTTTTTTCTGATAAAAAATAATACATTTTCTTTATTCCTATTTTAAAGTATATGTTGTTACCAGTCATTTGAACCGTCTGGTCGAGATGAATGCTTTCATGAAGAAACAAGAGCAAGTGAGAAGATGCTCACTGATACCCCCCGCCGCCTGGACCGACAAATAAAAATATTAACGCAAATATTACGGACGGGGACGGACGGACGGAATGACGAAAACTATATACACCTCGACATACTTCGTATACCGAGGGTATATTAAAACAATAGAGAAGAATTTGTTGGATATTTTGATACCTGTGTATCTGTATACCGCATGTAATTGGATTATAATACTAACTAATTTGCAAATGTGCAAAGAGAAAGTATGAACAGAATGTAAGGTCTCTTAAAAGGCAATCACGCATAGAGAAGTACGGTAATAGTTAAAGATCACATAATGAATTTTTAATATATTAATTTCGAGCGAGCGCTAGCTAGCTCGAAATTAGTTTATTAAAAATTCAATATGTGACCTATAACTTACTTATTGTTTACACTGCCCATTCGCGAAGCTCCGCCCCTAAACCACTCACGCGTGTCTTGAAGTAGCCATCTCCCTGTTTTACAGTGGAACCTCTCTAAACTGGACACCCTGGGATTTAGAGAGGTTCCACTATACTTAAATATCACGACATGTTGACAAAACGTGAAAATCAGTCAACATGTTGAGATAAATGATGTCACCTTTATGGACGGAAACATCCGAGTGTGAATGTCAGCACGGACGGAGACAGCCGATTGTTAACGTCCGAGCGTGGACGGAAATAGCCGAGTGAGGACGGAAATACCAGAGAGCTGAGGAAAGTCGTGCGGATAGAGAAAAATAGAAAAATCACCTTTACATTTGAACTTGGTGTGTTTTGTTCCCCCGAGAACCTTTCTCTCCATCCGCCGTGGTCGCTCACAGCGGGCCCCGCTCGTCTCGATCGGGTTTTTGTTCAGGTAGGCGGGCAGCCATTGTAGGTTGCAGTCACAGATGAATGGGTTCCGCCCAAGGTGTCTGAAATAGCCCCAAAAATACATGTGTGGCTGTGATTGGACAAAATGGGCGTATGGGAGTAACTCCTTATCAAATATCACACGCATGTATTCTGATAACGATCTATATGTTTTTTAGAAGCATAACTGGTGATTCATTGATAGAATGGCGAACAGTGCAGATCCTGATCAGACTGTGCGGATGCACAGGCTGATCTGGATATACACTGGTCGCAAAACCCACAAGCCCCATTTCTCCAGTCACAGCCACATATATGTGGACACGGGATACTACGAGAGACGATGCTAGTATTCAGTTTATGGGCTCGTGATTAATTATAAATCTTTGTGAGTACGTACTTCGTTGCTCGAAATCAAGAAGTTTGATTGGCTGAGGCGGAACAGTGTCCGATTTCACGTATTCATTTGTAGAATGCGCTTATATTAGAAAGGTTTATAAGAATGTCTCTCATTTTCAAACGGTGTTGATTTCAGGTTCAAAAATGCATTGGAAATAACGTTAAAATATGACGACCGTGACAATGCTAATACGAATATTAATCCGCAAATATTTTCGTCATAATCGACACTGCTAACGAAAGATACAACGAATTTTATAAATAAGTTATTAGGGGAAAAATACTCCCATAACAATTGATGCGTAAACAGGTCAATATTCGAGCAATACCAGACAATGACACATATCAGAGTTGATAATCTTCCCTGGTAATGGCATACTAGTATCCCAGTCACATATCAGAAAATGTATTCAGTTCTAACAACATGGTTATCGTTAGCTCTTACACCGCTGCCGGCGTTAATCTTGTCAATATTTGCCATGGCCTTTATTACGAAATACATAAATACTGTGCCTGAAAGAAAGCATCTTGATTGGCGGAGCCTGAGCTGTGCTACAGCTCAGGCACCGCCAATCAAACTGCTTGATTGCGAGTTGATATTGCCAATATACGCTTAGAAACGTTGACGTCTTTATAAGATTAACACAGGCGGTGCTGTATGAATAAACGTTGAGTGCTAATACGTGGTAGCATGTGGCCTACTTCGCCCACTCTCTCCTGGAATTATAACTGGGTACCCTAGTGTGAACTGCTGTGTATGAATACATACACCGCGTGACGTGCTGTGTGTACGGTACAGACATTCGGACATGCTGAGCACTAAGTAGAGCAAGTTTATCAGGCTGCGCATGAAGGACATAGATGGTCCATCAGCTGTCAGATCCTTACATTGTTTGCAGCCAGCGAAGCACCAAATCAGACTGCGCGTTCGCGCAGTCTAATTAGATGCTACGCTGTTCTCTAGTCCGTCACCGATGTTGCTATTATAGTGTAGACCAGAATCTAACTTTCCTGTCAAATGTGTGTTACAAGCAAACTTTCACTTCTTTTGGCATGTTTATGTCACAGACGTTTAAAAACAATAACGTGGACATTTTTCCAAATCCAATATGGCTGCTAAATCCAAGATGGCCGACAACACTGTATATAGGCAATTGAAATAGATGTGTATGCTGCAAATTGACGTATGCGAATATGACGATCAGGATCTGTTTTATATTTGCAAATACGATTTTCTCCGAATAGCTTCATTTCCCCCAGTGTTCCCACACGGACACATGACACGGACACACGTAGCGTACAAAGTATACTCACAGCGTCTGGAGATTCGTGAGAGGGGCGAATGTTCCATTGGCCAGCGATTCTATCTTGTTGTCGTACAGTGACCTGCGGCAGAGCAAACAACCATCATGAAAACATGGCACACAAAGAGGATCTTACATGAGTCATGAGTTACAGTGGAACCTCTCTAAACCGGACACCCTGGGGGTTCCCCAGGGTGTCCGGTTTAGAGAGGTTCTACTGTAAAACAGGCAAATAAGCACTCTACGAAATGAGTGTGTGCTTTGCGAACCGGGATACGCATTTCCATAATAGCTACATCTAAATTAAAACCACCATTATTAAGAACACACACATTTCTGGGTGTCCAATTTAGAGAGGTTCTACCGTAATATGATATGTAGTAAACGAGTTTATTGATTGCATGATTAATGATTTTAATACACCATGTTATTACACTGTGAAAGCCTATTTCGTGTAATAAAACTATGTATAACATCACACACGTTTGTCCGTCCGTATGAGGAGATAATCCGCGGGATTTAGCGAGTGGAATGTAGACCGTACAGAGGCGCAAACCGTGCTCTGAATCCTTTTCTCCGTTAGTCATACAGTGAAACCTCTCTAAACCAGACACCCTGGGAGGTCCAGGGTTTCCATGTTATCATTATCAAGGTACAAGGTACAGAAGTGAGCTGTTCGATCCCGAGTTGCAGTGGTCACAAATCCCATAAGCCCATTTATCCAATCACATCCCCAAATGTCACAATATACGACCATATACAAGTGGGAAGCTTGAGAAATCCATCGGAAACCACGGGTAATAGACAGCCGTGAATGCGGCGACATATTGGATGACACGCGAGACAAGTTTCCTATTGACGAACCCAGCGGGGATACAGCAGGGAGCCATCAGTAATGGCTGTAATAGGCAATGTAACCATGTATTCATCCGGTCACTAAATACCTCGCCTGGTACCTCATATGGGCCGCCGGATGCATAAAACATAGTTATAGATGGACAAAAATCGGTGAGCTGTCACCAAATGTGTAATGTTAGACCGTTCCGAAAAAGAGGGGTGCGGATAGAAAATAAAACCGTTATTTATTGACTTTTTACCTACAAAAACATAAAATAATTAAAAAAGACTAATAAAAGCACATATCTAATGAATATTATAAAAAACAATTTCCTAGGGCGAATCAGGTTGATGAGTCACCTCCGCCAACTGAAAGCCAAACCGACTCACGAGGACCATGGTCATCTTCGCCTACGAAGGACGAACAAAACAGATGCTCCAATGCGTTTAGTTCGTCCAATTGTCCGCAATGCATACATTTATTATTGGACCAATCACAGCTGACTTACAGGAGATTGAGGTTACGGAGATTGGCGAACGTCTCCACGGGAACACATGAGATCTTGTTCCGGTTCAGTAACCTGAGGACAAAACAAAATATACATATAGCATACATGCACTTGGCTGTGACTGGAGAAATGGGGCTGATGGGTTTTGCGATCAGTGCAGATCCAGATCAGCCTGATCAGGATCTGCACTGTTGGCTATTCCATCAATCAAGCACTCAGTATGTGACCAATGTCGATCCAGTGTATGTGACTGGAGAAAGAGGACGTATGGGTTTTGCGACCAGTGTAGATCCAGATCAGCCTGTGCATCCGCACAGTCTGATCAGGATCTGCACTGTTCGCCATTTCCATCAATGAAACACCCGTCATGCTTCTAATTCTAAAGTAATATAGATCGTTATCAGGCTACAGGAGTGTGATATTTGATCAGGAGTAGCACTGCATGGATACAAAGATCATAAGCCCCATATCTCCACTCACAGCCACATTATAATGGTACATTTACAAGATAAATCATATTTACTATAATTAGATAATATAATTGTATATTATAATTATATTGATAACCCGTGTAATCCCCGACTAGTCTATACACACATGGCAAGAAGGGATGCATTGTGAAGAATAAGATTGTGTCAAAACACTTTCAGTTTGAAGCATAACTGATATTAACCCTTTCAACACCAAGTAACTTAATAGGATGTTCCATGCCAATGTTTCACGCTATTTCATTGGTCCATTCAAATTTTCAGGCTATTCCTTTCTTCAGAAAGGGTAATTTTTTCAAATTTGATAACCATTAACAAACAGTGGAGATCCTGATGAGACGGCTCGTTACGAGCCGGCTCATCTGGATCTGCACTGTTTGCAAACATTGTCGCTATAGAGGTCTGTGGTGTTGAAAGGGTTAACGGCATAATTACTCACAACAGCTGTAGTGACGTCAGATCTTTGAAAACGCCGATTGGTAGCTCGGTGATCTTATTTGCATAAAGAACTCTGAAACAGGTAATGACGCCAATAGTGAACAGTGGAGGGAACATTTGAGACAAGCCATGTGATTTTGTACTTAAGAAAATGTAAGATTTTTTATGAAAAATATTTACAGAAATTTGGTCTTATATGTGCATATTACCGTAGTACAGTGTATGTGTATTGTCTGTCATTGGCTGAAGTATATGCATAAATACTTACTGGTCGCATGTATGGTTTATATATGTAGGTAGCTAGTATTGTATTAGACCAATGATTGTGTTAGAGTATAGTATTTATGTCTCTGATTAGACATAGCACTATGGCCCGATCACTCCCGTTACCTTCCCGCTCTACGGCACGATACCATACAACGCAAAAAATAGCGGGCACTCGTAATTTTTTGAACTGGTGGAATAGTGACACGAGTATACACTTATTCAATTCCTATACATAGCATGCTGTGCCTACTGAGTGGACACGCACCTTTAAGGGTAGACCTACCTTAATATATATACCCGACATGTGTGGCTGGCATGTATGTTACTTACAGCGTGTTTAACGAGTTGAGACCAGTGAACGCCTTCGAGTCTGCAGACATGATCTGGTTGTAACTCAGGTCTCTGAAATAGACAGCAAATCTAATGTCTTCTACACTGTTACATTGTGTACAAGAAAGTAAACAAATTGATGGATTTACATTTATTGAGCATAGGCTGCTTATGCAGCCTATGTTCAATAAATGTAAATCCATGGGATCGTTATCTCTAGGCTAATGCCCTCGCTGGCAGCCTTGATAATAATAATAATAATAATAATAATAATAATAATAATAATAATAATTATTATTATTATTTTAAACATGTTTGCCTTACAAACAAGGTCACATCTCAGGCTCATCCAATCAGACCGCTTGATTGCGAGTAGATATAATGCCAATATATGTTTAGAAACGTTGATATCTTGACAAGGTTAACGCAGGCGGTGGTGTAGTTACGGCGTAATGGACACATAGCCTCCGTACGCCGGGATGGCCATTCATTTAGGCAATTTC
Organism: Conchocele bisecta; assembly: GCA_029237695.1. Taxonomy (NCBI): domain Eukaryota; kingdom Metazoa; phylum Mollusca; class Bivalvia; order Lucinida; family Thyasiridae; genus Conchocele; species Conchocele bisecta. The sequence goes on along the minus strand of CM055272.1, from coordinate 68,771,823 downwards.
TAATGGCAACCATTAACTTTACTCTTCATGAAAACAAGTCCGGCGAATAACGGTCAAATGGACCGCTGGTGGACTAAACCGTAACGGTAATTAATTGTAATTGCCACCAGATCAATACAAGTTTCGTACTCGAAAGAACAATGAAGAACACAACAGAATAATATGGTTGTTTTTGCGACAAATACACCCCAACACCAGACAGCGCGTTCACAACCTGGGGCCCGTTTCAGTAAATATCGTACAACTAAAATGTTCGTAAGTGCAAAGTTATGATAGTCTGTAAATTTCACATTAACAATGTGTTCTTGTAAGCAATTATTTGACTTACATTTATTGAGCATAGGCTGCTTATGAAGCCTATGCTCAATAAATGTAAATCCATGAATTGAAATTTCAAGACTATTCTGAATTTGCACTTACGAACATTTTAGTCGTACGAAGTTTAGTGAAACGGGCCCCGGGATGGTACAACGATGGTTGCAGACACCATAGTGTATATATTGACGCGAACAGCCCAATTGGTAAACCGGAATTTGCCTACTGACGTCCATGATTAGGTTACTTAGCCATTAGGACAATATTACCTAATCAAACTTTCGCCAGGCAACAGTAAACCGCCATTTTTGGCCGTATTAGGTGTAATTTAGTGCGTAATATTGAATTATCGCACGGTTCGGCACACAATGCGCCAAACGAAGCGTTCCTTATTAGATTACTGGGCATAAAGATCCCGTCTGGCTGGGAACGTTCAATATACACTGCCACCAGCGCTATTCTTGCCAACGTTTATTAATTTATTTTTTTCTTCAAAATACTTGAATATTGTGCTTGATATCAAGCAGCTTGATTGTCTGAGCCTGAGCTGTAACACAGCTCAGGCTCAGACAATCAAGCTGCTTGATATCACGCACGATATTCAAGTATTTTGAAACAAAGAAATTGATAAATATCGGCAAGATTAACGCAGGCGGCAGTGTATATCGTCATTGTGTAGTTGACGTTGCTACAGCTGTTGTTGTTGTTGTTGTTGTTGTTGTTGCTGCTGCTGCTGCTGCTGCTGTGTTGTTGTTGCTCTTGATGTTGTTAATGATGATTATTGCGAGTTGGAATGGCAATGGATATTCAGAAAGGCTTGGCAAGATTAACGCAGGTGGTTGTGTAATTCAAAACGGCGGAACCCCTTGTACAATGTAGATAATGTGGATTTATGTGACGTAGCAAAAAGAGACTCATTGCATTGTGTTTTTATTTACCAATGTAGCTCGTTACCATCAAGCATAGCCTTGCAGTCAGTTACAGAGTTAACTATGTCGTTAGATGCTTCAATAATGTTGCTGTTTCAATGCTATAATGAGCAGTGTAGTCCCAGTAGCATATTTCACCAACATTGCAAAGTATACTTTTCTAGCAAAGTATACATGGAGGGAGAAATTTTCAAATTTAAATTTATTTATTAATTGTTATTATACTGAATTTATTACATTATCAAAGCCATTTTGGCTGTGATAATGTAATAAATTCAGTATAATAATTCTGCATACTTTTCAATCATCAAATATATGCAGTTGTTAGTTTTATATGAAATAATGCATTTCGGGAAAAATAAATGATTACTCCCTCAAAGTGTACTTTGCTAGAAAAGCATACTTTGCAATGTTGGTGAAATAGGCTACTGATATGCTGCGTAGTGGGCAGCGTGTTTTGCGTCCCTATCTCACCTCACCCCTACCCCCACCCCACCCCAGCAAGATCATCTCTAGACAATGCCTTACAATGCTGAATTAAAGTTTGTTGTTTAGTTTTTATTTTCTTCCATAGCATGTACGAATTAAGTATATTTGAATCAACGTATGATCAGGTATAGGACGGTCCGTCATGGTTAATTGAGTCGGAGCAGGAACTACTGTATCCACAACAAGAGCATGGGACACTTACATTCTCCGTAACCGGCGCATGTCGCTGAAAATTCCTTTCGGGATTTTGGTGATCTTATTCCGCTCCATACGTCTACAAATAAAATGGAAATGGTGATAAAATGCGTATCTCATAAAGGGTTACAGTACGGAGCCCCGCAGGGGTCATAGATTTATATTTATTAATTCTTTCCCACGAAATAACAATTCGTTCCCTCAATTTAACAATTCGTTCCCTCGAATTAACAATTCGTTCCCACGATATAGCAATCCCTTCCCTCTAATTAACAATTCGTTCCCACGCAATGACAATTCGTTCCTTCAATTTAACAATTCGTTCCCTCGAATTATCAATTCGTTCCCACGAATTAACAATTCGTTCCCGTTGGAACGAATTGTTATCTCGTGGGAACGAATTGTTAAATTGAGGGAACGAATTGTTAATTCGTGGGAACGAATTGTTAAATTAAGGGAACGAATTGTTATTTCGTGGGAACGAATTAATAGAAAAAAGAATGCTACGTCCCCTGCGTGGCTCTGTATTACAGCAATGTGGGCAGACTTCTAGATTACTAGGACAATTCGTTCCTTCAATTTAACAATTCGTTCCCTCGAATTATCAATTCGTTCCCACGAAATAACAATTCGTTCCAACGGGAACGAATTGATAATTCGTGGGAACGAATTGTTAATTTGAGGGAGCGAATTGTTAATTCGTGGGAACGAATTGTTAAATTGATGGAACGAATTGTTATTTCGTGGGAACGAATTAATAAAAAAAAATATTCTACGTCCCCTGCGTGGCTCCGTATTACAGCAATGTGGGCAGACTTCTAGATTCCGTGAGATATATTCATACTAATGCATCAAGCAATGCTGGGAAAAGCGTGACTCGCCGATTCCTACCGTTTCCGAGCGGAGAAACACATATCAAGTAACGTGTTTTGTTACAAGATTGGATATTACAAGGAGGTTTTCGTTGAAGAGAATGCGGACGTGTTGCGTCATTAGACTGACGTCATTCGGCAACGTTATCAGTATCTATTAGATCAAAGCAAACTTGTTACAATGCACTGGAAGCATCTGCTAGAAAAAATATTCCCATCCCACGCACGACCTTGTTTGATAAATGAATAACCGTTTAAAGCGGATTTAGGCATTTAATAAATACTAGCAAATAATTCACATAGCGTTGGACCATTAATCAGCAATGTCAGAGATGGACAATGATTATTATATTTCCGCGAACTTGCCGCCGGTTCAGCCGATTTGGAATTGAGATTGACTACACATGCCGCTCCTGTGAGAATCAGATGTGTGGTCATGTCTACTACAGGGTCCCCGCTGGCTGCCAGTCCCGCTAAATGCTGAGAAATATATCTATGAGAAACGTCATGTGATTATGAATTTGATAAAGTGTGTGATTGTTCATGAAATATATTACAGATATTTTCTTTAAACGAGGTCGACAGATGACAACATTTGCATTTAAATTTCAACGTTCAACGGCATTTACGGAATCTATCGTAAATTTTGTAAATATTTTTCATAAAATATCGCACATGTTCTTAGGTACAAAATCACATGGCGTATCTCATATATTCACAAAGACCTGGGGGCCGTTTTCACTAAACTTCTTACAAACTAAAATGTTCGTAAGTGCAAACCTATGATAGTCTGTAAATTTCACATTAACACTGTTTTCTTGTAAACAATAATTGGATTTACATTTATTGAGCATAGGCTGCATAAGCAGCATATGCTCAATAAATGTAAATCCATCAATTGAACTTTTCAGACGATTTCAAATTTGCACTTACGAACATTTTAGTCGTACGAAGTTTAGTGAAACGGCCCCCAGGGGAGCATTTCACTAAACTTCGTACGACTAAAATGTTCGCCACGGTAAGTGCAAATTTAGGATCGTCTGTAAATTTCAATTGAAGGATTTACATTTATTGAGTATAGGCTGCATATGCAGCCTATGCTCAATAAATGTAAATCCAATACTTGTTTTCAAGAAAACATTGTTAATGTGAACTTTACTGACTATCATAAGTTTGCACTTACGTACATTTCAGTCGTACGAAATTTAGTGAAACGGCCCCCAGTGGCCAAGTCGAAAGACGGACAATGTAGCAACTTGTACGAGATAAGCCATGTTAGTTGGTACCTAAGAAGATATGCGATTGATCAAAATGGATTTACATAAACTGTGATATTGGCAAAAGGTTCATAGCAAATGCGGAATTATATTCCGCATTTGCGCTGAACATTTCGTCAACTTCCGACGGCATTTACGAAGCATATCGTAAAGTTTGTAGATATTTACCCTCATCTTCCAAGGTACAAATTCGGCATGGTTTGTCTAGGATAGGATGTTTGGGGATGATCCCAACGAACGTATTACCAGTTACAGTGAAATCTCTCTAAACCGGACACCCTGGGGTCCCCAGGGTGTCCGGCTTTGAGAGGTTTCACTGTAAATCAGGCATTTGATCATTGTGAGCCATAGTTGTGTGCTATGCGAGTACGATTAGACATTATCACTTGCGATAAATGGCCAAGAAACTCATCAAAAATAAGATCACATATGTTTTATTGGTGTCCGGTTCAGAGAGGTTTCTCTGTAGAACAAGCGTAGACACTGCACTGAATGTGCAGCTGAGCTGATATTTAACGCCAAGTCTACAATTGTTCGGTCCAAACCTCCAGATGTAGTCCCAGAGACTGGCATATTTCCCAAGAGAATGAAGCAATCGCCCGTAACACGATTGAAGCGTTACTACAGCGATATACAGGCCTAGCGCACGTGAAAACTATCCCGGGAAACATAGACGCACATCACGTTTTAAATCCCAACTTAGTGGTCCATATATTGCATTGTATATGTATCGCCTTTTCTGTCTGATTTTTCAGTGAGCATCTGATGTTTCATTGAAATTACGCAAATTCAACCGTTGACGCCAACGTAGCATCTGTTAAATACAATAACCGTCTGTATCATCTGACGGGGGTATAGCGTGTTCACAGCACGAGATATGGGCATTTTCTCGACAAAACAATATTATTTGTTTTCCATTCAGTGAGATTTGATCAAGCAGATACAAAAACGCCTAACACGCTATCATTTAATGAAAAAGGTTTATGCGCTTTACTTGCCTACGTAGTAGGGATATTTCACAAATTCTCACCCACTTATTTCGTTTTCACTGTTGCCAAAATGACAATGAATTGAAATAAATTTGAATTAGACCCGATCTAGTTTCCATGTAGAATACAGTTGGAGAATGATATTACACAGACATTTCAAAACACATATGAGCCATAGTCTGACAATATCACTAATGTCTTGGCGAACGCATATGCTGTTACCACTCATCCGAACCGTTTCGATGAGACGATTCAAATGATTGGCAACAACGTATATTTCTATGGAGAAATAAACAGATTAATCATAGTTTTGCAATATAAATATAATGCATTCATATACTTCAATGGGTTAATTATGTACGGGATTATATGTTGTTACCACTCATTTGAACCGTCTCGCCGAGACGGTTCAAATGAGTGGTAACAACATATCCTTTTGAATTAAAATAATAAAAATAAAAAAATATAAAATGTATTCATACCCCATATATGGGTATTCAATATGAAATGAGTTAACCATGGACTGGCTCTGGGATTACTATCCTTATCGAATTGTGCCATCGATATTGACAAAAGCCTACGCTGAATTGAAATTTGTGTAACTATTTATGACATTACAGCCAATTAAAAGCATTTTCTTCGAACTCAATATCGCGAAAACTGGTGATACTACAAGGTAGATAATACCAGAACTGAGACAAATGTTATATACTTTTCAAATAAACATACCATTTACAAGAAGGTCGACCGAAGCGTTGTAAAGTGGTCAACAAAAAAGATGAAATGATCTACTAATGGCGTAAATACTGCATCGACAAGTTACAAATCATAACAGTTAGTCCCACTAAGTAGTTCCGGAACTGACCCGGTCATCTAGCCGCCATTATCTATAATGAAGCTATTAATCACATCCATAAATCACCGGGGTCAGCGGAGGATACGGCGATTTTGGTTTAACCCTTACACCGCTATCTTAATTTGTTTTTGTCGTCTGCTGTTTATTTTATATTTTCCATTTTTATCATCACAAACATGGTTTGACAGCACTTCAGAATCATTTCCATTGGAAATGATTCTGAAGTGCTGTCAAACCATGTTTTTATTGAGAAATAAGGCGAGATATAAAAACGCAACAGCAGACGACAATTGTTGTGTGTAGCGGTCTAAGGGTTAATATAGTCATATGATAGTTTACATTGTACATAGCAATTCCAGCAAAAGGTAGCACACTCGTGCACTAAAGTGCACTACGCTGTGGGAATTGTAAACGATGCAGTGCACGAACGAGCACGATGAAATGCTCGGTGAATTATACTATGCCGTGCACACTATGTGGCTGCGACTGTAGCAATGGGGCTATTGAATGTGTGTCCAGTCTACCACCCTGATCTTCTAGCATATTCCAGGAGTCTGGGGGGCAGTTTCACTAAACTTCGTACGACTAAAATGTTCGTAAGTGCAAACTTATGATAGTCTGTAAATTTCACATTAACATTATTTTCTTGTAAATAATTATTGGATTTACATTTATTGAGCATAGGCTGCATATGCAGCCTATGCTCAATAAATGTAAATCCATAAATTGAAATTTACAGACGATCTTAAATTGGCACTTACGAACATTTTAGTCGTAAGAAGTTTAGTGAAACGGGCCCCAGATGGTGATCTGTATTGTTCTTTAGAGGATAAATGTACATGGGTGTTTCACTTATTGAATGGAAAACAGTGCATCTCCTGATCAGATTGCGCACAAGCGTAATATCACCAGGATGTACACTGGTCGGAAATATCATAACAATTCATATCTCTCCAGTCAAACTCACATATGACACACACCATGTGATTGTGTACGTTTACAAAATTTATAATATTTTCTGTAAATGGCGTCAGACGTTGACAACACTTTCAGAGTACATGTGGGATTATATTTCCAGCGCAACAATATTTACACAATTCCCTAACATTTGATTGGCCTGTAGCAAGTATCTGTCCAAAATTTATATCCCAGTAAACTCCCATGCCAAACTACTTTCCGTAACCGTGAGGCGCAGCTAAAATAATTGTTAAGAAAACGGAAAATAAACACATTTTCTTGATGAATTTATTTCAAATGCTGGAATTATAAGGAATGAATGGCCTTTTTGTGGAATTTATCGGTGATATAAACTTGGAAAAGTCGCGGGAATACTGGACGAGGCCTTAAAAAATTACAATTTTCGAAAAAAAAAAAAATGTAATTTTTTATCGCTTCGTCCAGTATTCCCGCGACTTTTCTAAGTTTATACCCCGATAAATTCCACAAAAAGGCCATTCATTCCTATAATATTTCCCACATTGTGTCAACTTTTGTCAATACATGCATTTACATTGATATACGTTGACAAGTATTGGCAAGTTTAGCGCAGGTGGTGGTGTACTTACATTTCCGTGGCGTCCGATGGGAGGTAATCGGGTATTTCCGTGAGTCCGCTGTCCCGGCAGTCGATGAAAGATCCGGTACACTTGCACTGCGGTGGACAGACCGGCTCCTCCGCACATTGTGCTGGTGGTAGACTTCCGATTTCTGAAATGAATATGGGGTAATACCTAGCGCACAGTTCGTCCACTAACCAGAACTTTCTGGACTGGCTCAAGGCAAACAACACGAATTGCTGGCTTGGCACAGGGCGACTAACACGAACTTGCTGGTTTGGTACAGAGCGACTAACACACATTTGCTGGTTTGGCGCAGGGTGGCTAACAAGAATTTGCTCGCATGTCGCATACTCGCCCTGCGCAAGCGCAAGAGATTTCGGTTTATTGGTCAAAATGTATATAAAGATAATTCGCATGCTGTATGGACGCTAAAGGTCGGCAAACCATAAGAAATACATCACTCGTTGATCTCCGTACAATGTATGCAAACAAAATTTGGGAAAAATCTAGAAATATTAATGTCACCTAGATATGCATATATACAAATACAACGGGCTTACCATTGCACGTGAAATCTGACTCTCGTAAACTTGTAAACATCTTTCCTTTGAGTTTTGGCGGGCTGGAACACGTCAGGTGGCGGGCAAGGCGTTTCCGTGACGACGGTCGTAACCATCGTGATAACCACATCACGTGACAATCACAGTGTAATTCGTTTTCGCGTAATCGTCTATAAATATACAGTACGGATTGTAGAGGTAGTTAAATTAGTTAAAATGAAATGACAAACATGTAAATAAATTGTGCTTTGACTGGCAATCAACTGGGGCCCGTTTCACTAAACTTCGTACGACTAAAATGTTCGTAAGTGCAGATTTAGAATAGTCTGTAAATTTCAATTGATGGCTTTACATTTATTGAGCATAGGCTGCATATGCAGCCTATGCTCAATAAATGTAAATCCAATAATTGTTTACAAGCAATCATTTACAGACTATCATAATTTTGCACTTACGAACATTTTAGTCGTACGAAGTTTAGTGAAACGGCCCCCTGATATATATACATGTTAACCAGTCCCTCTGATGCATGTATACACGATATGTGGCTGTGACTGGAGAAATTGGGCTTATGGGATTTATGACCAGTGTACTGCCTAATCAAATAGCACATTCATCTAGCCTGCTGCCGATCTATATTGCTTGTTAAAGGCATGCGGAGGACGTTTTATTGATGGCATGGCAAACAGTGCAGGTCCTGATCAGACTGTGCGGATGCACATGCTGATCTGGATCTACACTGGTCGCGAAACCCGAAAGCCTGATTTCTCCAGTCACAGCCACATATAAACAAAGTAACATTCGAATTCCCTCATCCCGGGTATGGAAGGTCTTCGAGCCATTTCCCATCTTTAAATATAAGAAATACAATTCCCTCATTGTTGTCAACAGTTGGACCTGGCAGTGAACGTCTCAGTACAAGTGTCAGAAATATACAACTCTACAACAGAAATGACGTATTCAATGTATAGTCATTCTATCATCAAGGAATATAAACTTATGTACAATAACGTTAAGTGTTGCTGTGTAGATACACATGTTGGTTCGTTACTTATATTGATGTATTTGTATATTGTTCAATACTTACAATACTTTTAATCTGGACATGCCGATAAATAAATTTTCTGGTAATGTTGTTAAATTATTGTTGTTCAGCGTTCTGTAAGAAATGAAGAAAGTGTATCAGTAACACATGTAATAAGTGTGCATAATTATATAGTAGCACAACGATGAAAACTACAATAGTGCATTACTAGCCGATAATGTACATTGAGTAAACAATAACATACCTTTGCAGGGTAAAACGGTATTGTAGAAATATATAATGTACAGTACGAAACCGTTAGAGAACGAAGAGAGGCAGAACAATAGCATGACCATGTCATATAATACAGGTGGCATTGTATATTTTCTCTGCACCATCTGTAAGACATGTGTGTGATACATTGTGTGTGTATGTATGTGTATTCTGGTTGAAAACATAAAACAGTATTATGTATAGATCAGAGCAAATCGCATAGACAGCGACCAAGGCAGTTTGTCACAAATATTAATTTTGCATGCACAGTCGCACACTTAGCCGGTTGAATATAATTACTCGAGGGTACAACGTTCAAACTGTCTGGAACGCCAAATCTACATAAACTCAAATTATTATTGGTAGCTCTAAATACTTAGACCTGGAGCTTGCATTAAATATTTACAGCTAGCAATAACGATTTTAGGTTATGTAGATTTGGCGTTCATGGAACGCCAAATCTACATAACCTAAAATAGTTATTGCTAACTCTAAATAATAATTGGAGCCAGCTCCAAAGAATTTAGAGAGCTCTTAAAATGAGTTGGAGCTAGCTGTAACTATTTAATGATAGCTCTAATTATTTAGAGATAGCATTAATTATTTGAGTTTACGTAGACTTGGCGTTCCATAAAACTGCGATCGTTAAAATGAACATATCAACACTTGCTAGTTGTTTCAGTTAGGGGTTGATTTTCTTATGTAATAGTCTACATACACCAGTAGTATACGCCTTCCCATTAATCATAATAACACTAACACTTGTCAGATGTATCTCTCCGTGTGGTGTAGGTTACATAACCAGGGGAAACAACAATAAACGAGAGAGATAAGTAGCTCAGTTGTGTATTAAGTAGCCAGTATCGTCACCATGAAAATTGTAATTTCGTTCGAATCGTGTTGTGGTGATGTCGCTTAAGGCCTTTCAATCGCGTTGGCGTGCACCATATTAAACTATACTACTTGGCAAAACAAAAGAACCCGTTGTAGTGAATTGTAATTATTAATAATAATCTTGTTAATGCATTCGTAAAATAGGCATACACTACAAATACATTTGTAATGCAAATATGTTTTTATTATGTGTGTTGTATGCCTATTTTACGAAATATGCATACATTGCATTCATTCGCTGTGTTTGTTGCTGTTTTCTTATAATTTACATTATATATAATGTAAGTTCGCAGACAAAGTGATGCTGTCTACAAATATGTCAGCAGTAATAAAAGGAGACAATATTGAACTATCCTATAGTATTTCGAAAATAAAGCAAACAAAATGAAATCGCACAAGGAGATGCATCACACTCGGACGGATGAAGACCCGGACAGTTTGTTATTGGTAAGGAATGGATAATATATATGCAGCAATTATAACGTGTATATACTTACAAGTATAACATATCGTCTAAGCCGTTAATCGTTGTATCCGACAGGCAGGTGAGTTCGTTGTGGTCTAATTGTCTGCAAATAAGGAAGAAGAAGCAAACTATTATTTTCAGTTTCAACATTATTTCAACACATATCGGACATTGTTTCACAAAGCTGGGGTCTGTTTCACTAAACTTCGTATGACTAAAATGTTCGTAAGTGCAAACTTCAATTTGAATTTCCATACGATCCTAAATTTGCACTTACCAACATTTTAGTCGTACGAAGTTTAGTGAAACGGGCCCCTGGTTTGCACCGGCGCAAACACAAAAAAGGATTGATATAAACAGGTTATGTGATTACGTGATCGTTGGTTTTGGCTGGCAGCATTACGTATGTAGTTAGAATACAGTATGTATTGTCCAATTCGCTGGGTTGGGTGTGAGTTAGTACATACGATATTTGACAAACGAAACTATGTGGAATGCATAAAAAACAAGTCAATCTTAAATGAATACAGCGGAACAAAAACATGCTAATTGTTGGCGCATACATTATCTCAATGAAAAGTAAATTTGGACTCCAGATAGTGAGCGCATATGACATTAGTTGTATGTCTTAATTCATTGCCATATTTCACATTGTTCTCAGCACTAACAACTCACTTTGGGAATTCTTTAGAATCGTCCCACCGGGACGATTCTAAAGAACTTCCCAACTTGATTGTTCCCGCAGACAAGTTAATCTCAGAGACACGATTCGCTTTCTTATCATGGCGCATGAACAATCGTACTAAACGTTCCCTGTCATAATATGCGGTGACACTAAACAATACAAAGACGAGATATGTGGTTGCTCCGCGAGAAAGTAGTTCTCGATATATATATTTTCTGAAGTTGTCCACACATATTTTGAAATATGGTGATACGTTCAATGAAATGCATACATATTTTCAGATTGTTTCCACATCATTATATGGACACGTTCATTACTCATACACACAGTTATTGCCACCTGTTCCATTTTCCCACGACCACTGCTGTTTACAGGTGAATTGCTTTCAGACAATGAGGGAGGGGTTCTTCAATTGCGATAATGTCATTATAAATGAATTATGACAAATAGTGAGCATTAGGGATCATTAATAACCTCCATTGTGTAGTATACTAAATTACGGCCATTGGAAAATATACGTAGTTACGCACGGTGCGACCATCGTAGTCCCAGATCGCTATACGTAAGCTTTTCCGATCTTGACAAACGTGTTTGAAATAATCGTTGTGCCATTTGTAAAAGAACGACCGTTTGACCGCCCGTCTGGATGTACTAAATGGACTCGGCACTGGTTGTGGATGTACAGAGGTGGAAATGTGAAGATTCAGATATTTATATTCGTTGTAAGTTGATCACCGAATCATGATTTTGACACATACTCTACTTGGTTATTGCTGGTAATTGTGACTAATACCTTAACTTAAAGGGTATACATGTATTATATAACTGCGGAATCGCGAATGCTGGTATAATATAAACCTGAAGGCATTACCCATGGAGACCGAAAAGCCCAGTAGCCTATTTCAACATTGCAAAGTATACTTATCTAGCAAAGTATACTTTGATGGAAAACAATTCAATTTTAGGATAAATTTATTAATTTTTATTATACTGAATTTATTACATTATCACAGCCATTTTGTCTGTGATAATGTAATAAATTCAGTATAATAATTCTGCATACTTTTAATCATCACATATATGCAGTCGTTAATTCTATATGAAATAATGCATTTCGGGAAAAATAAATGATTACTCCCTCAAAGTATACTTTGCTAGATAAGTATACTTTGCAATTTTGATGAAATGGTAGACTATGGTGTACATGTAATATATTTATCCATATGTTTATTCATATATGTGGCTTTGTCTGAAGAAATCGGATTTATGGGTTTTGAGACCAGTGTAGATCCAGATCAGACTATGCATCCGCACAGTCTCATCAGGATCTGCACTGTTCGCCATTTCATCAATGAAACACCGCCTCGCTTCTAGCAAGCAATATAGATCGTCATCAGGCTACAGGAGAGTGGTATTTGATCGGGAGCTACACTGGTCACAAATCACATAAATCGCTTATCTGCAGTCACAGTCATGATAATCAGTGGCCCGTTTCACTAAACTTCGTACGACTAAAATGTTCGTAAGCGCAAATTTATGATCGTCTGGAAATATCAATTGATGGATTTACATTTAGTGAGCATAGGCTGCATATGCAGCCTATGCTCAATAAATGTAAATCCAATAATTGTTTACAAGAAAACATTGTTAATGTGAAATTTACAGACTATCATAACTTTGCACTTATGAACATTTCAGTCGTACAAAGTTTAGTGAAACCGCCCCCAGGCCTGTATACAGTCATATCACAATGCTCATCGACAAAGCACAAACGCGCGCACTGCGATTAATGGTGTACGGTCTAACATGGAACAAAACACACATAAAACATAGAACAAGCAACAAAAGTATGTGAAAATGCAACGAATGCAACAGAGAACATGAACTTCCATAAACTGTCTACCAAACCCCAGTCCGAGTCAATAAGCTATGGAGCCCCACAGGGGACGTATAATTTGTTTTTTTATTAATTCGTTTATGAATTAAAAATTCATTCCCACGAATTAACAATTTGTTCCCTAAATTTAACAATTCGTTACCACGAAATAACAATTCGTTCCCACAGGAACGAATTGTTATATCGTGTCAACGAATTGTTAATTCGAGGGAACGAATTGTTAAATTGAGAGAACGAATTGTCATTTCATGGGAACGAATTGTTAATTCGAGGGAACGAATTGCTATATCGTGGGAACTAATTGTTAATTCGAGGGAACGAATTGTAAAATTGAGGGAACGAATTGTTATTTCGTGGGAACGAATTAATAAAAAAAATCCATGTCCCTTGCGGGGCTCCGTAATAAGCATTATTTCCCACGACATACTATAACCGCCATACGCCTTGTTATGTGACATGACCATTTACATACGTTCTTTGTGGTTGAAGTAGAATTTGAATATATTTTGAGAGATTTTCAGTCATTTGTGTAAATCAGGGCGGTTATATACTGTTACAGTATGACACTGCAAACTAGATTGGTATTTATGTCACTACAGGGTTGTGCCCTGGCGTTAGATGTCACAGATAACTTACAAATTAATAAACGAAACATTTTTTACATAAACTTAATCTTGATAATGAAGTATGTTTTACGCACTACGTATATATCATGAGTAGCGAGCACATGTGAAAACTCACTTGTATTGTTTTAGAACCAGTGTAAACACATTGTAGCAATATATTTGCTATTTAAAAGTATGTAATTAGTATGTAGTAATTAAACTCTTAATAGCAGACCTATCTGCATATTGTATTGTATATTCATGCTGTATTGCATCTCATCAGTGTTGGTTAAGTCTTAGAATGAGGAAACGAAAATTGTTTTATAGCGTGACTTCCTTCTCAAGAAAAACATGGTTTGACAGCACATTAGAATCATTTCCAATGGAAATGATTCTAATGTGCTGTCAAACCATGGTTGTGATGACAAATAATGGGGAAAATAAAAAATAGAAAAAATATATAACACATTTTAAGTCAGCATAGCCTATTTCACCAAAGTTGCAAAGTATACTTATCTAGCTAAGTATACTTTGAGGGAGAAATCATTTATATTTCCTGAAATGCATTATTTCATATAGAATAGAACTAACGACTGCATATATTTGATGATGAAAAGTATGCAGAATTATTATACTGAATTTATTACATTATCACAGCCAACATGGCTCGGGTAATGTGATACATTCAGTATAATAAAAATTAGTAAATGTATCCTTAAATTGAAAGTTTCTCCCTCAAAGTGTAGGAAGATAAGCATACTTTGCAATGTTGGTGAAACATGCTACAGGAGTTCGCGAGCTGATTGGGAGCTAGACTGAAATGTCATAAGCCGTGTATTTAGATGTTACTGTATGGTTCCACATGGTGCCTATGCAAGGTGTATGTTCACGTGGTACTAACAACAACAACAAGTACTGAAATTTCCAGAATCCATGCGATTCAAAGTACGTATTCTTTCATAGTGTCCTTATTACGTAACGGATTTTGATGAAATATGGCGCATCAAACGCGTCTTGTTAAGCTGCATTTGGTGATCTCTGTATTTTCGCCCAAACTTCTGTCGTTCTCCGACACGGAAATCGATTCTTCGCAAACACGACATAAGTCTGTGCCAAACTCCCTGGACCACCAAATGCAGCTCATAAAGACGCGTTTGCTGCGCCATATTTCATCAAATTCCGTTGCATATTAAGGAAAATATCAAATAATACTTACTTTGGAGTGGACGACATTGTTGTTGTTGTAACCACGTGATCATGCACCTTGCTATACAGTTGAAATAAAACTCATGTCATACGCATCAGTGTTTGCCTATGCCAAATTGTACTTATGGGATCTGTGACCAATGTAGCTCCTGACCAAACAACACACTCACCCTCATGTAGGATGGCAACGATATAGATTGCGAGTTAGATGCATGACGTGTGTTTCATCGATGAAATGGCGAACAGTGCAGATCCTGATCAGACTGTGCGGATGCACAGGCTGATCTGGACCTACACTGGTCACATATCCCATAAGCCCCATTTTCCCAGTCACCGCCGCCAATGACATATGACCTGATACATGGGTACGGCTATCCACCCGTAGTAGAAATGAGATTCAACCTTCGGTAATCCACACAACTATGAACAGCGATGTATCACCGGTGTAAGACTCGGACCTGGGACGCAATACCTGGCTCATTTGGAAAACTTTACCCACCCACCCATTTCCATACACTATACCTTACAGCCTTTCGGAAAAGGATGTGCCCAATACTTGGCTCAGTTTGAAAAATGTTAACCCACCCACCCATTTCCATACACTATACGTTACAGCCTTTCTGACTCAATAATTGGCTCATTTGGAAAACGTTACCCCACCCACCCATTTCCATACACTATCCCTTACAGCCTTTCTGACTCAATAATTGGCTCATTTGGAAAACGTTACCCCACCCACCCATTTCCATACACTATCCCTTACAGCCTTTCTGACCCAATAATTGGCTCATTTTGGAAAACGTTACCCCACCCACCCATTTCCATACACTATCCCTTACAGCCTTTCTGAAAAGGCTGTAAAGGATAGTGTATGGAAATGGGTGGGTGGGGTAACGTTTTCCAAATGATCCAAGTTTTGGGCCCTAGGTCCGAGTCTTCCACATGTGCGAAGTATATGCAGGAACAACCGAATGTAAAAGCACATACAATGAGTATAATGGGGTTTGACCCCTCCAATGAACAGTTAGTTGCGGGAACGCAACACCACAAATACTCCATATCGTACATATCGTACATAGAGTCGTTGAGTGTTACGTGTCTGAAACTAGTGGACGATCTGTTCACTGACCGTTCCAATGCGATACCCATCCTGTATTGTATTATTTGCCGCTGTGAGCATTTTTGAGGGACATAGTAACTGTTAAAGAAACACTAACATATGCCCACTATACATTTCACTAATACACTACCCGCAAACAATTTTTAACAGCCCAGTTACGTCAATTATCACCCATATATTTTTCTGAATGCAAATTCTCAGATAGCGGGATTGATGTTTATCAATGAATGCTTCAATTCAGTAATTTAAAACAAGTCGACAGTTGTTTTGTAATTTATGCTTTTTTTTAAAACGAGTCAATCACAGCGATATGCTACGGAGCCTCGCAAGGGACATGGCTTTTTTTTTATTAATTCGTTCCCACGAAATAGCAATTCGTTCCCTCGAATTAACAATTAGTTCCCACGATATAACAATTCGTTCCCCCGAATTAACAATTCGTTCCCACGAAATGACAATTCGTTCCCTCAATTTAACAATTCGTTTCTTCGAATTAACAATTCCTTCCTACGATATAACAATTCGTTCCCACGACATAACAATTCGTTCCCACGGGAACGAATTGTTATTTCGTGGGAACGAATTTTAAATTGAGGGAACGAATGTTCATTCGTGGGAACGAATTGTTAGTTCGTGGGAACGAATTGTTAGTTCGTGGGAACGAATTGTTAAATTGAGGGAACGAATTGTTATTTCGTGGGAACGAATTAATAAAAAAATATAAGAATTCTACGTCCCCTGCGGGGCACCGTAATATGTACAGATTTGTGGAGAAGCGAACTATGCTTACGTTTCTGGCAACGGTTTACTGTTATAACGTGTAGTACATTTCAAATTACAGTGAAACCTCTCTAAACCGGACACCAAGGAAACATCTGTGATCTTATTACTTATGGGTTTCTTAGTCATTTATCTCAGGTGATAATGCCTGTTCTCGATCGCACAGCACATAGCTATGTCTCAGAATGACCAAATGCCTGATTTACAGTGAAACCTCTCTAAACCGGACACCCTGGGGACCTCCCAGGGTGTCCGACTTAGAGAGGTTTCACTGTAAATTCAATAAAACACAGGCCTACCGGCATTTGAATGGAAAAATGAGAAATATTCACATGTTGTTTCAACAGTAGACAGTGGCACATGCTTGTTTGCACGTCTATTTACGTCTAAACTGAAACTTAAAACCATATCGAGTTCAAAAAGATCGTTTAATATAGCTAATATTTTGTTTTATACCTTAAACATAATCAGACAAATTGTGCGCGTCATGTTGACATTCAATAACGTTGGGAAATCCTTAATAGTTAACTTGGTGCAATATATAGTTAAACATAATACCTGTTACAAAGCAAACACCTATAGAATGATCCACTAATAAATAAATCACGAATGAAGAATAAATAAACAACACAAATCAGATTTGGGATGTATTCGTTTGTTAACACGACGTATTAAATAATCGTATTTTTAAAGGTTCGCGCCGTGTGCTTACACGCATATACCATTGTGCAGCTGTATAAGACAACCAGGTTTTTTTTCTCAGTCTTTTGTCACTTTTTATTAAAATATCATCGCCCATATCTAAAGCTTATATCTTAAATAGGTTATAAAATGTGTAATAACAGCCCGGCGATATGCATAAATCCTTGTAATAAATTGAAGATAGTGTTCAGTGAAGTCATAAAGCTAATGTTGGAGTTATATACCAGCATGCGGGACACTGGAAAAGCGATAAATCCACTAAGAGACGTCCCTACTGCGGTGTTGTAAGTAAAACTTGACATCCTCTTGATAAAAAGGACGTTACACCATTAAAACGCTGTGTCAATTGTATAGATTTACCCTATTGAGCCTCCACACAGTTATGTTGGAAATACAGTGGAACCTCTCTAAACCGGACACCCTTTGGACATCTCAGTGTGTCCGATTTAGAGATGCTCCACTGTGAAGCATGAAAATAACCACGCGTGCGTGCTTTGCGATCATGAACAGACATTATCATGGGAGATAAATGGAAACAAAATATATCCAAAGTAAGCACAACTAACTTGTCTCTGTGTTCGGTTTAGAGAAGTTCGACTGTACTCCTTTTACCGAGAGAAATACGTGTGCAACAATGTTATTGTCTGAATGGCGAACAGCATATTCCCTGATCAGACTACGTGGATGCGCAGGCTGATCTGGGGCTATGCTGGTCACCCAAATATGGAATAATAATTATGAAAATAAACAGCGACACATTCAATCAAATTACTAATATCAGCTTAAATCGTATACAAATGTTGGGCCCCGGCTCACGTATAACCTCCCTTTATGGCATCGCCGATTTTCATGGGGATTTTCAATGGGGCTTATGGGTTTTCGACCAGTGTAGATCCAGATCAGCCTGTGCGTCCGCACAGTCTGATCAGGATCTGCACTGTTCGCCATTCCATCAATGAAACACCCGTCATGTTTATAACAAGCAATATAGATTGTTATCAGGAGCTGCACTGGTTCAAAATCCCATAAGCCCCATTTCTCCAGTCACAGCCACATTTCTTGAATAACGTCGAAAACTGGCAAAAACATTCGATCCGATGAGGAATTGAATTCCGCGTGGAATATGACTTGCTTTTTTCATCAGTGTTCGACGTAATTTACTGAAAATAGTATTTTCGAAATCAATATCGGCAGCAATCCACGATGCGATAGAGCATGTAATTTAAGAGCCCGGTTCACACATCATCAAACAGCCATAAAGATTTATTTAATGGCTATGCAATTTCATATGAATTGGGCTGCCTTGTAATGCAACGTATGTAAAGCCGGTTTTTAACCCCGGTTTTTGTAAATCCCGTTAGCAAAAACCGGGGGTTACAAAAACCGTTGACGTAAGCGCCGGTTTGAAAATATTTGTAAATGTCATTGGGTATGGAAGAAATATCCAGAGTGTTCTCTGTGAATTTGATCAACTTTCGACGTCATGTCCAATATTATTCAGGTCATGAGAACCAATTACTAAAATGATCATATGCACTCAGGCAGAAAATCTGACACTTGCCGAAATGAAGGAATTCTGTTTTGTCACATGATGACCCACACTTAGAACTTACAAATTCCGTAGAACTCGTGACCCCTTTAATGTCCTTCTGCCAATCTGTTGTATCTTGTTGAAGCTCAAATCTCTGAAAATACACAATCATAGATACATGTGAAATGTGCAATGTCTACATATCTATAGCAGATAATGTGCTCACAGTGCTTAGAAAATATAAACTATTTCATCCTTTCACCCTAGGTAACTGGAATCGACTTTGATATGTTAATTTTGCAACCAATCCAATTGTCACACAATTATTTTCAGACTAGTCCATTGAAAAAAGGTTGACTTTGCTAACAAGCAAAAAATACACACAAGTGGATCAAGTTGATATTTTCTGAACACGGCATGCATACATGTGGCTGTGACTGGTGAAATGGGGCTTATGGGCTATACGACCCCCAGGGTCTACATAGTTCGTCATTCAGTCTATCTAACATCCGCCATGCCTTTAACCCTTTCAACACCACATACCTCTATAGAGACAATGTTTGCAAACAGTGCAGATCCAGATGAGCCGGCTCGTAACGAGCCGTCTCATCAGGATCTCCACTGTTTGTTAATAATTTTAAACGTCGTACAGATTACCCTTTTAGAAGAATGGGATAATTTGAATGAACAAAATTAACGAAATAGCGTGAAACATTGGCATGGAACATCCTATTAAGTTACTTGGTGTTGAAAGGGTTAACAGTGTAAATAATTGTCAAGCTTCAGGAGTGTGGTACCGTATTCATATCTAGACTGGTCACAAAATTCATAAGCCCCATTTATCCAGTCAAGGCCACATAGTGGTAGGACCATAATTCCAGCACAAAAATATTTACACAATTCCCTAACATTTGATTGGCTCGTAGCAAGTCTCTGTCCAAATTTTATATCCCAGTAAACTCCCACGACCGAACTACTTTCCGTAACCGTGAGGCGCAGTTAAACTAATTCTTAAGAAAACGGAAAATAAACACATTTTCTTGATGAATTTATTTCAAATGCTGGAATTATAAGGAATGAATGGCCTTTTTGTGGAATTTATCGGGGATATAAACTTGGAAAAGTCGCGGGAATACTGGACGAGGCCTTGATCATCAAATCAAAATCCAAGTTGCGAACAGTAACTCTTGCAATCTACTTCCGTACAGCCCGTTTTGCTACGGACGGTGCGGGAGTAGACTTCAATAGTTACCGTTCCCAACTATCAACATCCATGAACATTTACTTCCAGACTTTCATTTACCCATTATCTGGAAAATTACGTAGAAACGTGTTCCGTTCAGACACAGATTAAATTTGCAACAAAGTGATTGCTATTTGTTGTGACAGGAGTGATTGGTTTCGTGTACGCCGTTGATTGACAGCGCAATTTACGAAGGCAAAATGAATCGAAAGAAGTTGCATAGATAGAAGGAGTGATATGATATTGAAATATGAAGATATGTGGCTGTGACTGGAGAAATGGGGAATAAGGGATTTCTGACCAGTGTAGCTCGTGATTAAATAGCAAACTCCTGTAGCATGATAGCGATCTGTATTGATTGTTAGAGGCATGTTTCATTTATGGCATGACGAACAGTGCAGATCCTGATCAGACTGTGCGGATGCACATTCTGATCTGGATCTACACTGGTCGCAAAATCCATAAGACCCACTTCCCCATATTCCACAAATGAGTCTATCAAAGCCATATCTCTTTCTTGTTAAAGGCGATACGACATGGCTGTCGAGGGCTTATCGGAGACGTGTAAACTTCCAGACATGGTGAGGAATTGCGTTTAAATTGGGTGGATGGGAGGAATTTGTTTTCAAAATTGGAAGATAAGTGCATGCAATTTTAATGCGGCGTCTGGAATGCGCATTATAACATGTATTGGTTGCGTTTGGGGCACTGTACTCCTGTGATGGTCGTCGAAGAATCAATCCAAAATATTGTTATATTTGTATGGTGGTGATTTGACGATTGAAGGGGTCATAGGAAGACAGGGCTAACTCCTTGAACCCCATCTTCCATTGATCTCTTCAATTGCGAAACGTTCGTTTCAAAGATGATTTGTAAACTGCTACTATATTTCTAATTCGCACATTCACAAATTGGATATAAGTGGTGTTGATTTAACCAAATGCAATTTTACGATTTACTGCGTTGATTTGATTTCGCAATTACGTGTTGACTTCACAAACACTAGGTATAGATAGTTTGTGTATTGCTTTGACAAATGCGATTTCACGATTTCCTACGTTTATTTGACAAATGCACTTTCGCTATTTTAGGTTTTGATTTCACAAATACGAGGTAGATAGTTTGTGTGTTCATTTGAGAAATGTGATTTCTACGGAGACCCGCAGGGGACGTAGAATTCTTTTTTCATTAATTCGTTCCCACGAAATAACAATTCGTTCCAACAAAATAACAATTATTTCCTCAATTGAACAAATCTTTCCCACGAATTAACAATTCGTTCCCACGAATTGACAATTCGTTACCACGAAATAACAATTCGTACCCACGGGAACGAATTTTTTATTCGTGGGAACGAATTGTTTATTCGAGGGAACGAATTGTTATATCATGGTTACGAATTGTTGATTCGAGGGAACGAATTGTTAAATTGAGGGAACGAATTGTTATATCGTGGTAACGAATTAATAAAAAAATCCATGTTCCCTGCGGGTTTCTGTAGATTTCGCTGTTTTGCTTCGCATTAGTCAAATCAACACTGCAAACTAGCAGTATTTATACTACGTCTTTGACGGGTCAGTATATTTATCAAAGTGTTGTCCTTTGACCACCTGCACGTCCAGACTTGTACTTTGTCATGATATACAACACTAATTGTCACTTATAATTATATTGACCCCTGTCGCCGCTGACACATTACAGTAATTTACAGTGGACATGACATGGCAAACCCTCCATATAGCGAGTGTAGGTTTGTCGAAGAGTAAAGGTTGTGATGTTCGGCGATTATATACGTATCTCAAGATTATTGCACCAAGTCCGGGGTACAACATTTGTTGTTTTGCAGCATTTGTTTCTAGTTCTTCACTTGCTACTACAGCAAAACCTCTCTAAACCGGACACACATTCATCCTTAGTTGTATGGCTTCCATTGGTGTATATGTCTGATGATAATGCATGTTCAAGTTCGCAAAGCACAGCTGCATACATTGGCATAGTCATGTGTCTGATTTACAGTGAAACATCTCTAAACCGGACACCCTGGGGACTTCCCATGGTGTCCGGTTAAAAGATGTTCCACTGTAATTACGCTTTGTAACATTGCTACAAAGTGATTTCTCTAGCACGAACAATTAACGCTCAATGGACGGCAATTGATGTAGACTGATCATGACACAATTCCCCCTGAGAGTAAATGCTGTTTTGCGTTAGCTTTGGCCGTTTGGCATACATGTCGATGTATGTCAAGGTGCATTATCACGTGGTTACAACAACAACAACGTCGCCCACTTCAAAGTAAGTATTATTTGATATTTTTCTTAATATGCAACGGATTTTGATGACATATGGTGCAGCAAACGCGTCTTCATGAGCTGCATTTGGTGGTCTATGGAGTTTGGCACAGACTTATGTCGTTTTTGCGAAGAATCGATTGCCGTGTCAGAGACACGGCAATCGATTATTCGCAAACACGACAGAAGTTTGGGCGTAAATAAAGAGACCACCAAATTCAGCTTAACAAGACGCGTTTGATGCGCCATATTACATCAAAATCCGTTACGTAATAAGAACACTATCAAAGAATACGTACTTTGAATAGGTACTTGTTTTTGTTGTTAGTACCACGTGATCATACACCTTGTATGTAGAGGCAGAGGAAGACACTGGAATCAATAAGTTATTATTAATACTTGTTGGAAATGTATCTTTGAAACTGGCTATATAAAAGGATATAATGTTTGACTTCTATTTCGTGTGTGTCTGGCACTAATGATTATATGGTCAGTACGGTGCACTAAACACCTTGCAGGTGTGACCCATTAGGAGGCGGACACGTGACCATTTGTCATGTAGACGGACAGTCTATGTTACATGGCAGGGCAGAATTGTGCGCAGTTCAACCTTGGTCAGGCCGTTAGTTATCAGGTGTCCGTTTCACTAAACTTCTTACGACCAAAATGTTCGTAAGTACAAATTTAGAATCGTCTGGAAATCTTAATTGCTCATACATGTATATCCAATAATTGTTTTCAAGAAAACATTGTTATGTGAAATTTACAGACTATCATAATTTTGAACTTACGAACATTTTAGTCGTACGAAGTTTAGTGAAACGGCCCCCAGTTGGTTGAAGTTGTGATCCATCGGCATGGCGTCATACATTGAAGCCCGGTAGCGATCTACATTGATTGTTAGAAGCAGTACATATGGTTCTTTGATAGACTGGCGAACAGTGCAGAACCGGATCAGACAGCGGATGCCCAGGATGTTCGGATCTACACTGGTTGCAAAACCAATAAGCCCCATTTCTCCAATCACAGACACTTATATAAAACCACAGGCAGTTGCATTTACTGTGGTAATCGAAACATTTACTCTTTTTGTTTAAGTGCGTGTCCTCACAAAAGTTAAACAGACCAAATGCTTTCTGTACCACAGTAAACACAATTTATATTTACATTGCATATGCTGCTAGTTATAAAATGTTACATGTAAAAACAAATATGACGTTAAAATTAAGAATCATCATGATTTACTCATTTTGTCGCAATTCATTGAACAGGACCGGACGTCAAACCAACTTAATCAATCAACAACGTCGCGCGACGTCACGTGGGGCTACTCTACGTATCAAACATGGTAAGAACCGGTATGCATTTACATAGGTTCTGCATAGTTGAGTATACAGTGGGGTCAGCGTGTAAGTGCACACACGAACGAACACGACAGGTTGGTTCCAAGAGTTGACCTGTAGCCGATTTCACCAACATTGCAAAGTATGCTTATATAGCAAAGTATACTTTGAGGGAAACATTTTCAATTTTAAGATAAATTTATTAATTTTTATTATACTGAATTTATTACATTATCACAGCCATTTTGGCTGTGATAATGTAATAAATTCAGTATACTAATTCTGCGTATTTGTAATCATCAAATATATGCAGTCGTTAGTTCTATATGACATAATGCGGGAAAAAATAAATGATTTCTCCCTCAAAGTATACTTTGCTAGAAAAGTATACGTTGCAATTTTGATGAAATCGGCTACAGGTGTTTCGTACTATCGCCATCGATGTCATAGTGTCACGTGGACACCAGTGATCCATTAGTGCCTAACACATCTACACCACTGCCTGCGCTAATCTTGTCAATATGTGTAACTATTTTTATTTCAAAATACTTGAATATTGTCCTTGAAATCAAACAGCTTGATTGGCTGAGCCTGCGCTGTGCTACAGCTCGTGCTCAGCCAACCAAACAGCTTGATTGCGAGTTGAGAATTAGCACAGGCCCTTGTGTACATGTATGTTTGACTGTATACACTGGAAGAACGACAAATAGCAATCCCCACAAACATGTGAACTATGGGTAGTTGACCGATCATGTTGTGTACAGATGTGTGGGTGTGACTGGTGAAATGGGGCTTGTGGCATTCGTGACCATTATAGATCCCGATCCAATAAAACACTCCTGTAGCCTGATAGCTATATCGCTTGTTAGAAGCATGACGGACGTTTCAATGGTGGAACGGCGAACAGTGCAGATCATGATCAGGCTGTGCTCTGGATTTACACTGGTCGCAAAACCAATAAGCCAAATGTCTCCAGTCACAGTCAAAAATTCGAAACGCTTGTCGCAAAATCTTTCGATTTGAAAAACATAGAACGCTGGACTGTGTAAACTATACACATTTCTACATGGTCACTACCATACATTAATATAAAGTGACACTCTATATAATTATAGTATGATATATCATACCGATAATAAGTTAAACCACAAAACAAGACATTCACCCCTACCAATAGTACGGACTTCGGATACGTAAATATTACTGTTTCCTCAAACACGGCCTATATAATCATTTAACATTCATACAGTTTTTCCGATGTAAATTTCTCGGGAACTTACGGTCTCATACGGTGCCAAAACAAACGACACAGTCAAACAGGTATGCATACACATGCCAAATGACATAAATATCCATGCACCACGTGGTGGTGAGTCTTAATGACGATTTACACAACCGCCTGTGCTATTCTTGCCAGTATTTGTAATTAATTTTATTTCAGAATACTTGAATATTGTGCATAATATAAAACAACATGATTGGCTGACCCTAAGCTGAGCTACATATCAGGCAATCAAACTGTTTGATTGCGAGTTGAGATAGCTCATAGAAAAGTTGACATTTGGACAAGATTAACGCAGGCGGTTGTGTATACTAAGATATAAATATGACTATGTGCCCAATGCAAACGGTGCAGTGAAACGGGCATGCATACACATGCCAAATGACATCGATATCCATGCATCACGTGGCGGTAATTCTGCGGAGACAACTAACGTACACCACCGCCTGCACTAATCTTGTCGATATTTGAACTTATTTTTTATTTCAAAATACGTGAATATTGTGCTTGAAATCACGCAGCTTGATTGGCTGACCCTGAGCTGTGTTACAGCTCAGGCTCAGCCAATCAAACTGCTTGATTGTGAGTTGAGATTGCCAATAAATATTCAGAAACGTTGACATATTGGCAAGATTAGCGCAAGCGGTGGTGTATGCAATTAGAAATGAAAATGTAAGTGAAGTTCGTCTATACGACACCTTATCACGCTATGTATGCCAACTTTCTCACGGTTTCGCCAGACCATAAATCGTGAACGATCATTGAGACAACACTATTGTAAATCATCTTTCAGTCAATTTGAGAGATACAGAAAGTCAGCCCTGGCCATATATGATACCCGTATCCTTGATATTACAGTACGGCCTGCGTTAATCTTGCCAACAATGCCAACCTTTCCGAACATCTCGACTCGCAATAAAGCAGTTTGATTGGCTGAGCCTGAGCCAATCAAGCTGTTTGATTTCATGCGTAATATTCAAGAATTTTGCAATGACATTAATTGCAAATATTGGTAGGATTAGCGCCGCCGGTGGTGTACCCGTAGTCTCGGTATCACAACGCAGCAAATAATGGCGTTGATTTACCCGTGGAACGTTGGGCTGTGATTGGGGTATACACTACTGTCTGTTCCACGTTTTGCTGCCGACGAACTTTTGGCCATTAAAAACATTAAAATGTAAATCTAAGTACTTTTTCATAAATAACAAAAAAGTCACCCTCCCCAAAAAAAATATTTATGAAATTCCATCAAATATTGCGAAAAAAAGATTTTCCTATGCGAATTTAACAAGGGGAGTCAATTTCCAAAAAAATTAGTTTTTTGATCCTGAAGGATCAAAAACATATTTCTTTTGGAAATTGACTCTGAAACCTGGCGAGATAGCTTGAAAAATGATGTAACTAAGAAAACAAAAGTTAGATTTTGAAAATCGGTCCACAAATAAAAAAGTATTTAAAAAAAATCTATTTTCAGCCCCCATGTTAAATTCTCATAGGAAAATCGGATTTTCGCAATAAAATCAAGGGTGAATTTTTTGTTATTGATGAAAAAGTACTTACTTTTAAATATTTTTTAGATTTAATGTGTTTAATAGCCAAAAGTTCATCGGCAGAAAAACGTGGAACAGACAGTAGATTGTCAGAAGAAGGACCTGATGAAACTATTTGAACAACCACTGCTAAATTGATTCTCGTAGCGAATAGCGGTCAAACTTTTGAACGTGGGTACTGTTAGCGAATAAGGTGTGTATGAATATATTATATCAACTCGTTGAGAAAAAATGTTAAATGTCTGTTTTAACAAAACGCACATAATCTAATAGACAAGTCGGTATGTCATACTGACAGGTATAATGACAGGGTAAATCAATCCCATAATTTTACTTCTTGACGCACTTAATTCACTGGATGTCACGTGTTTGATCTGTGTCTCTACCGGACAAAAGCAGTTTAAAGAAGTTTTCACTGAAAAAAATCGCCTATGTATCATATATAATTCATTATCACGGTCATGGCCCAAGTAAGTTATGGTATAATATTTACAGCTCTCTTCCGAAAGCCAGACGAGGCTAGTCGAGCATGTTATATGTATAGGAAAACAATAAATCTAACGGACTCCCGTTGAAGCCGCGACGTTGATACCGTAATAACCCCGACACCAGTAGTGTGTACAATCATTCAATCAACTGGCCTCATGTTTTTCAGGCACGGCTAGGAAACGCGTAGGAATTCCTACCGTTTCCGAGCCGAACCTGATACACATGATATCAAGACACTAGCCTCGCATTCTATTTATCAGGCAACGATTTATGCCACATAATGAGCAAATATGACGTGGTTTTCATTGACAAAATCGTGGACTTACTTACATTGCGTCAATTTATACATTGACGTCATTCGGTAACGTCATGTGACGTCGTTGGACCAATGAAACGTAGTTTTGAATCAATGGAGACATGGGTAGGCGTATCTAGTCAAAGAAGATACGACAATTTATCATTCAATAGTATGTATCAGGTCAGTGTAAAGCTCATTACCTGATACTATTAACTATATAGTTAATTTATTCCACAAAAACGTAAACCATTTACAGCGTGCAATACAATTGCACGCTGTAAAACTTTACGATTTTGTTGAATGAAATACAAACTTGATGTCGAGGTGGCTATTTTCGGCTATATATGTATAGGGTTACCGGCCCAATGAAATAAACCAACAAAACAATCTGAAAATCAATTACACTTGGAATATCAAAACCGAGATCTGGCACGGAGATTTATCCCCGATAACACGATTCAGATGAACACACTAAATGTAAAATGCCAGCCCCGTATCATGTTAACCCCCCTGTACACCGCCGCCTGCGTTAATCTTGCCACGATGGCAACGTTTCTGAACATCTACTTGTACTATCAACTCGCAATCAAGCAGATTGATTGGCTGTGCCTGAGCTGTAGCATGTAGCACAGCTCAGGCTCAGTCAATCGAGCTGCTTACTCTAAAACATGATATTGAAGTGTATTTCGTAATAAACACGTTTACAAATATTGGCAAGATTAGCGCCAAACAAGCTGCTTGCTTCAAGCACAATATTCAAATATTTTGTATTATTACATGACTAAGTATTTCAGCCATTCTCATTGGCCGAAACGCGGCCACGTGATTATCTACAAATTGACTGTAGAACGGTTTGTTTACACGAATAAGCACTCTCGGACCGAGATGTGTTTATTCATGTAAACAAACATAGTGTTCACCTCCTTTGAGCGCATGCGTAAATCTGACAGATGTAAGTGTTTTTTGTGTTTACACTGTTAGTGACTATTCTTGATTTTCTGAATATTCGGGGTGAGGGTCATATAATAAAACATTATAGTCTTTTGAGTCGGTGTACATGAGATTTACGGACCTTCGAAAAGTGATGTTCACCGACTCCTTCGCGTCGGTGAACATCACTTTTCGAAGGTCCGTAGATCTCGTGTACACTTCATCAAAAGACAATAATTGTATAATATATACATTGACAACTATTGGCAAGATTAGCGCCGGCAGTGGTGTATGCTACATGTGGTGTAGCGAGCACCTATAGCTGAACTATTTGTAAGAGTTTCGCTTTACAGGTCATGTTTTGCATTGTTATAAGTCTTACATAATACAGACTGCATTACTGTCATGTTCCTGGCGACAATGTGGTGTTACGTTTCACATCCCCACGGATTTGCCGCTATGGAACCTCCCAGGATGTAATTGTGAACACAAGATTGGTAAAACATCACGTTATATACAGTGAAACTCTACATACATACATCGACATGTAGGTCAGCCGGTCTAAGTTCATAAAAACAGCTTTTACTTTCACATGTATCAGGGGGGAATTGTGTCATGATCAGTCTACATCAATTGCAGTCAAGGGTAAATTGTTCGTGCTAGAGAAATCCCTTTGTAGCACTAGCAAAGCATAATTGCAGTGGAACCTCTCCAAACCGGACACCCTGGTTTCACTGTAAATCAGGCATTTGATAATTCTGAGCCATATGTGTGTACTATGCGATCACGAACAGACATTATCACCTGAGATAAATGACGAAGAAACTCATAACAAATCAGATCACAGGTGTTTCCTTGGTGCTCGGTTTAGAGAGGTTCCACTGTGATTGTATGCAACAAGTGCACTGTATTTATGTAATAAGGCACGCTTCATGTTCACGCAATAAATACCAACAAAACGCACCAATTTAGTCAATTAAATGCCGGTAATTTCTGATTTATTCTATATTTCAACACTATACAGCCCTCTATAGTGGTGTTTGCAAACAGTGTAGATATATTCAGATAAGCCGGCTCGTGACGAGCTGTCTCATCAGGATGTGCACTTTTTGCAGGTAATTTTCATATTCTTTAGACAAATACACCCATTTTTCTTAAGTGGACTAGTCTGAAAATGATTTTACCGTATCAAAATCCAGACCTGTAATTTAGGGTTAAAGGTCAATTTGGTAAACACAAAGACTTGGTACCGCCATAGAGAAAGCTATCTAACACGGCAAAGGCACGATCATTGACACACATTATTAAACACTGAATATGATCAATGTTCGGTGTTTCTAACCATCAATCTTGTCTCATTACAATACTATTATACTGTAAAATATACAAATTAAAGGGGCCATTGGAAGAAGGGGGCTAACTCCATTATGGAGTTAGCCCCCTTCTTCCAATGGCCCCTTCAAGAGCGCTTCATCGTGACCCTGGCTGTTTAAAAATGGCGACTGATGTCCGTGAAATTGTTACGTGTCGCCAAGATAAGAATTACACGATTCGTTAGTTTCGTACAACGGCATACAACAACCTTACAAGCTTGTCTAATCGGCCGGAAACGGCTACCTAAAATTAAATTATTTTATGCATGATTTACAGCTTTTGAATATTAATATCTGATTTAACACGAGATGACATGAAAAGAAGTATAACACCATTTATATCGAACTATGAATTATGTTCGCGCCTTCAAATTGGAGAACTCGCATTCCTTCGTTTTATTTCGTTTTGTTGTTTTGCAATACTGAACATTAGTTAGAAATTGTATTCGGCTAACTGAAGTTGGGAATAATGTAGCACACGTGATCACGTTGTTAACGCGATGTTTCGTCAGAGAAAATTAGCCTTACAGCATGATACGACTATTATTTGTTCTGGTCCTCTGAATGTTACGTTTTTTTCTGGTCCTCTTCTGGAGACGCAGTGGGTTTTTAATATATAGAGTAGCTTCATGAATGATGATTTAACCCACTCGCCCCTAAATATTCAACATTCGCTACTTTTGTTGGATCATTCCATTAATGACAAAGATGCAGATATTGCTATAGAAATGAACGATACTGACAAACACTGCAGATCCAGATGAGACGGCTCGTGACGAGCCGTCTCATCTGGATCTACAGTGTTTACACATGCTGGCTTTATGGTCTGTAGGGTTGGCTGGGTTAATACGATTTATTAAGAGAGTTTATTGATTTAAAAAGCTATGCCGAATTTATTATGAAATAAGTCAAATCATTTAATAAATATCATATTAAATCCATACAAATGTTAGATTATATTTATTTCATAAGCACAGCACCACACATTGAAGTTGTACCGACATTCTAACGTGTTGTCTGTAGAGAGGTCTCATTTATATATTTATAACAATACTGCATTGTGAGTTTTAATACACTTACTGCGAAACAATAGTTCAGCTATGCAATATTTACTGACATTACTAGGGTTCCGCCAGAGACTGAATGGCGAACAACGTATACCCTGGGACTACACTGGTCGGATATATACGAACGTCCATTTTCTCAGCCTCGTGACATTTATTATACGTTAATCAGCGACTATTCTTTTACACATGCTGTGTTTTTGTGCTGATCTGAGCTCGGTTTGTGTTTTTACTGAATTAACGATTTACATTTTTGCGAAGTAATTTAAGAAAAATCTCATACAGCTAATCAT
Source organism: Conchocele bisecta (assembly GCA_029237695.1). NCBI lineage: Eukaryota > Metazoa > Mollusca > Bivalvia > Lucinida > Thyasiridae > Conchocele > Conchocele bisecta. Next base: position 68,740,443 of record CM055272.1, on the reverse strand, counting down.
CTCCTGTCTGTAAAATCACTAACCTGAAAATAAAAAGTAAAGTAAGACACATCTAGAAAAAACATTTATGCTTGCTTTCTATTTTCGAAACCGAGTTTTATTTGAATGATGTTTTCTGTCATTCTGTTTGTTCGTTTTTTTCATTTTTGCCTAAAACATGTTTGTGATTTGTACTAATTCCCATATGTACATCCACCAACAATTATAATTCATACAGATCGTTAAATATATGGCTGTGACTGGATAAATGGGGCTTATTGGTTTTGTGATCAGTATACAGTGGGGTCAGCGTGTAAGTGCACACACGAACGAACACGACAGGTTGGTTCCAACCTGTCGTGTTCGTTCGTGTGTGCACTTACACGCTGACCCCACTGTAGATCCAGATCAGCCTATGCATCCGCACAGTCTGATCAGGATCTGCACCGTTCACCATTCCATCATTTAAAAACCTGTCGTGCTTCTAACAAGAAATATACATCGTTGACAGGTTACAGGAGTTTGCTATTTTATCACTGGTCACAAATCCCACAAGTTCCATTTCTCCAGTTGCAGCCACATAAATGAGACACACCGTGTAATGTTGTACCTTCGGACATCTGCGTAATTTCATTAAATACGATTACAAACTTTGCAATATTTTTCAGAAATAAAGTCAAAGGTTGACAAAATTTTCAGAGTACATGTGGAATAATATTCCGCGTGTACTCTGACAATTTTGTCAACTTTTGACGACATTTACGGAAAATATTGTACATTTTGTAAATGTATTTCATGAAATTACGCAGATGTCCGAAGGTACAAAATAACAAAGCGTGTCTCAATTATTATTCTTGTAAGTAGTTCCAACGAGGGAAAATAACGCAACATTTCATATTAGATGGGATCAACCGTTTTCACTGATGATATTTTTGAAATTGACAGTGCTATAATTTTCTTTATTAATTCGTTCCCACGAAATAACAATCCGTTCCCTCAATTTAACAATTCTTTCCCACGAATTAACAATTCGTTCCCACGAACTACGAACTAACAATTCGTGGGAACGAATTAACAATTCGTTCCCACGGGAACGAATTGTTATTTCGTGGGAACGAATTGTTAATTCGTGGGAACGAATTGTTATTAAATTGAGGGAACGAATTGTTATTTTAAATTGAGGGAACGAATTGTTATTTCGTGGGAACGAATTAATAAAGAATATAAGTCTACGTCCCCTGCGGGGCTCCGTATGTAACTCTCATTACAACCGCAATGATAATTGACACCTATTATGCAAAGATTGTATAAGCTTATCTACATAATACATTCAGAATTAATTCAAATAGCTGTTAAGTAGTTCATTGTTTCAACGAAAATGTAATATATGTCTGATTACCTAACATTGCATTGGCAATACATATGTCAGACACGCCATACGATTTTGTACCTAAGAACATGTGCAGTTTTTCATGAAATCTATTTACAGAAAATGTGATATTTTACTGTTCCGCATATTACTATGAAAATTTCGTCATCTTTCGACGTCATTTACGGAAAATATCGTAAATCGTGTATACAAAAATCATGAGATATCGCACATGTTCTTAGGTACAAAATCGCATGGCGTGTCACATAATTATACAAGTATAAAGCAGATACTATTTTTTTTTATTTGGAAATGATAGAGAATGATTCGTTGTATCGTCTAAATGTGTGTTTTTCAAGCTTCCGTATCCACGAAAAGGGGGAGAGCACCTTATTGTCAAGACTCTATGTTGGTCAGCACATGCATAATGTAATTCCAATTGGTCCCCGACCGACAAAAGGTCCCTTATCACATGTGTGACCAGCGTAGATTCTGATCATCAATTCACTTATGAATGTAATTCATGATTACATTACAGATACTCAATGAAGCTGAATGGAATTTGCAACCCTTGATTAACCAACTGACGAGCGACCAGTGTGTGCCCTGATCAGACTGCGCGGACGCGCAGGCTGATCTGGGGCTACACTGGCCGCACTGCGCGGACGCGCAGGCTGATCTGGGGCTACACTGGCCGCACACGCAGTACTAAGGTCCCATTTCCAATGCTAATAATACGGACCAATGTATTCCTACGCCGGCGGCAGTAGACGACCTGTGAACAGTTCCGCCTGATCGGTAACAGACTGCGCAGGTCATGAAGTGCTGTATGCAGCTTGTCTGCAAGACGACGGTTAAATATGCAGACATGGCTCCAAATAATGTCCTGTCTTATCCGTTATCTACTTCGCCCGGGGACGTACGGAGTCCTACAGGGGACGTAACATTCTTTTTTTTATTAATTCGTTCCCACGAAATAACAATTAATTCCTACCATTTAACAATTCGTTCCCACGATTTAATGATTCGTTCCCACGAATTGACAATTCGTTCCCTCAATTTAAGAATTCGTTTCCACGAATAAACAATTCGTTCCCTCAATGTAACAATTCGTTTCCACGAAATAACAATTCGTTCCCACGGGAATGAATTGTTAATTCGTGGGAACGAATTGCTATATCTTGGGAACGAATTGTTAATTCACGGAAAGTAATTGTTAATACGAGGGAACGAACTGTTATATCGTGGGAACGAATTGTTAATTCGAGGGAACTAATTACGGAATCGTAAACTAGAGATATTGACAATCAAATGAGACCAATGAACACATTGAAACAAGCAGCTAACGGAATCCACCGCCAAACCTCGACATATCTGCTCGTCCACTAGTATTGGACACAGGCATTCGGCGTGTTTCGGCTTTCATCGGTATAACTCTTTATATATGAACAAGGCTTCTAACTTTGGTCGGACACGACCTCATAGAAGAACAAAATATCATGTTTAAAATTGTAATTTTCTATGAATTCTATGTATTTCTGCAGGATAACGATAATTCTCAAATGATCATATGAACTTGCCACTACAATATTGACGTTAGAGTGTTAAACACATTATTTCATTTGTTATGATACGAGGTTGTGTCCGACCTGGAAATGAAGCTGTAATTCGATATGCTTTGTATACGTATGTTCTAAATACAAATGTATGCTATTTTAGCAAGATAACAACAATTCTCAAATGTACATGAGCATTTGCTGCCAAAATATTCACAGTAGCGTTAATAAAATCGCGGCATTTGTTATGATACGGGGTTGTGTCCGACCAAGGTTAGAAGACTTGTTCATATATATAGAGTTATACCAATGAAAGCCGAAACACGCCGGATGCCTGTGGTATTGGCGTGTGAAGTTTCTATCTCGACGAATGGTACTTGGAGGAGACACTGCGAGTGTACGAGTTGAAATCCAATCTGGACAAGCGGATAATTAAGAATGTATGGAGGCCTGCACTGTGATTGTAAATACAGCGGGCGCAACTTGGGGATTTTCAACGCGGATCAAACATGCACTACACGACCAGCAATGTACGGTCCCAACAGGTAAGCAATACTACGTGTAATATATAAAATAAATAATAAAACAAATGCAACTAAATGTCCTTAAAAGGTAATGACCCACAGAGAAAACAACATGCACAGCAGGAAAGAAAGCATACGTACACTTAATGTGTGCCATGAGATATGACAACAAGGTTACCGCCTTGGAACAGTCATTGAACACACAGGTTAACTGCACCCGCCCGTAGTGAACCACACTTCACTACGGGCGGGTGCAGTTAACCTGCTTAGAGCGGAGATGCAACACACCATCTCGTAAAACTCTTATTGCAATTGGTCGCAATGAAACTCATATTTAATGCGCACAACTCCATATTTCAAGCGCACAACTCATATTTAATGCGTACAACTCATCTTTAATGCGTACAACTCATATTTAATGCGTAAAACTCATATTTAACTCATAGTATGCGTAAACTCATTTTCATATTTAATGCGTACAACTCATATTTAAGCGTACAACTATATTTAATGCGTACAACTCATTTAATGTATGCGTTAACACTCATATATTTGCGGTTGTGTAACGATAACTGCGTTCCACTTCAGACAAATCTGTTTGCTCCAACACACGAACGCTCGTATCGCATCATGGGCAGTATATCATGTTCATAATTGTTTCCATTTATTTGTAATTAAAGCGTAGACTTTCATAGAAATATGAGATGCATCTTCACCAGCATTGCATTCCGCTTGTCGCTGTTTTATATTCATTACTCCGCGACTACACCGAGCGCCAATCCGAGCCAGACACCAGAACTGCAACCCGATTTGGGAAAACTGGGCTTGTTGTCTATGCGATCCGTGTATATGCTGACCGGACGCGCAGTCTGGTCTGCATCTACACTGTCCGCAATTTGGTCATGAAGCATTTTGTTTTCAGCGAACGCGGATTGTTATCAAGATGCAAGTACGCGTTTCAGGATCTGGATAAACATTTATAAAACACCATAAGCCCGGTTTCGTGAGATCGCGTGTCGAATATATCAGATAATGTTACATCATCCAGATATCATCGTGCTTTCTATAAAGACCATAGACTATTCATGGGAAAACAAGTCCATACCACACCTAGATATGCGGATGTATCACGAAAACGCAGAACCAACACTGCACTTTGTGAACCAATTCAAATGCATTGCGTAAAATAGTATCATTCCGGAAGTGGTGCAGATCACGTGAGGAAACAACTTCCGTATTCAGCAGAAGCTTTGTTGATGAGAAAATTAGAGAATCGGGTGCCACTAGATATCAGGATTCGGGGTGGAGTGTGTTCCAGTCTGTAGTAGACCTTGTGCTACTTGATAAAACATCGACGTCAATAAATATCGCTAATTGGACATGTTGTGAGTTCAGACTGTCGGCTGGCTGCTGCATCGTCGTTACCCCTGGTAACCACGCGGGCAGCACGCCCATTGAAGTGCAAGTACACCTATGGTAACAAGTGCATGAATGTGCAGACTGGCGAATATTGTAGTCTCGGCGTTCTACGACGGCACGTATTGATATATCACGCAAGGACATTTATTTCCCGAGACATTCCGCACTCGTTTTTTTTGTCGGATTTACAGATGTTAATGGAAATAAACCCGGTATTTCAAAATGGTAGTGGAATAATTGTATATTACATGCATTTCGAAAAATGTGAAATTTGCTCTTAGACCAGCTTATGATGTTCAAAATTGACAAGTTTGACGTTAGCGTATGAATTGTTTCTTCGCCGGAAATGACGTCAAAACGTCGCGAACGTCGAGGAGGAAATATTCCTTCGAGAAAGAAAAAATCTCCAGAATCACGGTACATCACTGGGTAGCATATACTATAATTAATGCTATATTGCGTACAAGCGCAATCGAGCCCCTCTAGACCGGACACCCGTGTGTTTTCTGCTTATACTGTGTTTCGCTTAGGCCGATGCTAGGAGGCGTTTCTTTCAAACGCATTACTATGAACATAGTTGCTCAGTCATTCACACATATTCGCAAGTGCTTTCACTTATAATAATTCCAGCACAAAAATATTGACACAATTCCCTAACATTTGATTGGCCCGTAGCAAGTCTCTGTCCAAAATTTATATCCCAGTAAACTCCCACGCCGAACTACTTTCCATAACCGTGAGGCACAGTTAAAATAATTCTTAAGAAAACGGAAAATAAACACATTTTCTTGATGAATTTATTTCAAATGCTGGAATTATAATGAATGAATGGCCTTTTTGTGGAATTCATCGGGGATATAAACTTGGAATAGTCGCGGGAATACTGGACGAGGCCTTAAAAAAATACAATTTTCGAAAAAAAGAAAAAAAAAAAAAATTATTTTTTTCGAAAATTGTAATTTTTTATCGCTTCGTCCAGTATTCCCATGACTTTTCCAAGTTTATACCCCGATAAATTCCACAAAAAGGCCATTCATTCCTATAACGTATGTCTGTTGTTTTCTAGCAAGCCTGTTCAGCGATTACCATCTATCTCTCTGCTGTATCTTGTCATTTTACACACCCTACACCGTTTACAATATGGACACCACACGTTCTGTATTCGTCACATATTGTATGCTATTGCTTAAATTGAATTTTGCTGTGTAATAACACCGTGTTTTAAAATCATAATACAATAAAATAATAAAATAAATATGAACATGAGACGGCTGCTGAAAACATATTAAATTATCAGTACGTAAGTCCTAATGAGGAGATAGTAACTCATAATTAGGTAATAGTATATCCTAATTAGGAGTTACTATCTCCTAATTAGGATTTAGTATCTCCTAATTAGGACTTAGTATCTCCTATTTAGGAGTTAGTATCTGCTAATTAGGAGATGAAAATATTTTAGCATTGGCACCAGGACGCTTCCATAAATGTGTCATATTTTGCTTAAGCAACAAGCAGAATCTAACATGTGTGTTGATTTAACATGATATTTATTAAACTTGAATAGCCTCGTTTCTTATGACATCAGTAAACTCGTTTAATAAGTATCATATTACATCACCACTCTATTTATAACACATTGATGACATTGTCGTCTGCCTGACTAATTCCGCAGCAGCCGACAGCTGCGCTACGTCTCCACATAAAACGGGTCATGCTGAATTTCGCTTCCTCGCATTTTGACTAGTTGAAAGGAACGTCAAACACGTAATTAGCCTTAAAATGAACATTAATGTTTTCGCCAGCCCTCGTGCCGTACTAAATTTCACAACAGACGTGTCACATGCTCAATCAACGTGTATGTGATGTATAAATATGGTTAATTACTTATATTTCGGTTAGTGCATTGTGAAATTCCGCCATATTGGTTTGCGGTGAACATAACGTAGGAATCTGGAGGCCGTTTCATTAAGCTTCGTGCCACTAAAATGTTCGTAAGTGCAAAATTATGATAGTATGGAAATTTCACATTAACAATGTTTTCTTGTAGACGATTATTGGATTTATATTTATTGAGCATAGGCTGCATGCAGCCTATGCTCAATACATATAAATTCATCAATTGAAATTCCCAGACGATGCTAAATTGGCACTTACGAACATTTTAGTCGTACAAAGTTTAGTGAAACGGGCCCCTGTCTATTGGCCATATGCTACACCATCGCCTGTGCTGATCTTGTCAATATTAATTACACAAATATTTATATTACAAAAATGTGTTTATTACAAAATACATTAATATTGTGTTTGAAAGCAAGCATCTTGATTGGCTGAAACTGAGCTGTGCCACAGCTCAGGTTCAGCCAATCAAACTGCTTGATTGCGAGTTGAGATTGTCAATAATGGTTTGAAACGTTGAGATCTTGGCAATATTAACGCAGGCGGTGATGTCGTACATGTACATATCATAATAGAAAACATTGTATATCCAGATGCAGGCCCGTACGCAGAGGGGGTGCGACGGGTTCGTACGCACCCCCCCCCCCCTTAATCCTTTCACTCTTAACCCGCAGGCATGTATAGTGGTATTGGCAAACAGTGTAGATCCAGATGAGCCGTCGCATCAGGATCTGCACTTTTTGCAATTAATTTTCATAATTTTGAGAACGAAAACACTCCATGTTCATAAATGGACTGGTCTGAAAATCATTTTATGATGATTTAGATTGGTTGCAAAATTAACAAATCAAAATCCATTCCACGCACCCCCCTAAAATAATTCCTGCGTACGGGTCTGAGATGAGCCGTCTCATCAGGATATGCAATGTTTGTTAGAATTTACCATTATGTATCTTCTGATCATTTAAATAGCCCAGATTTTGTTTTATTAATTCGTTCCCATGGACGAAATAGCAATGAACATGGCCATACAACCCGTATCTCAGAAAAAATGGACATACAATATATATCCAGATAGAACGGGAGCTACGACTTGTAACGAGAGACGTCTAGATGATCGACCTCAGATACCATCGCCGATTTATCAATGAAACAGTGGACAAGAGGCAATAATAAATAGCCTGTATCTGATATAGGTCATTCAAATGTGACGTATACGGCCACCAATGACCCTCATATCGACATGCCAGTATAAAATATGGACCGATACATGGCAGGCATCAGGTACACCTCGGTCTGCGCTAATCTTGCCAATATTTGTAAATTGTTTTATTTTAAAATGCTTGAATGCTGTGCCTAAAATCAGGCAGCTTGAATGTTGTGCCTAAAATCAGGCAGCTTGATTGGCTGAGCCTGAGCTGAGGTACAGCTCTGAGCCTGAGCTGTGGTACTGCTTGATTACGAGCTGAGATTGCCAATAGATGTTCAGAAACGTTGACATCTGGGATGGTTTAACGCAGCCGGTTGTGTATACATGTTTATCCCGTCAACACAGTGCGTATGTGCCGTGAAACACGGTGCCGTGAAACATTTTTGATATCCAGTCAATACTATTTTTGCATTTTACAGCCATTTGTAGGTGTTGACGGGATAAATAGAATAGTAGGTTAGTGCCGTGAATGGGACAAAATATCTGGCGCGGCACGGAAACGTGATGTGCTCGGCAGAGCCTCGCCCATCCCGTTTCCTGAGCCTTGTCAGATATTTCTTCCCATTCACGGCACTAACCTACTATTCTCTATCTAATTTCCTTATTTCTGAACCAAAGTATATGTTGTGACCACTCATTTGAACCGTCTCGGCGAGACGGTTCAAATGAGTGGTCACAACATATACTTCTGATGAGAAATAAAGAAATTCATGAGCGTTGCCGGATATTTTTCCCATTCACGGCACTAACCTACTATTCTCTATTTAGTCCCCTTCTTCTACTGACCCCTTCTTATATTTATTATGGACCGTTCGAAAGACGATAAATCAAACACAAATATCCAGAACAGTCTTTATTTGAAAAAAACCCTCCCATACCAAGTATCACAGTAAGTGATGGTTGTACAGTAGAACCCCGTTAAACCGAAAACAGAGGAAAGTTCGTTGAGCTTATTTAGATATATTATATTGCCATTTACCTAATGTATGTTCATGATCGCAAAGCAGCCACGCGTGTCTTGAAGTATTCATCTGTCTTTTTTACAGTGGAACTTCTCTAAACCGGACACCCTGGGGCCTCCCAGGGTGTCCGCTTTAGAAGGGTTACAGTGTACTGTAGTTTTCAGTAATTCGTATACATTAGCACAATTAATAGCCAATTAATAACCTACGTGAACCGTAATGCGTGCTCATTGTTTCGCAGCTTTTGTGCCACAAAAAACGGTGTGTCATTACACTAATTAATTATAAATGCGTCATGAATAGATAGGTGCACAAAGACGTGCTAGAGCCAGGGTTACGACCCCGAACATTTGCCAGGCTATCGGGCAAAAATCAACAAATACATAGTTTTGATACACGGTATATAGTGCACGAAACCACCTGTTCATACACAATGTTTTTCGTATAGCTGAAGATCAGTAGAGGGGCTTACATGAATGCTGATTTAATATGATATTTATTAAAAGAGTTTACTAATTTCATAAGAAACGAGGCTATTCCGAGTCAATGAGCTTACAAAAATAATTTTAAATCAACACAAATGTTAGAATATATGAAATGAACACGTGGTATGCAAACATGAGCATGCCATCAACATATTATGTTGACTTGCAGTTATCATAAACATAATTTGACTTCATATTTTCCTCCGAGAGTTGAAACATGATAACATAATATATGTTTGTATCGCGTATCTAACAGTTCCTTGTGTACTTAACGAACAACGTGCATGCAGGTGCCGCGGAGATGTTTGCATTTCCTTTAAAAAAAACATGTATAAACTTTATTTATTTTACAACGATTACAAATAAGTGCGAGAGCACTTATACAAATGCTTTCGTTGGCACAGATGAAGGCGTTCGGGCGATCATTAATGTGGGAGGAAACCGGAATACACGGAGGAAACCCACTTGTCCGATCTGGCGACCACCATCTAATCTGCATTTCATTTAAAAAACAAAGCATACTGACGCAATTTGTATAGCGTGCTTACTACCGTTAATACAAAACTAATTGAAAACTACAAATGTATATGCAATGCGACAAATTGACACGAGAGAGATACCATCTGAACTAGCCTGACTATCTCAGCCATCTAGCAGCGCGTTTGAGGTCTCGTGGGTTTCATTGTGTATATTCCATCCGGAAAACCGGAGATAATAATGATCACCGGTTAACTAAAGAGACCCTGTAACGTTTGCAAAAATTGTAGACCATGTCCTGTATCCACATTCACACAATTAGTTTGAGATCCAAGATTTTTCCCGACAGCGCTGTTCGCCATTCAGTGCATGCGCAATCTGATCTGGGACAGCGCTGGTCAAACTGTCAGCACTGGTCACAATGCCATAAAACCCCTTTTCAATCAGACGCCCCTTATAAGCAATGATTACGCCCGTACATTGCATGATTATTATCGGGCTCGTTGGTTACATATGCTTGATAATTAATTTACAAATGACACCACTGGTTTGAATAAATAGTAACAACAATCTGATAAATGCACTCGCAGATATCACAGACAAAATGGTTATTCGTTTGAATCTGGGACTAACTGAAGTAGGTGGACAATTAATTGTAGTCGTTTCGTTAAGAGAGTACGTGATATTTTCCACGAGATGACCGTATAGAGTAACGTGTAATGTGATACAGACTTGATACGTTTGAGCCAGTAATCGGTAATTTTGAAGTGGTATTTGACAACTGATGCATTGTATTTGTCTAATTAAGTAAGCAGGTTTGATTAAATGTTAGATAGTACGAGGTATAGGTGATGTAAGTGTCTAACACCATACACCATCATGCGGCCATGACTATATATATGAGATACGCCTTGCGATTTCGTGCGTAAGAACATGTGCGATATTTCATGAAATACATTTACAGAAACTTTTATATTTTCGGTAAATGATGTGGAAAGATGACGAAATTTTCATAGCAAATGCGGAAGGATATTCCGCATTTACTATGAGAATTTCGTCACCTTCCGACATCAATTACGGAAAATATCGTAAATTTTGTAAATATTTTTCATGAGATATCGCACATATTCTTCGGTATAAAATCGCATGGCGAGTCACATATGTGTATACCATCCATCATTCTTACTACAACCGTTAACTGTGAGTGACACGTGTATGTCATCTTCATATTCTGATTATGTTCTTTAAATATGTTTGGAAGTTAGAACTTCTATTATGACGATCGCAGACTGCGATCGTCATAATAGAAGTTCTAACTTCCAAACACTTCATGATTAGCGGTACAACCATGAGTTTTTGTTTGTCTGATAATCACACAGATGATACATGAAATACTTGCTTACTCCGAACACGAACCTAGTTTGTTTGTGCAATAAACTAATGGTCTTACCAGATATATCGTTAATGCTGTTTTACGACACTTGCCCGTTTTACGGTCGAATAAATATGATCAGAAGAGAAGTGTTCACTGGTGACCTACTTTCAAACTGTCTGCGATTGCTTATATTTTGATGATTTTCCATGCAATTCCGCATTTGTTTCTACCATTCCTCTTCACATTTGGACGTCGCTTACGGAAATTACATTTTGTTTTCTTTTAAATAATATTAACACTATATCAAGCAGCGATTAGGCTGAAAATCTCTCCCGCTTACCCATATACTATAGAGTGAATTGCCTTCAGACTTGATACAGTGATACCCGCATTAGAGAAGTTTTACTGTATACAATTTGCACAGTCTGCATGATATGATACTCGAATATAACTGGAACCAGGTGCTACCTGATTTCGCAACGAGTTCGCCACTATCTGGAAACAAATCCCTTCTTGCTGGTATCATAATTAAAACACATCACTTAAGACTAAGTCACTTAAACAATATAGGACGCTTTAGAGAAGTGGCGGGGAAAAGCTGGCAAAACTTGCAGAGATTCCGCATTTGCTCTGGAAAGTTTCGCAAGCTTTCATGGTTTGGCGGAGGATTTTGAATAATTAGCGACAACTATATGTTTCCCAAGACACAGAAGACATAACCAACGTTAATGATAATCTAATTTGAAGTAGTTACAGGCAATTTGAAACTGTATACAAGTTTGATAAGTTTGATTAAACGAAAAGCAAATACAAGTTGACGGCAACATACGGCTTGCACGCGTGTACCAACTACAAACAGTACACCGACGAGATAAGTCAAACACGAAAAGATTAATGATAAGTGTAATCTGGCAAAAGTTGGCCACCGAACATTCGCTGGTAATCGCGGAGCATGCAATGAATACACGTATCAAAGGCGCCCCATTGTTTCCAGTGCACGTGGAGATACCAGAAAGTTTATTGGGAACAAGTTGAATGGGCTATCACCATGGTGACGTCACAACGGCAATGACGTCATGCATACCATTTTTTTGTGTGATATTTCGAAAGCTGTACGTACAAGCACACTGCAATTTAATAGCAACGCTAATCGTAGTACACATAGATGCGATGAAGCTGTAGTTATTTTATTATAAAATTAGTTGTCGAACTTTCTGGCAACTCCTCGTATTTATCATCATAAAAACCCCGTTCCAACACATCGGACCGGGACCGGACCGGACCGGAATACAAGATGTAGTCAATAAATAGGAAGAAGATGGTCGAAAATACATGAAAGAGCAGTTGCTGAACAGCTAACCATTTAACCTTTACATAACTGGAATAGACTTTGATACGTTATATTAATTTTCCGATTGAATCCAATCATCACAAAATTATTTTTAGACGAGTCCATTTGTGAAAAGTGCGTTGTTTTGTTTCTAAAACAAATATGGAAATCCCTTGCAAAAAGTGCAGATATTGATGAGACCGCTCGTCACGAGCCGGCTCATCTGGATCTACACTGTTTGCAAACACTGGTATAGACGGATCTACTGTCTGTTCCATGTTTTGTTGCCGACGAACCTTTGGCTAGTAAACACACTAAATGTAAAACATATTTAAATGTAAGTACGTTTTCACAAAAAAAATTTATTTGATGACATTTCAACAAATATTTATTGTATTGCGAAAAGACGATTTTCCTATGGGAATTTAACATGGGGCAAAAAGGGGCTCCGGAGTGACGAGGAGAGTCAAAAAACGAAACATTTTGGAAATTGACTCCAAAAGCCTGCGAGATTTTAGCCCCATGTTAAATTCCCATAGGAAAATCGTTTTTACGCAATAAAATCATTATTTGATGGAATTTCTTAAAAAAAACAACAACTGGGGAGAGTGACCTTTTTTTATTAATGATGGAAAAGTACTTACATTTAAATATTTTTTAGATTTAATGTGTTTAATAGCCAAATGTTTGTCGGCAGGAAAATGTGGAACAGACAGTAGTGTTGAAAGGGTTAAACATATAATCAGGAAAGTAAAAGACACAGTGCCAATACAGAGATAAAGCTGATCAAGGCGTACAGTGTACATGCCAACGGGAATCTTTACAAATTTCACGGATGCGGCTCGTTAAAGTGAGCTTGGTCATACGAATTTAACCTGTTCTATGTATATCCACATTCTTCTAATTTAAATAACATTCTTTGATGGAAAACCAGACAAAGACCTGACAGGAATACAATGTGTACGTACAATATACTCGTCATTATTTATTTGATCCCGTCAACACAGTGCGTATGTGCCGTGAAACACGGTGCCGTGAAACATTTTTGATATCCTCTCAATACAACCTAATCACTGCGTATGAATATGTGCGATGACTGGGGTTATTTTGTTTGCATTTAAAACCAATTTGTAGGGATAAATAGAATAGTAGGTTAGTGCCGTGAATGGGAAAAATATCTGGCGCGGCACGGAAACGGGATGTGCTCGGCAGATCCTCGCCCATCCCGTTTCCTAAGCATTGCCATATATTTTTCCCATTCACGGCACTAACCTACTATTCTCTATCTATTTTCCTTATTTCTGAACCAAAGTATATGTTGTGACCACTCATTTGAACCGTCTCGGCGAGACGGTTCAAATGAGTGGTCACAACATATACTTCTAATGAGAAATAAAGAAATTCTTGAGCCTTGCCGGATATTTGTTCCCATTCACGGCACAGACCTACTATTCTTTATACATATACCTGACTGGTACACCGGTAGTAAGATCTCCACAAGATGTAGCGCATCGTCAATTTTTGAGATGATATATTGATATTTCCGCTGTATAGGCAATATGTTGCACTATATCTCTACACCAAATTAAAAAGTAAAAAATTGCGGAAGAACATTTCAACTTCGCGCACTAAAGTATAGCAAGGGTGTTGACGTTCATACTTCCTTATATAGTTATTGAGAGAAATTTTTACAATATGAGACAACATATTATTATAAAACTCGCATAACAAAGTGTGTATTAGCAAAATTCTTAGGTCACTCGCCACGAAGTAGAAAGCAAACAAAGAACGATTCAAATGCAAATTTGGAAATACTACTCCGTCATAATGCTTATCATGTAACGCAATGTAATGCAATGTAATGTAAGTATAGTTATGTACTCAGAGCTAAGGTTGTATGCGTGTCACTGTAATGGGTCGTATGGAGGTACGATCTGAATGCGGACCCCGAGTCAATATTCCATCGTTTCTCGAGTGTTTGTTTAATTACGGCGGCTATACCAACACGTGCTTGAAATCACAATAGGATAATCTGATACACACTTGACCAGCCGCGTGGAGAAACCCATTCGAATGTTGCAGTAAACGCCCAACATACAGACATAGACGCTATAACACCAGTTCATGAGATCGGTGCGACCATTCTTCTCGATGTTATGGGATGGTGCGAGGGTTTCCGAGTGCGATGCGACGTGCAGTGAGAGTAGGACAATTCAAATCCGATGTTTTGTAGAATCTAGAGTAGAACTGCTCTAAACCCGAGGCACACACAACTTCTGTTTATGTACGTTTGATGGATTTCATTGTCATCTATACCTGGATAATGTCATGAAAAAACTCAAGCAAACATTGAAATGCTTGTATATCGAAGTTACATTGAAACAGAGAGGTTCCAAACCTGATGCACACAAACTTCTGGTTCCGTGTTTGATGCTGCCCTGTTGTATACACCTTGGTTATGTCATGAAAACGCACAAGCAAACATGAAATGCTTATATATCTGAATTACATTTACACCTCTCTAAACCGGAAACCCTGGGGGTTCCCCAGGGTGTCCGGTTTAGAGAGGTGTAACTGCAATTGGAATAATCATACGTGGAGAAATTATTGTGCTCATAACCAATATTTATCCGCGCAGCTACTCGTTTACGGACATTGATGGTCCGAAGATGCGTCTTTTCCCGTGTATGTAGCGTATAATCAGTGTTTCGGATAACGACTCGCGATGTTATTGTCCAGTTTTAATGGAGCTCTCTAATTACTGTTTATAGCAGCAGCTTGGTCGTCTAATGTGGCGACTATTCTACCGTTCTGGTGCTCCATTTCAATGGAGCTGAATATTCGCTGATATAAATCTGTAACATTTGGGTATCCCTGGGTTATCAAGTCAATGGGTGTGCACACACAATGCAACAAAGGTGTTGTTACCCCAAGAGTGAGGTGTTCGGAAGGTTAAACAAAGGACATCCATTCATGTATGTATATCCGATGAGCTGTTATTAAATGGTGTCAAGTGACTTTACGGTCACTTTATCCATTGACGGTGCACGCTATTCGTGATGAACATTTTACATTCTTATAGGTCTGTGAGATTAAAGTGATATGTGATAGGGTTGAAACTATCAAAAAAGAAACATTGAAGGGGTACTGGGTCAGTGGAATAATGGGATAGCTAGCCATGTACGGTCCCTCAGTAAACTGGTAAAATGAGTGCAAAGAATGCGTCAAATGTCCCAGGATATAAAAAGGAAAACATTTAACAAAATATACAAGTAAACGTGGCGGCAAGGGTACCTACTTGGAACGGTCAGTGAGCAAAAACAACAAACACCGAAGCCTTCGAAATCAATATCGGCAGAAGTCGGAGACGCTATACGGTACATACCGCGATACACAACCGCCTGTGTCAATCTTTCCCATTAGCCAACGTTTCCGTACAACTATTGGCAATCTCATCTCGCAAGCAAGCATCTTGATTGACTGAGCCTGAGCTGTAGCACAGCTCATGCTCAGTCAATCAATCTGCTTGATTTCAATCACAATATTCAAGTATTTTGGCAAGATTAGCGCAGGCGGTGGTGTACCGTTCCTATGTGGACATTGGATAGTATGACAATAGGTTGCCACAGCGTTATTTTCGACACAGGTGTCTACTGTAAAATGTGTCAAATTCGGAATAGAATTTTAATGCGAACACCATTTATCCAGGCCTATATGATAATGTGCGAAACTCGTGATACCGCGACATAAAGCACACTTGTGTGAAATACACCCCTCCCAAATCGTATATATTCATATGTCCATATGTTACACATTGTCAGGAAAATACCGCATGTGACTGAAAACAAATCCCATGTCAGTAACGTTTCTAGTATAAGTGTTTATATTAGAAACTAGATAACCAGGTTCTTTTTTCTGACAGATGTGTAGAATATGTGTAAATCCGCGTCATGCGTCTATTAAACGTAGTTGAAATGTGTGACAATGTTAAATATTGAGTATTAACGCATATTCATATATTCTTAAAACCAATATATATGTAGGTTGGACCAAGTCGACTAAGCATTCTATGTATGCTGTAATAAAATAAACACGATTGTGTTGCCTTATTGAGAGTGAGATGGACCAATCCTGAAGTTATATTGTATGTATGCAATCATGACTTAATAGCTGCTTTGGCGCTATGAAAAATACTGCAACTGCATTACTGTAGTGTAATATGCAATAAGCTCTATTTCTAATAGCAAAGACGAGCTTAAACTCGTTGACTGATTACATAGCAAAGTTTCGTATGAAAACAGTAAACTCGTTTAATAAATATCATATTCAGTCATCACTCATGTAAAATCTCAAGGTGCATGATCACGTGGTTATAACAACAACAACAATGGCTGAATTCCAAAGTAAGTATTATTTGATATTTTCCTTAAAAGGTAACGGATGTTGATGACATATGGCGCAGCAAACGCGTCTGTCTTCATGAGCTGCATTTGGTTGTCCCGGGAGTTCGGAACATACTTATGTCGTTTTTGCGAAGTATCGATTTCCGTGTCAGTAGACACGGAAATCGATTCTTCGCAAAAACGACATACGTTTGGGCCAAAGTACCGAGACCACCAAATGCAACTTCTGGAAGTTTCAGTACTTGTTGTTGTTGTTGTTGTTGTAACCACGTGCGCATGCACGTTGATCCTCTATAAAACAATATATGCAATAGTCCATGTCAAATAGCATCAGGTGTTTGGTTTGGCAAGGAATTAATGATGGTGCCAATTAATGGAGAAGATTATGCTGTCTGCCTGGTGTCCACTTTCCAGGGACACATCGCGTGTCTGTAGATACCAGGTGCAGCTAACATTATATCATGTTTCTAATGCATGCAACATATTGTTTTATGTTCTCCCATGGTGCATGGTTATGGGAGTTATTGAAAAGTAAGTGCAATTTGCGGCCCACAGCTCCTGCTACCCAAGTGTGTTTTATACCGGCTTGGTTTGCGGGCATTCAATGCATGAGAGCCAATTGGCACTCTTACATCAAATGCATGTATTTTGTATACGTAACGTTGTATAAGACACGCCGTGTGATTTTATACCTCAGACTATGTGCGATATTCATGAATATTATTTACTGAAAATGTGATATTTTCTGTAAATGACGTCGAAAGTTGACGAAATGTTCAGAGCAAATGCGGAATTATATTCCGCATTTGTTCTGAAAATTTCGTCAACTTCCGACGTCACTGACGGAAGATATCGTAACTTTTGTAAAACAAATATCATGAGATATCGCACATCTTCTTATGTACACAAGCACATGTCTTGTTTCATAACGTTTCACTAAACTTCGTACGACTAAAATGTTCGTAAGTGCAATATAATGATAGTCTGTAAAGTTCACATTGACATTTATTGAGCACAGGCTACATATGCAGCCGATGCTGAATACATGTAAATCCATCAATTGAAATTTCCAGACGATCCTAAATTTGCACTTCCGAACATTTTAGCCGTACGAATTTTAATGAAACGGCCACCAGAAGTGGACTCTAATTGGACTCTAGTCGAGTGAACAATTGACCAATGTTGCTGGAAAGAATTTCGCTGCTTTTTTGGGGGGCGATTTTGGCATTTTCTGTCCATTTCGTATATCTTTCCGCAATGCTATCCACATCGTACAATTCTCATTTACTTTCTTTATCAAACTAGAGCAAAGAAAATTGATCACAATAGAACGAATAAACTGTACGTAACTGCAGTTTTGTCATACTCCAGCTGCTTTGCCACCACATAAATAACAAGTATTAATATTGAAGTATCGGTGTCGATATTTTATTTATTTACATGTCAACAATGACTAATGGATATGGCAAATACTCATTGATTAACTACGAAGGCGCATTCTTGATTGGAAACTCAATAAGATGTCGTGTTTTTGTATTGAACTGCTCCCATGTAATATGAACACATCTACAAACAGGAATGGTTTCTGTGATTGTAGAATGGGGATTATGGCTTTCGCGACCAGTGTAGACCCAGATCAGCCTGCGCGTCCGCGCAGGCTGATCAGGGTCTGCACTGTTCGCGTTTTAATCAGTAAAACACGTGGAATGCGTCTGACAAACATGGATGTATGATACATGTGTTACGTGAGAGTGTTAGGGTACAAAAAGCTAGACTGACAACAAATGGCTTAACCCCCATGTCTCCTTATGTCTCCAATTATGATGTATTGGTGTCATTCCTGTAATATCTACCCGCCTGACAGATGTCCCATGCTGAGGTACTATGCTAGGTCCACAAGGTGCGGAATCATGGCGAGTCATGAACATATCACAATGTCATAAATAGGGGCATCTTACTTTAGTAATGATTTAATATGGTATTTAATGAACGATTTCAGTGATTTTATAAGAAACGAGGCTATGCCGAGTTTATTATGAAATCAGTCAACCAGTTTAATAAATAGCATATCAAATCAACAAAAATGTAGGATTATATTGCATAAGTACATCATCATAATTTGAAGCTGTACTGATTACCTAACATGTTTTCTGGGAATACCAAACTACACTAGCATGGTATTCTATTTATCAGGTAACGTGTTATGCTACATAATGATCAAATATGAGACACGCCATGCGATTTTGTACCTTCGGAAATCTGCGTAATTTCATGAAATACGTTTAAAAAAGTTACAATATTTTCCGTAAATGGTGTCATTTATGACAAATATTGTAAATTTTGTAATTAAATTGGGGCTTATTGGCTTTGCGACCAGTGTAGATCCAGACTAGGATGTGATTTCGCACAGTCTGGTCAGGATCTGTACTGTTCGCCGTTCCATCAACGAAACACCCTTCAAGCTTCTAAAAAGCAATATAGATCGGTGTCAGGAAGGCTACAGGCGTGTGATATTGGATCAGGAGCTACAATGGTCATACAACCCATAAGTCCCATTTCTCCAGTCACAGCCACGCTGTTCTCAGAGTTGAAATACTCAGTCCCAGCGATTTCAAGGTGTATTATCACGTGGTACTAACAACAACAACACGTACCGATTCAAAGTACGTATTCTTTTATATTGTCCTTATTACGTAACGGATTTTGATGAAATATATGGCGCATCAAACGCGTCTTGTTAAGCTGCATTTGGTGGTCTCTGTATTTTCGCCCAAACTTCTGTCGTTTTTGCGAAGAATCAATTTCCGTGTCTCCGACACGGAAATCGATTCTTCGCACGTGTCTCCGACATGGAAATCGATTCTTCGCAAAAACGACATAAGTCTGTGCCAAACTCCCTAGACCACCAAATGCAGCTCATGGAGACGCGTTTGCTGTGCCATATTTCATCAAAATCCGTTGCATATTAAGGAAAATATCAAATAATACTTACTTTGGAGTGGGCGGCGTTGTTGTTGTTGTAACCACGTGATCATGCACCTTGGATTATTTTAAACTGCCTAAGGTTTCTAAACATCTATTGGCAACGTCAACTCGCAATCAAACATTTTGAGTGGCTCAGAAAATCAATATACATGAGTTTAAGCATAATATTCAAGTATTTGGAAATAAAAATAAAAATAAATAGTTGCAAGATTGGTGTACCATCCGAATCTGAATCTACGGGAGGCCAATTACCGCGCCACATATCCACTTCAACTCACCGCTACTGACATCAGCACGCGACGTGTTTCATTTCCAATCTCGACGTAATTAATTATTTCTATAGACATTTCCCTTGCTCTGTTCCGTCCACGGACAAGGACTGCCAAATCGCCGAAAACATAATAGGAAATTGAAATCGGCGGCCTGTAACGGCCCGATTCTTGGTGAAACCTTATCGGCTCGTCATCCGCCCTCTAATACCTACCCCCGTCACGACTGTCAATCAATCGGGGGAATCCATTGTGATATTGGGACAGATACACTATTAGGACAGACAAACGCCGATCCTGAATTATGGCTTCGACTGGAGAAATTGGGTTTATCGGTTCTGTGACCAATGTATCTCCTGATCACATAGCGCACTCATTGTAGTCTGATAACGATCTATGTTGACTGTGGGAGCGTGACTGGGGCATCATCGATGGAATAGCGAACAGTGTATATCCTGATCATACTGTGCGGATGCACAGTCTGATTTGGATCTACACTGGTCGCAAAACCCATAAGCCCCGTTTCTCCAGTCACATCCACAATTAATCACGCCTCATGAAGAAATCCATCAGCCTAATGTCGCTCCTTTCGCTCACTTTCGTCGCATTCGGTTTATTAGATTATGAAAACTCCCCAGAGATACCAGTAGGACAGCTAGATTTATAGATATATTCTGTTCATTGATACGTCGTTTCGAAACTGTATCTCCGAATGTATCACACACGTATCAATGGTCATGAAGTATATAACAATGTAACGGCAATGAACTGAAAGGTGACTAAATCTTTCATTCATACATGTTTGGTGAGTTTCAACGAAGGAAAAATAATCGTTTATGTCACATAAGTTCTTGAACATGTAATAACAGTTATAGCTATGAATTTGCTTTAAAGCAATGTCCGTTTTTGCATTGAAATGTATATGGGTGTTAAATTGCATATTGATGGCGCCAGAGTGTACGTGCATTTTCTAACAGCTACGACTCGTAGTTTGAATCGTACATGCCCACTCAGTAGGCACAAAATGTTCTTTATATCAGAGACATCATCTGAGACATTTTCTGGCAAAATAAACATTCATTCACCATGACCCCACGTATTGATTGGCATTATTATACATTTTATATCAGCCGTAAATGTCCACACTGATATCAGGGGCAATAACCGTGTTTCCGGACATTACTATTTATTCTCTGTATTTATTTTTTGATGTGCAATGATCATACTTTTTTTCAGGTGACGCATTTAATTAGTATAAATAATTAAAACATATCATGCCTCATTTGCATATGAAAATAGCCTGATACAGGCATGCGTCACTATCAGTAAAATACATATTACTCAACGATTAAATCTGTATAGTGGGCACTCGTAATTTTTAGAACTGGTTAAATAGTGACACAATTATACACTTATTTAATTCCTATAAAGAACAGTGTGTGCCTACTGAGTGGGCATGTACCTTTAACCCGTACAATGCTGAATTAGATTTTGCCATCTGCTGTTTATGTTTTATTTGCCACTATACTCACGAAAAACATGGTTTGACAGTACTTTATAATCATTTCCAATGGAAATGATTCTAAAGTGCTGTCAAACCATGTTGTTACTGAGAAATAATACAAAATATGAAACAACAGCAGACGTCATTTTCGGTTCCCGCCATTTACGCCTTTGAACCCGAAAGGCCGCTATATCGGTTTATGCAAACAGTGCAGATCCAGATGAGCCGGCTCGTAACGAGCCGTCTCATCAGGATCTGCACTGTTTGAAAGTAATTTTCATATTTTTGAGAAAAACAAATACCCCCTTTTTATTAATGGAATAGTCTGAAAATCATTTTGCGATGATTGGATTGGTTGCAAAACGAACATATCGCAGCCCATTCAGTTACTTAGGGGTGAAAGGGTTAAGCCAGGGAGATTGTTTACTATGACACACTACAAAAATCGACACGGGTTTCGCCGCGTATATAGAATCATAAAATAATCCACACAACCTCTGCACTTCGCATAACTACGGTATTATATCACAACGATAAAATCTATCACGGCAATAACTGCCATAATTGAAACTCGATAGATCTGCTTTGATACTAAAACCGTTCTGCACTTTCTGAGCTCTTCCGTACAGATTGTGAATATTTAAAAGTAAATATCTAGTCGTGAAAATTACCCCGTGTTCAGTTCACCAGACTGACAATAGATTATGTAATACTAATGAGACACAGGAAGCTAGTAACCCTATATTTGGGGATAACTTTTACAACGATAAAAGCACTTCAGTGGTATGGGGTCAACCGCGCATGTTTGCTGAAAGGAAACTGGTAATTTGGTGCAATACAATCCCACATTCACAACGACAGTAAACCACTCCGAACGGGGTCAGGTCAGACCAGATACATCACCACCTACGCTAATCTTGCAAATATTTCAAATTTCAAAATACTTGAATACTGTGCTTTAAATCGAGCAGCTTGATTGGTTGAGCCTGAGTTGTGCAACAGCTCAGGCTCAGCCAATCAAGCTGCTCGATTGCGAGTGGAGATTGCCAGTAGATGATCAGAAACGTTGATATCTTGACATGATTAACGCGTTGTATCAGCTTCAATGCCTGATGCAGTACTCTGTCATCAGTCAGTGTGTATTCGGTCAATGCTCAGAGAGGTACTTGACAAAGTTCATCCCGTCTGTTGAAATCAGTGGTCACAACATACACTAACGAGGAGAAATCGAGATGACCAGCATTTCTTTGTAAAGACAAAATGGTGAACGTACGAAACACATATACCTGTATACCTTGAATTTCAAATTTCGGTCGATTTAAACGATAGATTACCAAGCATCTCTTCACGATGTCTTGCAATTTTAAAAGCCGTATTACCTAATTAAACTGCAAACAGCAGAGCGTTTAGAAACTAGCGACGAATCAACAGTAGCCGATGCGATGACAGCTGGCGGCGATGGTGTAGGAGATGATAGAGACGGGGTTGACAAGAAAAGTATAGCTTACGTGGACAGTGGGACATTGGACGCCGACTGTGTAACATCAGAGGGGAGGTAATTAATGGGTGGACATATCAAAGGCCGGGGATGACCGTGTCGGCGGGACCGGGACAATGTCAGTTAGCTCTGACCTCAAGTCGGTCAAGCCACACGAAGAGTGGCACTTTTGAAGCCAGTGTCTCTCTTGGTGAAACAGCACACGCCTGTAGCCTGATCACGATATACTTTGCTTGTTTGACGCATGACGGGTGTTTCATCGATGGAATGGCGAACAGTGCAGATCCTGATCAGACTGTGCGGATGCACAGTCTGATCTGGACCTACACTGGTCGCAGAACCAATAAGCTCCATTTCTCCAGACACAGCTTCATTTGATTACTTATTAGTCGCCACCCATCCCGATATCTGTGTCACGTGGGTGCGCCAATCCCTCTAGGGCCACAGACATGTACACACAAGACGCGAATAAATTATCCAGCAGACAGTATAGGTTTCAAAATACTGGGACCAATTCTAAGAAATATCTTCATCGTCACAAACCGCAGTTGCGAACATGTAAATTGGCAGCACACAATACGTCAATCAAGCGCGCCTCTTGGGACTGGGTAGACTTGATTATCAAGTAAATACGTATCGAACAGCAATCTCGTAAAACCGGGAGTGAAGTCTATATATATACTTAGAACCTTGCGTTGCGCGACGTCAAAGTTAGCCAACGTCTATATAATATAATATCATACTGTATTGTTCATTGTAGATTTTCGCCGATCGCATGGCAAACATTGTAGACACAGACAGGGGTACACTTGAACATCTTATGCCGGTTACGGATGCAGCCATAAGAACCCGTTTGTCCTGTGTTACCCTTCCTGTATGTACTTGTCTGCGGGCCTAGATGGCGCCGATTGATTCCGTACCCTAGGGAGTGGGTGGGTTCAGGCGGACGTGGGGAACGGCAGAGGATTGTGGGAAATAAATAAATGAGTAAATCACCCCATGCAACACTATACAGTGGAACCTCTCTAAACCGGACACCGTGGGAGTTCCCCAGGGTGTCCGGTTTAGAGATGTTCCACTGTAAATCAGGCAAATGACCACTCCCAGACATGCGTTCATGCTTTGCGATCACGAACAGACATTACCATCGGAGATAAATAACAAAGCAGCAAATAAAATACCGATAAAGCTAAGGTGACCGGTTTAGAGCACAGGTTGAAGTAACGGACAGAGGTCTATAAATACATTAAATATGCCTAAAAGCATCAATAAATGAAAAAAAAAGCTAAAATTTGTTTTTACCCCCTCCATACTGAATTATATGGAGGGGGTAAAAACAAATTTTAGCTTCTTTTTTTCTTCATTTATTGATGCTTTTAGGCATATTTAATGTATTTATAGACCTCGGTCCGTTACTTCAACCTGTGGTTTAGAGAGGTTTCACTGTATTAGAAACACTAGTGTGTTCACTGCTATCTTCAAAACTCTTTTTGAATGAATATGTTCAGCATGAACTTTGCTAATAACCGATTTAGTGGATTAGACGCGAATTAGACGATGGTGTGGAATATGCAGGATCATTTCAAAGGCGATTTGGACCTATATTTGCTCTAAGATGTTCATCAATCTTGGACTTAATTCACGGAATAAACACTGCAGATTAAAAAGTGTCATATTCTCAGACACATGCATGCGTGTATCGTCAGACCAAATCATTCCAGTCCAATTTGTCTAATCCCACTGCGATTTGTTCAGCATATTGGTATATACGCCTGTATTCACTACGATTAACCCATGAATGTCAATGGATACAACGCTTTTCTTTCTTTTTTTTAAATAATGTGATTATTTTCTTTATTTTTGCATAAAAGTATATGTTGTTACCACTCATTTGAACCGTCTCGTCGAGACGGTTCATATGAGTGGCAACAACATATACATTCGAACGGAAATAGAGAAAATAGCAAAATAAAACAGATTATTTTCTTTATTTCTCCATAAAAGTATATGCTGTTACCACTCGTTTAGTCGAGACGGTTCATATGAGTGGCAACAAAATATACATTAGAATGGAAATAGAGAAAATAGCAATAACAATCTCATTTTCTTATACTACGGTAATTGTATCAGGCTTACAACGGGTTAACATTTCTTTAGGTTAAGAGTACTGGAGCAGGGATGTGTTACTATCTCGTTAATCGGTTTTCGCCATGTTTCGTTCTGCTCTTTTGCACCTGACTCACGGGTTTCCGTTGGATTCGAGGCGGCGAAACACAGTGCAAACGCGTGGCAAGGTCATTCAAGACTCAAAGGTCATCCCATGGTGTTTGAAGTCAGTGATCATTGTATGATGGTCGTGTAACTTGGTGGGTGATGAAATTGGAATATCTGGTTCGCTGTCAGCATTGAATGTAAGACTGCGTATAGACGCGTGTGCGAAGACACCAAGGTGCATGATCAATTGGTTACAACAATAAAAACGTCGCCCACTTCAAAGTCAGTATTATTTGATATTTTCCTTAATATGCAACAGATTTTGATGATGAACTATGGTGCAGCAAACGCGTCTTCATGAGATGCATTTGGTGGTCCAGGGAGTTTGGCACAGACTTATGTCGTTTTTGCAAAGAATCGTTTTCCGTGTCGGAGACACGGAAATCGATTCTTCGCAAAAACGACAGAAGTTTGGGGCGAAAATACAGAGACCACCAAATGCAGCTTAACAATACGCGTTTAATGCACCATAATTTATCAAAATCCGTTACGTAATAAGGACAATATAAAAGAATACGTACTTTCAATCGGATGGATTCTGGAAGTTTCAGTACTTGTTGTTGTTGTTATTACCACGTGATCATACACCTTGGACACGCATATTGGCAGGTCGGCGTCCATTATAATACCTTGAACATCCAGCCAATACAAAACACGAAGCTGACGTTTATATTATACGTTTAGCCGGGACTTACGTCGTTTTGACGTTAGCAAAAGTATCAACAACATCGCCCGACGCCTTGGTGATATCTTTTACAGTTGTCTATTTTGAAGCACAATCGGTATTTCAGGCCTCGACACATTCTTAATTTCCACTCGTCCAGATTTAATATTAACTCGCCAATATGGGCGGACGAGGCCGGTATCTATGCACTTCGTGATTTACTAATATAGTTACGCATCGCATTTTTTTCCGAACGCCTATTTGATAAGAAAAACGACAAAACAAACATGCATCTCTTCCGGATAATGTAAATTGCATTGAAGACACGGCACTACAATTCTACGTGAATTGCCTGCGGTTTGTCGCGGTCGTTATTGTGTTGTTGTTGTTGGTGTTGTTGTGTGGTATTACTGTTGTCGATGTCATAATCGCCGAACACGCATTGCTTCAGTTACTGCCAGATTGTATAGATTTTTATTTTGTCCAGTTTTTGTACTCATACAATTATGCCGTTCTACATTTTACTGTCGACATTTGTACCGAACCTGGGGCCCGTTTCACTAAACTTCGTACGACTAAAATGTTCGTAAGGGCAAATTTAGGATCGTCTGGAAATTTCAATTGTTGGATTTACATTTATTAAGCATAGGCTGCATATGCAGCCTATGCTCAATAAATGTAAATCCAATATTTGTTTACAAGAAAACGGTGTACAGACTATCATAAGTTTGCACTTACGAATATTTTAGTCGTACGAACTTTAGTGAAACGGTCCCCAGGTCCATCCACTCACGCCATGGGCCCCGTGACGTCGTGTAACCCCACACACCGCCGGCTGGTATATACATTAGCCACCGTGATAACACAGAAATACTGAACGAATACAACACAGTGATAAAGAAATGTCAGATCATTCCATTGGAACAAGATCAGCGCCTATATGTGGCTGCAATTGCAGAAATTGGGCTTATGGGTTTTGCGACCAGTGTAGATCCAGATCAGCCTGTGCATCCGCACAGTCTGATCAGGATCTGCACCGTTCGCCATTCCATCAAGGAAACGTTCGTCATGTGTCTAACAAGCAATGTAGATCGTTATCAAGCTACAGGAGTTTGCTATCTGATCAGGAGCTACACTGGTCACAAATCGCATAAGCCCCATTTCTCCAGTCACAGCCACATGTTCCGGGGCTGAATAGATCGTCTTTCAGCTATACAACACCTATAGATGTACATGTTTGTTTCAGTAAATTGATTATTGGTGTTAGAAACACATAACATGGTGTAATACGTACAGTGGGGTCAGCGTGTAAGTGCACACACGAACGAACACGACAGGTTGGAACCTGTCGTGTTCGTTCATGTGTGCACTTACACGCTGACCCCACTGTAATGAGCCGAATATAGAAATGTATCACAGTTGTATATAGATGCACATCATGAAATACATATGTATAGGCCGATGTTAAAGGTACATGCCCACTCAGAAGGCACAAAATGTTCTTTATAGGAAGTAAATAAGTGTATAATTGTGTCACTGTTCCACCAGTTCTAAAAATTACGAGTACCCGCTATACAGATATAATCATTTAGTAATGTTCCTTTTACTGATAGTGACGCGCGGTGGTATCAGGCTATTTTCATATGCAAATTAGGTACGATATTTTTTAATTATTTATACTAATTAAATGCGTCACCTGAACAAAATAATATTTTCGACATATTATAAAGTATGATCATTGAAATATAAAACAATAAATACAGAGAATAAATAGTAATGTCCGTTAACATTTTAAGGAAACACGGTTATCACCCCTGCTATCAGTATCGAAATGTACGTCCGATATAAAATGGATAATAATGCCAATCAATACGTAGGGTAATGGTGAATTAATGTTTATTTTGCCAGAAAATGTATCAAGATGATGTATCTGATATAAAGTGCATTGTGTGTCTACTGAGTGGGCGTGTACCTTTAATGAAAATCGCATGTTGTTATCGATGAAATAAACAACTGTCAGTGAAATATGTAACTTCCGCATACCGCCATGTTTCCAAAAACGACGCACATCTATTTGCATTCCTTCATATGATTTGACGATTATCATATATCTTTATCTTGTAATTTTTGGTCGCCATTCATCTACTGTTTTATGATACATACATGTATCGTCCTCTCCATTGGACATTTTTGCTTTCCATCCAACAAAGACATTGCACACATTTCGAAAAGCGCCCAGAACTTGCACACATTTCGAAAAGCGCCCAGAACCTGGTGCCCGTTTCACTAAACTTCGTATGACTAAAATGTTCGCAAGTGCAAATTTAGGATCGTCTGGAAATTTCAATTGATGGATTTGCATTTATTGATCATATTGGGCATAGTATGATGGTAATATTGTATCAAACTAGGCGTAGTACGATGGTAATACGTACTGTATCAAACTAGGCGTAGCACGATGGAAATACTGTATCAAACTAGGCGTAGCACGATGGTAATACTGTATCAAACTAGGCATAGTATGATGGAAATACTGTATCAAACTAGGCGTAGCACGATGGTAATACTGTATCAAACTAGGCATAGTATGATGGTAATACTGTATCAAACTAGGCATAGTACGACGGTACTACTGTATCAAACTAGGCATAGTACGATGGTAATACTGTATCAAACTAGGCGTAGTACGATGGTACTACCGTATCAAACTAGGCGTAGTACGATGGTAATACGATGGTAATACTGTATCAAACTAGGCGTAGCACGATGGAAATACTGTATCAAACTAGGCATAGTACGATGGTAATACTGTATCAAACTATGCGTAACACGATGTAATTACTGTATCACACTAGGAGTAGCACGATGGTAATACAGTATCAAACTAGGAGTAGCACGATGGAATTACTGTATCGAACTATGAGTAGAACGATGTAATTACTGTATCAAACTAGGAGTAGCACGATGGTAATACAGTATCAAACTAGGAGTAGCACGATGGAATTACTGTATCGAACTAGGAGTAGAACGATGGAATTACTGTATCAAACTAGGAGTAGCATGATGGAATCACTGTATAAAAATAGGAGTAACACGATGGAAATACTGTATCAAACTAGGCATAGGACGATGGTAATACTGTATCAAACTATACGTAGCACGATGTAATTACTGTATCACACTAGGAGTAGCACGATGGTAATACAGTATCAAACTAGGAGTAGCACGATGGAATTACTGTATCACACTAGGAGTAGCACGATGGTAATACAGTATCAAACTAGGAGTAGCACGATGGTAATACAGTATCAAACTAGGAGTAGCACGATGGAATTACTATATCGAACTAGGAGTAGCACGATGGTAATACAGTATCAAACTAGGAGTGCACGATGGAATTACTATCGAACTAGGAGTAGCACGATGGTAATCTGTACAAACTAGGAGTAGCACGATGGAATTACTATATCGAACTAGGAGTAGCACGATGGTAATACAGTATCAAACTAGGAGTAGCACGATGGAATTACTGTATCAAACTAGGAGTAGCACGATGGAATTACTGTATCAAACTAGGAGTAGCACGATGGAATTACTGTATCAAACTAGGAGTAGAACGATGGAGTTACTGTATCAAACTAGGAGTAGCATGATGGAATCACTGTATAAAAATAGGAGTAACACGATGGAAATACTGTATCAAACTAGGAGTAAAACGATGGTAATACTGTATCAAACTGGGCGTATCACAATGGGAATACTGTATCAAACTAGGAGTAAAACGATGGTAATACTGTATCAAACTAGGCGTATCACAATGGGAATACTGTATCAAACTAGGAGTATCACGATGGGAATACTGTATCACACTAAGCGTAGCACGATGGAAATAATTTCCATCGTGCTACTCCTCGTTTGATCCCGTATTCGCGTCTCAGATTATGTATCGGTTCCTTCATCAATGCATGTCATATTATTCAAGAGAATGGCGCCTGGTGGCCGCGTATCGCCATAAAAACTGGCGCATTTTCCGTCCCAGCGCACTATATTGCTATTGTGCTGATTCTGTGAAATTTAGGAGCATTTGGAACGCCGATGAACAAACAGAACCATGGGACATTTTAGATCAGCGTTTTGTATTGTTAAATGTACGTTTCCTGCAGTTTCATCTTGGTAAAATGTGTTTGCTGGCTGCAGTAATACGCGTCTGCGACTGTTTGACGAACAGCGTAGGCCCTCATCAGATTGCACGAATGACAATGCTGACCCGGGCTGCGCTGGGCACTGAACTGGTACGTTGTTCCATTTCGTGAATTCTGGGTCCAAATTGGGTTTGATATAAAGACGTTTTCGTGACGCGATAACGACGTTATCTCTGATTATGCCTGCCTGTATAGCGAGGGGTATTAGATTTCGTGAAACCAATCACTCACTGATGCTCCACCATTACAATGTATTGTATCGTTATATGAGTTTGGGGCGGCTGGTCATGTCCCCTCACCCGCCCCCCCCCCCCCCCCCACCACCCCGACTTCGGAAACCGTTGATATCTGCATCGCATTTCATGCGTTCTGTTGTATTTTAGAGCGTATTGTAACAATACTGTAACAATACATGACCTGCCGCCACCCCCTCCCTCCTCCCCCACCCGCCCCCACGTACTAGAAATCCAAAGGCAGCTATAGAAATCGTGATTTGCACAACTGTCCCAAGATATATATATATTCTACTAGCCGGCGGCCACAATACTGTATAGGTAATTATCGCCCTGAGTACATGATGTAAGCCGCCGTGTATGGTATTGCATGACTGCGAGTCGACTGTCGGAGTTCACTTTCGAAGATAATAACTTTCCGCCATTGCAATAGAAAACAAGAACCTGTCTCAATGTGTATGATCACGTGGTTACAAGAACAACAACAACAACAAATACTGTCCTTAATATGTAACGGATTTTGATGAAATAAGGCCCAAGCTTCTGTCGTTATAGCTTGCCCATTTGATAAATGAAATACACAATATAGGTTAGCAGCGTTAGTAATAAAAGGAGCATGGGGACATTTTGAGACAATTTTCTAAAACGTTTGCCCTACGAGACCTGTGTTCAAAATTGGTACCCAATTCCACCGACACCGCGCCTGATTAGAGGTTTCCATTAGCCCGACGACACAGGTAACCATCGAAGGCATTGAAACATGGCAAGTAAATCTGTCGAGATGTATGGTTTCTCTCTTCTGGCACAACTTGTGTTATATACAGAAGTATCAAGATGAATTATGTGTATTCTATTCCATTACACCTAGATTATTTCTAGAATGAATCGGCACCAGAAAGCCTACATCTAAAACGTGACATGACGATAGAGAAAAAACACCTTAGTAATTCGTCTAACAGTCACTAGACTATATTACAATTAGTCCACGCGTTCAGCAATCGTGCAGCTTATGGTGATGGTGGAGACATGGTCATTTGGCGACAAGGTGAAGAATAACGCAGGCGGTTTTGATTACACTTCACGAATGCTAGGCTGTTCGCAAACGACAAACGGTATATTGACGGTGTCAGCCGGTTGCATATTAATATCAGTCGTTTTACAGTAATACGTAATAATTACACCGACATAATTGGCGGAAAAGTGGTGATGATTACCGTGTTGCGTAATAGATACCAAGAAATGTATCTGGGGCAACCGTGTCCAATGAAAGGTGTGGCCAGTGTACAGCACGATTGATCTACGCTGCTGCACGGTCACGCCTTGATATATCTAAATTGTTCACATTACTTGCACCAATAAAACTGGATAAATGTTCACAAATCGTGTGCTTATTACAGGGCTTCATGATGAATAGTGCATGTTTCATTTCATGATAAAACTCGGCTATACTGCTCGCAAGTGCTGTACACCATTAATGCCATCAGTTTGTAAATTAGACGGCATACCATTGGTTACATTGTTTGCGTTAATGCGATACCATTTCTTCGGTTGGAAATTATGTATGCATGGAAACGCCGTGTTCATTCATATACCAAACCTCACAGTGAAGCCTCACTAAATCGGACACCTGGAAACCTCCCAAGGTGTCCGATTTACAGAGGGTTCACTGTATGTAAAAAAGTTCTCCTGTAATAAATGGATTCTGTGATTTTGTTTTTGAAAATAATTCTAAGATGTTTAGAGATTCGCCCTTCTTTATCAGCTGTCTACGTGGGTTTGTCATTCACGTTGCTCCAGAGGTCCTTTATATGCGTGTTCAATTTTTTACAAGTTGCAAATCTAAAAATCCTGGAAGATGCGCTAATTTGATAGTCGAGAACACAGCGTAGTCGTTATTGCTTCAAATCCCAGACCGCCGATGCCATGCATAATAAAATGTTAATAATTATGAAAACGTCGTTTATAATACTTGTATAGAAATTCTGGAGATAAATATAGAATTGTGTGCCAGGGAAGTGTCGTTTACGATTTAATTCCGGGAATGTCCCTGGAATTTTGGTGTGCAGCTGTATTCGGAAATACGCATATCTGATTGAAGCAATTTAAAACTGTATTTGATCAAACACTCGGCACACTTGTATACGGGATGTTCCAGCAGTTTCGAGTAGTTGGTATGTGTGATTATGCAAGTCTTTTAAACATTCTTTACATTCACACCATACAATTATAAATATGTTCCTATAGTTAGTTATCAGAAGTAAATGCTGTGACCGTCATTAGAACGGTCGTTAAGGCAGTTCAAACGAGTGGTCACAGTATATATAGACTTCTAAGAAGAAATGAAAAATCCGCATTCAATGGGTTGAAACTTTATTTCGCCATGAAGGAAAAAGAACAAAAGTGGTATTGAGGGGGGAGGGGATGGCATTAAAATTACAAGACTAGATTCATGATAATTTCAGAGCAGTACTAGCTTAACCCTTTGAACCCGAAAGCCCGCTATAGCGGTTTATGCAAACAGTGCAGATCCAGATGAGCCGGCTCGTAACGAGCCGTCTCATCAGGATCTGCACTGTTTGAAAGTAATCTTCATATTTTTGAGAAAAACAAATACCCCCTTTTTATAAATGGAATAGTCTGAAAATCATTTTGCGATGATTGGATTGGTTGCAAAACGAACATATCGCAGCCCATTCAGTTACTTAGGGGTGAAAGGGTTAATCCTACACATTGCAAGTGCGATTTTATTGCATTTTTGGTATTTTGTTTCCAGACCGCGCGAAACTACAATGGAATCTCTCTAAACCGGACAACACGAACTACATGTAATCTTAATTTTGATGGGTTTCTTGGTCATTTATGTCAGGTGACACTGTCTGTTCGTGATCGCATAGCATACAACTACGTCTCGGAATAATAAAAGTCCTGATTTACAGTGAAACC
Source organism: Conchocele bisecta (assembly GCA_029237695.1). Taxonomy (NCBI): domain Eukaryota; kingdom Metazoa; phylum Mollusca; class Bivalvia; order Lucinida; family Thyasiridae; genus Conchocele; species Conchocele bisecta. The sequence continues at coordinate 68,706,886 of CM055272.1, read as the reverse complement.
TCGCTAAACCGGACACCCTGGGGACCTCCCAGGGTGTCCGGTTTAGCGAGGTTTCATTGTAGTATTCACCATGGTAAACACTGGATGAATCTTATCAATCATCCAATTTAAATAACATGCACCCTGGCCAACTATTTCCTGTTTTAGCCGGGGTATACTATGTGTTATTGTTGTGTTTGATGGTAGACAGAAGACCCCATGTAAGTTTGCACTTTATTCTCTGCCAGACCGTATTAATTCCCAAGTGCATACCGCCGGTTATTAGATACAGGGGTCTAATCTGGCATTTAGCTGCTGTGTACATGTCTGTGGGAATAATAATAAACACGTCGGTGTGAAGAAGAGAAACTTACTGCATATCCGCGTTTGTTCTGTTTAAAGTTTAAACATTATTTTACAACGATTACGAACAAGCGCGAGAGCACTTATACAAATTTGGGAGGAAACCGGAGTACCCGGAGGAAACCCATTTGTCCGATCTGGCGGCCACCATTTGTGATTGTGGTGGTGGATAAGTCTCGAGTAACATGGCTAAATGGTATTTGTATTGACTCCACGAGGACCTGCATATGTAGTATATAAACATTAAACATCTGTTCCCGTGAGGGAATTGTATTGTTGTGTTACGGTGCTCGACTGTATATATATACGTACTTATTTTCAATAATTGAAGGGGGCAGTTGAAGAAGTGGACTAACTCCACCAGGGAGTTAGCCCCCTTCTTCCTCTGACCCATTCGACTGTTTAAGACGCTACAAAATGAATACTATCCTCCTATGCAATGTACAGAAATGGAAATATTTCTACGAGACAGGGTAACACAGAAATGAGATTTGATTCTCCCGGCTTAGAATTTATAAGGTATTTCTGAGAGGCTGATATGTATTTATGTGCATAGAGACGAGTTTAAGCAGGGATTTATCATTATGGTTGCTTTATGTATTGATGGCCTGCTCAAATTTATTTCGTTTCTTCACATTATAGATAGGCTAGAAGTAGCCATGAAACAAATTGGCGATATGGCCCGTGTAGTTCCAGAACGGATATTATTTGTAAGCAGATGTATTTGAACAACAAACCAACCAACATTATACTTATATGTGTTGATGCCATGCGCAAAGGTATTTCCTGTCTGAGCATGAAGGGGTCATCGAAATTGAGACGATTGCCGATATGGTCCGTGTATCTCCTGAATAGGCAGATCTGCGTATGCAGTTGCGTTTGAGCTAGAAATCTACCAATGTGGTAGTTCCGTGTGTTGATGCCATGCGGAGTTATTTCGTTAAATAAGCATGAAGTCGTCATGACAAAAGATGGGCTTATTTCAGGTATAGCTTGAGTAGCCGCAGAAAAGCATCGCCGAAAAATGAACAATGTATGCACCATCTAGCAAGAAATGGTAAAAAATGGATTTACATTTATTGAGCATAGGCTGCATTTGCAGCCTATGCTCAATAAATGTAAATCCAATATACATAACAAAACTATGTACTGTGGAACCTATATAAAGCGGACACCCTGGGAGGTCCCCAGGGTGTCCGATTTAGAGAGATTCCACCGCAATTCAGACATATGAACGCCCAACACACATGTGTGTACCACTTGCAACCATGAACATATGTAAACAATAGACAAAGAATGACAAAATGCTTTGATTTAACGACGGAACTGGCTCGATGACCTTGCATTACGGGACCGACTATTTAAGTCCCCATCCGATAGGACTAGGCTAGCACGAATCGGTCATTCGGAGCGGGTCGAGGTGGGAATCCAGGGGCCCGTTTCACTAAACTTCGTAGGACTAAAATGTTCGTAAGTGCAAATTTAGAAATGTCTGGAAATTGAAATTGATGGATTTACATTTATTGACCATGGGCTGCATATGCAGCCTATGCTCAATAAATGTAAATCCAATAATTGTTTACAAGAAAACAGTGTTAATGTACAATTTACAGACCATCATAATTTTGCACTTACGAACAGTTTTGTCGTACGAATTTTAGTGAAACGCGCCCCAGATCCGCAATCCGACGCTCTACCTACTGAGCTAATCCGGCCGCCTTCACAATGGAACCATCCACATTATATACGATGAAGTTGTCTGTGACCCCGATTTAGAGAGGTTCTACTGCTCCTAATGCACACGAATTGCTAACTAATGTTCTTGCATATGCGATATATTAAAACTAATTTCAAACGCGACCGTGCATGTCGTCAACACCGAATGAAAGTAGAATTCGCAACAGTCATCACGATAGACACCACAATCTGATCAACGATCGGAAATCATGCACTGCTTTCAAATTCACAACAGTCCTAAGCGACCACCGATGAATTTGATAAGCTACGGGATAAAACGCGAAAATGAGTTTTCGAACGAAAATGAGCTAGCGAAGATGTAGCTACCCAATGAAACCAGTAACGCGTAAAATTACCGCTGATCTGCTTCTAGTTCTAGATGTTTGTCTGAGAGTTTTGACATGTTTATTTCACTTTTATGACGCAAACAAAGTACCAGTCAATAATGAACACGAGAAGTAGTGTATTTGGCAAGGTAATTCATGGTTTGCAGTTGCTCGTAGTGTCAATACTGTAGCATTTAGTATACTTCTTTAATGGTACATGTATGTGATGATATCATGAGTCATGAGTAAATATACATTGGCGTCCCGCCAATGTATATTTACTCATGACTCATGATAGAAGGCGGCTAACTCCCTCATGGTGTTCGCCCATTTCTTCCACTGACCCTTATGGTTACACAGTAGTGATAATAGTATTCTTAGTATAATTGGTTTAACCCTTTGAACCCGACAACCCGCTATTGTGAGGTTTGCAATCAGTGCAGACCCAGATTAGCCGGCTCGTAACGAGCAGTCTCATCAGAACCTTCACTTTTTGCAAGTATGTTTTTATATTTTCATAGTATCACATCCCATGTTTATAAACGGACTAGTCTTAACATCAGTTTGTGACGGCTGGATTGGTTGCAAAATTAACATATAAAAAACCATTCAAGTTACTTAGGGGTGAAAGGGTTAAACAATAGTTTAATTCAAGTACAGGAAATTGAAAGTTGAAACAGGATGAGAAAGCTAGATCATCTCATTTGTATAATTATATCTGCATGTAGAATACTTAACGGCAAAGCATGTGGTAACATGACTGACAAGCTCCTACTTTTTCATCCATCCGAAATAGTACTGAGCCCCGCAGGTGACGTATAATTCTTTATTTTATTCATTCGTTCCCACGAATTAACAATTCGTTCACTCAATTTAACAATTCGTTCCCACATTCGTTCCCACAAATTAACAATTCGATCCCTCAATTTAATAATTTGTTCCCACGTGGGAACGAATTGTGAATTCGAGGGAACGAATTCAATGTTAATTGTTAATTCGAGGGAACGACTTGTTAAATTGCGGGAACGAATTGTTATTTCGTGGGAACGAATTAATAAAAAAAAATCCATGTCCCCTGCGGGGCTCCGTAGATTTGCATAAGTATATATGCATGTAGAATAGTTAACGTCAAAGCAAGTGGTAAAATTGACTGACAAGCTCCCACTTCTTTATCCATCCGAAAGTTGACAAAATAGACACTATGTCGAACACAAACGGTCATATCCACGTGCATACGTGTATACTGTGACTTCGATATAACCCAATTAACACCGAAAGAAAAAGAAAATAAGTAATCAATGAGAAATACTAAAGGCTTGATAATTAAAGGTCCACATGTCACCAGGTTCAGCAAAATATTAGTATACAATGCTGGTGTATATTGTATACATTCTGGAAAACCGGTATACTGTATAACATGTCCTTTGATACGTAAACGTGGTCTCTTCCAAACGATTGAAATGGACATGCCAAGTGATTTTGTACCCCTACGGACCTCTGCGTAATTTCAGGAAGTACGTTTACGTACGTAAATGACGTCAAAAGTTGACGTATTTCATGAAATTACGCAGATTTCCGAAGGTACAAAATAACCAGGCGTGTCTCATAATAAAACCATTCGGGAACAAGTGTCTGAAAGTGTGGCTTGAATGAAACTTGTTTGTTTCTTACAGTACAAAAGGTAAAACAACCCTTATTGTAGTGCGAAAATCATATTGGCATTGGATTGGTCGGGAAATTAACACATCACAGTTCATTCCAGTTGTTCAGCGTTGAACTAACGGAGGTGTAATGTGTACCGGATTTAGAGAGGTTCAGGGGCCGTTTCACTAAACTTCGTACGACTAAAATGTTCGTAAGTGCAAAATTATTATAGTCTGTAAATTTCACATTAATGTGTTCTTGTAAACAATTATTGGATTTACATTTATTGAGCATAGGCTGCATATGCAGCCTATGCTCAATAAATGTAAATCCATCAATTGAAATGTACAGACTATTCTAAATATGCACTTACGAACATTTTAGTCGTATGAAGTTTAGTGAAACGGCCCCCTGGTGTACATATAAGTCCACGACTGGTTTAATCATCACCATAGCATGTTCTCGTGATGGGTATATAATCACAGAGAAATTACGATTTCATTTCAATTACATCCACCAAAATCCAATTTAACGTCGATCAGCTGTGTGTCTTATTGAAAGAAATTCGCCTCGTTTGCTGCATTCAATACTTGACATCACGGATTTGTACATACATATATCTGATTTCCAAGATTTCTCTTTGAAGTTTATGACGAATATGCATGACTTGAAATGGACTTGACATCTTAACACGTATTTAGTTTTCATATTGGTTCATTTGACACTTTTTGCCTAAATAGTCGAACAATTCACAGTAATTGAAATGGATGAATGAAATTTCTTTCCGCCGAAGTGGTGGCTATCCGACAACATTTTTGATACACACACGACGTGGAGTGGGATAAATGTGTGAAGGAGTTTAATATACAGTGGAACCTCTAAATCGGAGACCAACAAAACACCTGTGATCTTATTTTGTATGAGTTTCTTGGTCATTTATCGCATGTGGTAATGTCTGTTCATGATCGCATAGCACACAATGTTCGAATGCCTGATTTACTATAGGAATGAATGGCCTTTTTGTGGAATTTATCGGGGTATAAATTTGGAAAAGTCGCGGGACTACTGGACGAAGGCCGGAAGGCCTCGTCCAGTATTCCCGCGACTTTTCCAAGTTTATATCCACGATAAATTCCACAAAAAGGCCATTCATTCCTTATAATTCCAGCATTTGAAATAAATTCATCAAGAATATGTGTTTATTTTCCGTTTTCTTAAGAATTATTTTAACTACGCCTCACGGTTATGGAAAGTAGTTCGGCGTGGGAGTTTACTGGCATATAAATTTTGGACAGAGACTTGCTACGGGCCAATCAAATTTTAGGGAATTGTGTAAATATTTTTTTGCTGGAATTATAGTGAAACCTCTCTAAACAATTCCGAGCCATATGTGTGTGCTATGCGAACATGAACAGAAATTATCACATGAGATAACTGACAAAGAAACTCATCAAAAATAAGATCACATGTGTTTTATTGGTATCCGGTTTAGAGGGGTTCCACTGTACAAGCAAAGTCACGTGTAAACGCAAGTTGTACATCTATGTATTCGCTAACGGTGCATGTTATAACTGCGCAGATTCATATTTAATTTGGTTAACACATTTTCATTTGCTTACTTAAAAATGTGTTTGGTTGCATTCAGGCAGAAAGGTAATCAGCATTAGAAAAAAAAATGAAATTTCCTATATTGACAATTAGGACAACGGCGATACCTTATTTTTGGAAAACAGTAAAACCACCATATATTTATAGTAGGCCCATGGTGTTTCAAAGTTAGTTTTCGAGATGAAACATAAGCTAACTGAAATACACACCAATTGTTGGACTCTTCCAATGGTTCTTGGTGAATACGGAGCTAAATATGTTTTCTCAAAAACACCGTTCCACCGAAAATTTGTATTAGCAAGAGATGTTGTGCAGATAAATAGGCTATAACAAGCACACCATCAATCATAATTACCATAGACCCAGCGCATGAATACATATTGTACGTTGTGTATATACGTATGTAACAAAGTGTATGAAATTACTGACTGCCGATCGCAAACAGGGCGGACCGAGATCAGCCCAGATCGGCATTTCAAGAGCCCGTTTCACTAAACTTCGTACGATTAAAATGTTCGTAATATAATATACTGTAAATTTCACATTAACAATGTGTTCTTGTAAACAATTATTGGATTTACATTTATTGAGAATAGGCTGCATATGCAGCCTATTCTCAATAAATGTAAATCCATCAATTGACATTTCCAGACCATCCTAAATTTGCACTTACGAACATGTTAGTCGTACGAAGTTTAGTGAAACGGGCCCCATGTGATTTGGGTCGTCGTTACCAAAATACAATACGTCACATCAACGGCAACTCCGGTGAATTACACGCATAGATTCAGTGTATTTTAACAATATAAGAGTGTGGGGGGATGGGGGGATGTGGGTACTGTTAAAGTATTAGGTGTTGCACGAAAGTATGTAAATTACCCAAAACCACCAACATACCAATACCAAAATTCACCTTGATACCACAAATCCACCAAAATACCACAAAATCAACCAAAATCTTACAAATCCACTAAAATACACAAATCAACTAAAATACCCAAATCCACCAAAATACCCAAATTCGCAAAAATATCCAAAATCAAGTATAAACACATGTGGCATATGTCCATCATTAACAAATATATGACGGCTTTCTTGTACGTTTCCTTGGATATCCCGGTAAAGTGGAACTACAGACTGGACCAGCGGGGGGAAATATTTCCCTAGTGGATGTGACAGGCCTTAATTCCCATAACATCCGCAGTAATGCCTGCCAAATCCTGACTGAGGCAGTCTATGGGATTTTCTGCCTACAGTCAAACCTCCCCCGAACGGCCACCTCTCTACAACAACACCCTCTCTGTAACAGCTGCTATATTATATCCCAAATGGATGATTTCCTCTATATTTAACCCTTAGACTGCTGAGCACGAAAATTGTCATCTGCTGTTGCTTTGCATTCTTTCTCAATAAAAACATGTTTTGACAGCACTTTATAATCATTTCCATTGGAAATGATTCTAAAATGCTGTCAAAGCATGTATTTGATGAGAATTATCGAAGAAAATAAATAAACAGCAAACGACAAATTTAATTCAGATTTAACCTCTCTACAACAGCCACCTCTCTACAACAGCCAGTTTTGCGTCTTCCCAAGGGTGGCTGTCGAACAGAGGTTGCACTGTATTAGTACTTACCGCTATTAATTTGTAAGATGAGTGATATCTTGTGTGAATGATGTCGAAAGTTGACAAAATTTTCATGAGCACATGCGGAATACATTCCGCATGTGCTCTGAAATATTTGTCAACTTTCGACGTCGTTTGCGTTCAATATCGTATGTTTCCGGTAACAGAATTTGCTAAACACGGAAATTGGGTAAGTGACAAAACCGCAAGTAGCTAACTATATTGCATATTTATGATTTATATAGGGCGCGGTAGCTAATGGTTTCCCCATGTTATAATTAAATTCCCAAGACGAAGCTTATTGAGATAATCTTTGAATATGGCACCAATAATAAATATGTACATGCAAAAAGTCTTATTAATATGCATACAAAAACTTCATAAGCACACAAAATGAGAAAAGGAAAAAACGTTACATTTTTACATACGTTTCATCAAATATGATACAATGATTACAATATAACGTTTCACCCATTGATATGCGGTAGCTCCAATAACAGTAATAACATAATTGCGCATATTGTTACAGGACTGCCGTTGTTTGACATCGCTCACAGCCGTGTTCAAACGTACAGCGCGTGCTGTTTGATCATGACTGTAGACAATGCTCATTCCGGGGCCAAGCCAACATTTACGTAATGAATGTGTCTCATGACGTTAGTAGAACGCGCCATTACGTCACCAGACCAGCTCACAACGGTGGCACTGAAATTTGGAAATCGATGCGGCTGCATCACACGACGTGTACTGCGGCCCCGGAACATGTATGTGTAAATCAGCTGTTTCAATGGAGCAGATTATCAAAGTACCGAAAGTACTGCATATATATGCTCAATTTACACGATATTTCCGACGGATATGTAACAATAACGTCCGACCATGCCCAGCCGTGGGTGAACGTTTACCGTGGCACTCGGGAACTGTTTGAACCCGCGGCCTACGGCCTTGGGATTCAAACAGTTCCCTCGTGCCACCGTAAACGTTTACCCACGGCTGGGCATGGTCGAACCTTATAATGAATCACAGAAAAGAGAGAAAATATTCCATCTGCTAAACAGTGAATTTATTTTGTTGATGAAATGATTCATCGCCATGTACAAGTATTGTGTGTACTCCACAAAGTCTGGTAAATCGAGCTAACAAAAAAAAAAAAAAAAGAAGAAAAACTCGATCGTGTTCCCACGAAGCAGGAAGTTATGTTGCAATGCACTTTTTATGATCCGCCGAGCTGTGAAAACAGTATGGAATACCATTTAATACAAGAAAATGACAAAAGCAGATGAACATGGTTTGTGTTTTGACATTTATGTCAGAGCTTGCTTTCATCTGCAGGGTTTAGCACGTGACATAAGTATAAACCGGTGTAACTGCAGTGGCAGGCCTGTGAGTTACGATGTATGGCTGTGGGTTACGGTGTAGACATGTGAGATATGGTGTAGACCTGTAGGCTACGATGTAAACCTGTGAGTTACGGTGTAGACCTGTGAGTTACGGTGTAGACATGTGTGTTAAGGCATATACATGTATGTTACGGTGTAGACTATTTGGGTTACGGTGTGTACCTGTGTGTTGCGGTGTAGACCTGAGGTTTGCGAATAGTGAGGACCCTGATCAGACTGCGCGGATGCGCAGTCTGATCTGGGTCTTCACTGTTCGGAAAGGCAATACGCCCCGTTTTGTCAGATCGTGGTACTCTGAATTAATATGCTTCCTACGAAATGTCTACGTGTATATCAAATATCAGCATGCCACACGTCCATCAGAGTAACACGTAGTGACATATTTACACGGAACAAATTCCTATACTTCCCATATAAATACCACGAGAAAAGAGACCTTACGAAGAACATAGAACGGAATTCGTTGGATCGCACTCTTTGTGCGTTTTTCGCTGTAACTCCCGGATATCAACTCGAGTAACGCCAACGCGTGTAACACTGGAACAGGCAGAGATCCAACTCGAGTTAAAGAATTTGACCTTTGGACCTTATCGAGTAATTCGAATCAAACCCATGCCGTGTCGTGGGTTAATAGAGTTCCAACTCGAGTTGGACCCGAACTTCGACTCTGCTTGTTCCAGTGTGCGCGATAACCCGGGAGTTACAATGAAAAACGACATTTGAGTTCACCTCGGTGCCTGTTGAAGACTATGCGATTACCACTGTAAATTTGTTGGATGTAGCTGTTTTTTGTTTGTTTTCTTTTGGTATACATGTATTTTTATTTTATGAAATTAGTATTTCCTTTGCCTATAATTCTATCACAAAGAGCCAACACTTTCTATATGACATGAAACGATGCCGTCAAAATATGGCGAAATCTTCAAACTATAGTGTAATAGGAGAAATTTTCGTCAACTTTCAATCGCAAGTTTCATTCATTCATGGAATGTACAGTGACTTATATAAATATCGTTAATTCATAATTAAACATTAATACCATGAACATTATATACACCTTAGCAGGACTAAAGATTTATATAATGTCCATGGAGTCTATATATTGGAAAAGTCGCGGGAATACTGGACGAAGGCCGGAAGGCCTCGTCCAGTATTCCCGCGACTTTTCCAAGTTTATCTCAAGCACACGTTATAACGAAACAAAGGTCTTTCTTAACGTACACGTATTTCCCGAAACGTGTCATTCCCCTTGATAGCAGGGCACTGACTGTACGTGGATCAGGAACAGTTTCGTGAACTGTCGATATGCGAGTCGTGACGTCATCAGCGGAGGCGTGAAGCACTGGTTGTCATCCGTCAGCCTGCATTACTTGAGCTTTGGCAGTGCTTTTACATGCATACTTATGGCTGACGGATTATTTAACCCAGTTCATTCGAAGGATATGATCATTTTTGGTGAAAAAATCTCATTATTTTGTTTATTTCTCTATAAATGTATATGATGTTACCACTCATTTGAACCGTCTCGTCGAGACGGTTCAAATGAGTGGTAACAACATATACTTTTGAGATTAAATAAAGAAAATTGGACCCCCCCCCGACCCCTAAAAAGTTTCATACTACTATAATTGTATCCCGTCTTTAATGGGTTTAACACAAATTTCTTCCAATACAATTTACTAAATAGTCGTTCATGAATGGCGATTTAATATGGTATTTATTCATGAAATCAGTCAACGATTAAATATCTGACATAGTATTTTCATTAAACTGTGATATCCCATTTAATAATAGGTTTATGCAATCATATTAGTTGTGTTATTAACAATAATCGTTTATCCGGTTTTTCAGTTGGCGTACTTATACAACGTCTGGCATGTATCCATCGTGAAATACCTCGAAATACCGAATAATCAGGTTGGGTGATGCGAGCTGGCGGGCTGCCGGCAATTTGTTGCTAACATACTCGCGTATGCACTTTGTAGTTCTTCTCTATGGCAGATTTATCTGGTAAACGACAATAATTCATAATGCCATTAATCCTCTTCTGAATGCTGATTATACACCATATACTGTGTGGTATAATACGATCAAGTCCGACTATCGAAGATGCGAGTAACGACGTGACCAGAAGCAGTTTCCGGTTCCGTGTTGATGATGATAAGACGTCGCCTTCTATCCCTGATGCGTATCCATGGAATCATATGTTATAATAAATATTACACGCATCATGACTATGCTGCTTATTCATTTAGTTTAGTCAGAAACATCCGTTACTGATTTGTATTTTGATTGTGTTATGTATTTTCTTGTGTATTTAAACTATAAACGAACTGATTTCATTTTAGAGGAATACCGATCTACCATTTTTGCTTACAATGGCGATTACAGTGGAGCGTCTCTAAACCGGACACCCTGGCGACCCCCATTGTGTTTACTTAGAATGGTTTAACCCTTTCACCCCTAAGTAACTGGAATGGATATTGATATGTTAATTTTGCAACCAATCCAACCATCGATGGTTTTCAGACTAGTCCATTTATGAAAAGGGGTATATTCTGTTCTCAAAAATATGAGAATTACTTTCAAAAAGTGCAAATCCTGATGAGACGGCTCGCTACGAGCCGGCTCATCTGGAGCTGCACTGTTTGCATAAACCGCTATAGCGAGTTTTCGGGTTCAAAGGGTTAACTATCATGTATGTCATTCTCGTGTCAGTTCAATGTATGTCATTCTCGTGTCAGTTTCAAGATTGAAATTACGAAAGCTGTGCATATAGTGCTTAATTACAGTGGAGCCTCTCTAAACCGTACACCCTGGGACAGGGTGTCCGGTTTAGAGAGGTTCCACTTAACTGTCACGTATGTCATTCTCGTGTCAGTTCAAGATTGAAATTACAAAAGCTGTTCGTGTAGTGGTTAATTACAGTGGAGCCTCTCAAAACCGGACACCCTGGGGAGGTCACAGGGTGTCCGGTTTAGAGAGGTTCCACTGTATATTATCCGATGTTAGTGGTTGGAAAAGCCGATGGTGATGGTCACAAACACTGGACGCCTTCACCGGAACATGCCCATGATTCACACCGGATTATACTGACGGGAATGTTGATACACAGGAAGCACAAACAGAACACAAGACACAAAACGATCGGTTAAAACAAACCACAGGGTGATTGTCACAAACAAAGCCGCAGTTGATACCTCGAGAGTGTAGCCGATTATTTTGTCTTTACGTGGTGAGACGTGAAACCTCATCGAGTCCATTTAGCAACGCGATACCTGCCTAACGCACCTGTATTGGCGGGTGTTTCCCGTGTAATAAAATGTGAATTATTCATTAAACTCATCCATCAAACAAAAGTACGTCAGCGAATTAATTGTTTATAAATTTGCATTGCAAAGTGCTTACATAACATAATCTTACGAAACTAACAGCCGCATAAAACATCTTCGTGTAAACTGTTCAGTATGAAGCTTATTTTCACAACGAGGTTTGAATCATTTGATAAAAAGCAACGTGAAGCGGGTGTATGAATAATATTCAACAATCGCTTTACCGTTGTGCGTGCTAATTTAAAATCGTGGTGGTACTATTTTTAGTTTCTTATCAACAACATTCTGTTTCACATCCCTACCCATGTGATATGTGTTGCTCTAACCTTCTGGCTGATGATGTTTCCAGACTAGTTCTGTCACTCAAAAGTAACCTTCGTTCACTGGCAGGCTCCTGTGCTGTAACTGGACATGCGACGAAATTTTCGCTTCGAGAATACCCTCAAGTAATTTGTAACATAAACAGAGAATATGTTTAGTATTGCAACGAATATGACATGTATGTTCATCGAGTTGCCTATGCTCAATACATGTAAATCCATCAATTGAAATGTCCAGACGATCCTAAATTTTCACTCTATATGACATAATGCATTTCGGGAAAAATAGATGATTACTCCCTCAAAGTATACTTTGCTAGAAAAGTATACTTTGCAATGTTGGTGAAATCGGCTACAGGGTACATTTGCATGCAGACACATGTGTATTTTTATTCTATTGTAGTGTTATTATATTCAACGTCACGTAAGATGCGTAACATATGTAGCTTGTGCATTCCACTGCTGATATTCATGTGCGGTGTAGTTCATAAAAAAATAAGCCATATCGATGGTCTAGTAACATAAGGTCGTAACTGCTATGCTTTAGCATAGCAGTTACGACCTTATGTTACTAGACCATCGATATGTCTTGGGTCATAGATGTTGTTTTATTGTCGAACGTAGTCAGTGATGTACTAATATACTTTGACTAATACTAATACTAATTTGCAAGCATACTTTTGTTTGCGCTTTTAATTTATAAACATTGTGTTGCATGTGATGGAGTTTCAAAGCCAGTCGCTGACTTTTTGAGCAACCACCAGAGTTGTCAGAGGAGAGTGAATTCATCTTGTTTAACAACAATTACAATATCGTTTAATGAGTGTAAAGCGCAGGCGGCGGGTGGCGTTGATGTTCCGTTCCCACAGCTAGAGATGTAATCATTACCAGTCACGTGACATGTAGCCAATGACAGACGATGGCCCGGGGACGTGGTCGAGTGACGTTATCATGACAGGGAATCAACGTAATTATTTGATAAACAATAAATTCATCATGATAAACTAATACACGTTATGTGTCTATTACTGGCCACAAATCCCATGAGCTCCATTTCTCCAGTCACAGCCACAGATATATGAATGCAATGAACACGTCATAGAATACGAACGCAAGTAAAGCCCCCGAAAAGCCCCCAGGAGAAGAAAACAATAAACATACAAGTAAACGAGACGGGTACCGACTTGGAACGGTCATTTTGGGGAAATCTATTATGTGAAAACGAGCTTACATGGTCCGGTTACGGGTATAGACAATTACCGCTGCATAATGAAACCTCTCTAAACCGGACAAACTGGAAAGTCCCAAGGGTGTCCGGTTTAGAGAGGTTCTACTGTAATTCAGCACTCGATGGTAAATTTTTGTCATTTTCTCTGACAGGACAATGACATAAATTACATTGAACCCCATCTATATTAGATACATAGTGGTCCCCAATGTGTTCGCTTTAGCGGTGTTCCACTGTATAAAACAAACATACACTCACAGGTGGAGACGACATTATTGGAATCAGGCATAAGAATGTACAGGCCAGGGGCCCGTTTCACTATCTTACGACTAAAATGTTCGTAAGTTAAAATTTAAGATCGTCTGTAAATTTCAATTTATGGATTTACATTTATTGAGCATAGGCTGCATATGCAGCCTATGCTCAATAAATGTAAATCCAATAATTATTTACAAGAAAACATTGTTAATGTGAAGTTTACAGGCTATCATAATTTTGCACTTACGAACATTTTAATCGTAGAAAGTTTAGTGAAACGGCCCCCAGGTCTGCAACAATTCCCCCATACACTGGCGCAAGTGTACGATACAGTGGAACCTCGCTAAACCGAACAACAAAACAGATATGTGATCATGATATTGATGGGTTTCTTGGTCAATTATATCAGCTGATGATGCCCGTTCGTGATCACATAGCACACAACTATGACTCGGAATGATAAAATGCCATGATTTACATTAAAACCTCTCTAAACCTCCTATGGTGTCCGGTTTAGCGAGGCTTCACTGTCAAACGATAAACAATGCAGGTAAACAACCCAGCAGGGGGCCAATTTCCTGTTCCTTATGCCCCGGAACAAGCACCGGAAGTAGGAAACAGCACCGCCGTGAGAATAATCAATTTCCAATCCGTTGCTCCCAAGTACAATATACTAGGTGCGTATAAATCTAGAGAGCTGTTACGCCATGCCTAACATGTTTTCAAATCCAACATGCATACATGTGGCTGTGTCTGGAGAAAAGGGGCTTGTGGGAGTTTTGACCAGTGTATCTTCTGATTGAATGGCATACTAATAAATAAAAACATGGTTTGACAGCACTTCAGAATCATTTCCAATGGATATGATTCTGAAGTGCTGTCAAACCATGTTGTAAAGTAGCTCGATCACGGTCTATACTGCTTGTTAGGGGCACGGCGGCTGTTTTATTGATGGAATGGCGAACAGTGTAGATGCACATTCTGATCTGGATCTACATTGGTCACAAAACATATTCTAGTAAGCCCTATTTCTCCAGTCACGGCCACATATTTATTCGTTCCACATTTCTAACAAGATATTGATACAGCGCCTGTATGAAGTATATCACGCTGATATTGATATATCGCCTACAGGTGGCGCTGCTCGGGGATTCAGATCCAGGCAGAGATACCATGACAGTACTGAGTGTTGGGTAGGCCACACAGATCCAACATAATACATAGAGTATCTTACATGAGTGATACTTTAATACGATGCGTTATTAAACGACTTTACTGAGTTCCTAATAAACGATGATATGTACATGTAGACACCCCCTCCTGTTCACCCACCCCTAGTGCAACCCCGGTTGCACTAGGGGTGGGTGAACAGAAGGTGGGGGGGGGGGGCGTTCTATAACGATTGTATCCGTAGTAAAGACAAGGTCGGTCCCTCTTGTAAGGTACACATCTCTCTGTTCACCCCACATGCAAGGAATGGAAACTTCTACATTATACACATGGGGAGTAAGTAAGCTCACACGATTGAATCACTACTAATAAGGGCATCGTTATCACTAAGCTAATCCCCTTGCCTAATATATTTTACGCATTTGCCTTACAAACAAGGCGTATACAAGTCCTCAGTGACCTTGACATTGGGCGGTTATTGAAACATGAAAGGTGTTACTAACATACGCACACACGCAGGTAATGGACTAACACTATATCCACTCTAACACTATATCCACTCTAACACTATATCCACTCTAACACTATATCCACTCTAACACTATATCCACTCTAACACTATATCCACTATATCCACTCTAACACTATATCCACTCTAACACTATATCCACTCTTAGCTATCGGCGAGGAGATAATAACCAAGTCTAAGCTCAAGACAGAGTCCGTTATTAAAACAATCCTCCTCAAGGCCATTGTCGCTTCGTGCATAGATTCCTAAAATTAAAGAAACAATCGTTGATCAAACCGCTACCGGAGGCGGAACATTACATAACAAACCAAATAATTACAGAGCGTGTGGTCTCAGCCAGGTACACATTGCAGTCGGTATGTAAACAAGACCACGTGGTTATTTCAGCAATGTGACCTGCGGTCTCTGGATGTCATCACGCGGAAAAGTTAATGTTACAAATTGATGGCGGCACTGACATCAAAGCGGTATGGCGACCCTATCTGGCAGTGCACTTAGTGACAGGTTGGAAGATGCCGATCACACCTGGTGCAGCCCATCTCGTATGTTGGTGGCATTTATGATTCCAATCCGTGTATGCTCCTTCTGATATAAGAAACTCGGCACGGCACCGTTTTTCATGAAATCAACTCATTTAAAATATGAAATATGATTCCTGTAATAATCTCTATTTATTAAACTGTGTATAAGCCATGGGCGGATTCAGGGAGGTGGGGGCGGACCCGGCGCTCATTTAATAAATAGATTAATTCACCACAGGCTGATCTGGATATACACTGGTCGCAAAAACCCATAGACCCCATTTCTCCAGTCACCGCCACAGATATGACTTGCACAGTATGATTTGTGTGTACGTTGGTCACACGTGTTCTTTGGACAATTGTATCTGATAGCGCGGCATGTGTACACGTTCCTTGGTGAGCGTTCAATAACGTCTAGATTAAACTCCATATCGTAATAAATTTCGATTGTGTCTATAAGAGACGGCGCATGTATACCGGACATTCTGACCTTTGTGTATACGTCGACCAGTCACTGCATATGTATCTGGATATACATAGGAACATAGGAGACAAAACATGTGATTTCGTACCTGAAATTGACCAATATAGGACAACAATTATTTACAAAAATGACGATATTTTCCGTACGTGACGACGAATGAAGAGAACGTTTTCAAAGCAAATGCATTTGCTATGAAAAGTTCGTAAACGTTCGAGGTAATTCACAGAAAATATCACAGTTTCTGTAAATATTGTCATGAAAAATCGCACATTTTCTTCGGTACAAAATCACATGGCTTGCCTCGTGTGTGGTCATTAATCAAACTAGGCAGCAGACCAAATGACAATGCTACCAAATTGGCTGCTTCAGTGTGACTTTGGATAAATATGTCAGGTGGAATCAATTCCCATGCAACAGTACACTATGGGAAACAGTCTGACAAAGGCTCCTTGTAATGTGTACTACTATTTCAACACCAGTAGCCGATTTCACCAACATTGCAAAGTATACTTTTCTAGCAAAGTATACTTTGAGGGAGTAATCATTTATTTTTCCTGAAATGCATTATTTCATATAGAACTAACGACTGCATAAATATATTTGATGATTAAAAGTATGCATAATTATTAAATTATTAAATTTATCCTTAAATTGAATATTTCTCCCTCAAAGTATACTTTGCTAGAAAAGTATACTTTGCAATGTTGGTGAAATCGGCTACAGATCCACCAAGATCGCCATTCACCTAATACAGAACAATTAATTCAACTTGAAATGCAAGCCGGTGAATATGGAACTCGATGTTCGATGTCACAGCCATCTTCACACAGCTACATTGGCTAGTGAACACGTATAATGATGAAACGATGTACATAAGCAGAGGCCCGTTTGTCACTAAACTTCGTACGACTAAAATGTTCGTAAGTGCATTTTTATGATGTAATTCCACATTAACAACGTTTTCTTGTCAACAATTCTTGGATTTACATTTATTGAGCACAGGCTGCATATGCAGCCTGTGCTCAATAAATGTAAATCAATCAATTGGAATTTCCGGACGATCCTAAATGTGCACTTAAAGAACATTTTAGTTGTACGAAGTTTAGTGAAACGCGCCCCTGCTGTATAGAATATACACTGGCCTAACATAAATGCGTGCCCATTTTGCCAGTGCATGGTGTCTATGATAGTGAAAGTGGGTAACTTGGTGACTGGAGAATGCGCCTCAAAAACGAGTAAATATGCGGACCGCATGTGAAACCAGGCACTTTGGACAATTTTATCAGTTTAAATTCTGCTATATGTACCATGGCATACAAATATACTGTGCTCTTAAGTCTTACCGAGGCATACTGGCATTGTCTGACATGTTGATAATGTACACACATGACCCAACTATGCAGCTCTTGATCATGACCGGTGACTGCGCAGTAGACTTTATTGAAATCAATTACGCAGTCAAAGCCACATGAGACCCGCCATGTGATTTTGTACCTAAGAACATGATTGTGCAATATTTTATGAAAAATATTTACAAAACTTACGATATATTTTGTAAATGTATGCGAAAGGCGACACAATTTCCATAGCATTTGCTATGAAAATAGTGTCATCTTTCGACGTAATTTACAGACAATATCACAGTTTTTGTAAATATATTTCATGAAAACTCGCACATGGACAAAAGCACATGGCGTGTCTCATATGTGTACACAATCAGCGCGATATCAATATTGACTCTCGAGAAGCGGAGAGACGAAAGGTACCTGGTTCGAGGTTTGCGAGAAGCGCATGTCTGGATAAGTCTGCATCCGTATATTCAGAGTTGTGTCTACTTTGTTCTTTGTTCATAATACTTTAGTAGATTATATTTTAATCATGGTATGCTAAAAAGCTAATATTGATAGACTGTATATCCATAGGGACCGGCTACTAACAAGTCGAATCACCAGTATGTGTAGTGACAGTATTTCCAGATACTTTATTTCAAATAGCACCAGTTTCAGGATACACACGTTTAAAGTTTAAACTGAATGAGGATAAGAAAACAAGCCTATAGAGTTTATACGCATGAATTCCTGAATTCCTCTGATTAAAAAAAAACAATACTCATTTGTAACTAATGGAACATTCCAAAGATACACAGAGAACATTTAATTCCAGCTATTTTGTTTCTGAAGGGTTGAGCAGATAATACTCTTCACATAGGACATTGTGATCTACGCATTATACAGGCCTACACTGGTCGCTATTGACATGGAAGTTATTTCATCGGCCGGCGAGAATCTTAACCATAAGTTGGCGAGACCCAAACAGATACTTGACAATAACTGCGTGCCTACCCACACTCTCCAACCCTTAGATCTTGTTGCCACTTCACAAAGACTTTCCACTTCACCGTTTATTTGATTAAATAAATTTATAAATCCAGACAACCCCATAATCCCCCCATGATTTAAAGGGCTCATCGCATCCATTGTATAGCGCCACCTGGGACCCGAGTTAAGCCGAGAATAACCAAACATCTTGAAATTAAATTTGATAGCGAGATACGTTTCACGCTAAAGGACAAATAAAGACGGTGGGGCGATTACGAAACCCAAATTGCAGAGCAGTTTCGTCACGACATAGGTTAATCTGACTTGACTAATGTAACTGAACGTATGGAGATCATTGATTAATTAGCTGTTGTCCTTTGACATAATACTGGCATGGGTACCACCCGCAGAGGAAATACACAACCAATGTACTGTAAAAGGAAAGACCTCGATTACGGAATGACGTCATGAATGATAAGACATACACATACATATATAATGTATACATAGAGGACTTCACACGAGGAACGCCGTGGCGTAATGGTTAGTGTGTCGGACTACTGATCCAAGGGTCGTGGGTTCGAGCCTGACTAGCGGCGTGCGTTGTGTCCTTGAGCAAGACACTTTATCCACACTGCTCCAGTTCACCCAGCTGTAAATGGGTACCGATAATTCGTAGTTGCTCTGTAAATACGAATTACCGGCTTCTCTCAAAAAGTCTCTACCTCCGTTCATTCTCCCATTCTTGGGAGACGGCATGCAAGGTCCTAGAGCCAGTGCCGCCGTTAAATATAAGCCAAAAAAAAAAAAAAAAAAAAAGGACTTCACACGAGTGATGATTCATTGTGATATTTATTAAGCTCATTTACTGATTGTATAAGAAACTCGGCTATATGCCGAGTTTCTTATGAAATCAGTCAACGAGCTCAATAAATAGCATATTAAATCAACACAAATGTTTACTGATTTCGAAAGAAAAGAGTCTACTAGATTGCAGAGTTTCTTACGGAAATCAGTTGACGAGTTCAATAAATGACACTCCAAGAAATAGCACTTTATGTATTGCATACGCCTCAACCCCTTTGTGGAGCACGTGGTCGAGCAATCTTAGGCGTCGGACTGTTGACCGTGTATTCAAGCCTTACCGGAGGATTGCGTTGTGTCTTTGAGCAAGACACTTTATCCACACTGCTTCAGTCGACCAAGCTATAAATGGGTACCGCTAAATACCGGGAATCTCGATTGTATTTGATTGGATGTAGACTACATGTCTTATGAATAAAATATGATCACACACAGCGTTGCAATACCAATTAAGGGAAAACACTACGAAAAGGGCCGAAGAAATTGACGAAGCTTGTATTAGCAAAAGTAATGCTTATATCCGGTCTCTAACACTGTATGAACTTTATTTATCCCGTCAACACAGTGCGTATGTGCCGTGAAACACGGTGCCGTGAAACATTTTTGATATCTTGTCAATACCACCTACTCACTGCGTATGAATATGTGCGGTTGCTGGGGTTATTTCTTTGCGTTTTAAAGCCATTTGTATGTGTTGACCGCATAAATAGAATAGTAGGTTAGTGCCGTGAATGTGAAAAATATCTGGCGCGGCTCAGAAACGGGATGTGCTCGGCAGAGCCTCGCCCATCCCGTTTCCTGAGCCTTGCCATATATTTTTCCCATTCACGGCATTAACCTACTATTCTCTATATATCCGGTCTCTAACACTGTATGAACTTTATGTATGAACCTGATATCCGCAAAAAAATGTCTACTGACTATCAGTTGGACGATTAAATGCCATCTATTGACTATGTCTTGTAAATTTGAAAGTAAATTGCTTACACACGTTTCCCTTTACAATAATCACCGTGAAACTGTTGGCATATTTTGGTGGTACCACGTTAATTTCGTATTCTTCACACTAGTTTCTCGAGTGCCGAAATAACACGGTATTAAGACAAGATACAAAAGAACCTCACACATTTAAAAAGAGTAATAGGAGGACAAATATTAAGAAAATATGGACAACGATTAATTGTGAAAATGAAATCGTCATTCTTCAAATATGAGGTGGTTAGAGGTTATGTCAACTTGAAAACTGTGTGGCAATTTAGCACACCGTCAATTATGTACCAAACCCAATATGATATACTATGCCTTCTTCAATCATGGATAAATATTGTTTTAATATGTACGAAAAGTTTTGGAAATAACGTCGAAAGTTGGCGATCAATTTCAGAGCAAATGCTACCATTGCTGTGAAATTGTCGTCGATTTTTTATGTTGACGTCAATGGTGGTATATGTCATATATTTTAAAATTCATTGCCATACCGAATGCGTTAAGACATGAAATCACATGAACAGGTCCAATTATGACAGTTTATTTACATGTTTTTACACCATAAACACCAATCAAAATTGTGGAAGTGACTGGAAAAATGGGGATTATTGGTTTTACGACCAGTGTAAATCCAGATTAGCCTGTGCATCCGCACAGTCTGATCAGGATATGCACTGCTCGCCATTCCATCAATGAAAAACATGCCAAGCTTCTAACAAACAACATATGTCGCTATTAGGCTACGGGAGAGAGCTATTTGATCAGGAGCTAAACTGGTCACAATTTCCCCACAAGCCCCATTTCCCAGGCTCATCCACATTTACGCGAAACCCAAAATCATCTTAAGTACCCTGGTTTACTTTAACAGAACCCGCCACATAATGCAAATTAGCTCTTCAGTTTATTTAATATTTTTACAAGAAGCCATTGTGGAAACGCTAACGGATTTGAAGAGAACGATCAAGTATAGTCAAACAGATGTAAAAATGAGATTGAAAAGGGAGACATTCACTTGTATTTGACCAGTGTAGATCCTCATAAATTGGTTGATATAGAAGATGTGTACACTGCGTCAATGGTGATATCTTGACTGAACGGTGACACGGTATGCCCGAATTCGACTACGCAGATACACATGCTGATCTGGGGTTACAGTGATCGTCTTAATGTCGGTATTTTCAGCAACTGGACACTTGTTATCAGAAACCTTACAAATTACCCAGTATTTAAGAAAACCAGTTTTTCTATCAGCTGTGGGTGTGCAATGTACGGCAAATATTATGTTCGCCTATCGGAATGTGTGGGCGCAAACTTCCTTGGTTTTCTCCACTTCAATCATTACACAGACCACCGATTGATAAAACCCGAATTTTCTGGCTGTCACGCCTGCGTGACAGCCAGAAAATTCGGGTTGCGCTGGGTCTTGCGTTTTGAAAGCGCGCAAACAACCAGATAACTCTTTATTTACAAGTATCTGATATATGACCAAGACAACGCGACAGACCATAGTATTTGATAAAATCTACACTAATTGCTGAATACACACTTGCTATAATGCGACAGAATAGAGGTAATGGTAGGCACTGACAAGACGTGTCACGCCCACTCAGTTTGATACCCGTACACCCAAGTCTGGTTCCCAATGCCACTGGTACCCGATGTTCTACGTCGCCCGCGCTATCACAAGAGTCCCACTGTGTTTAAATCGCTGACCGAACTGTGTCAATATTTGGCTTGTAAATTTATTGAAAAATGTAACCAACTCATTCAACGGTAATTATGGCCGTGGAATTCCCGTTTGTCGTGTCTAACGCTATTTGAGAGGAGTTCTACAAACGACCCATTCATTCAATCCACAGGTAGTTCTGTATCTCATGATCTATCTGCGTACTTCACCGCCTGCGTCAATCCTGCCCAGATGTCAATGTTTCCGAACATCTATTGGCAATGTCAACTCGCAATCAAGTGTTACATCACCGCCTGCGTCAATCCTGCCCAGAGGTCAACGTTTCCGAACACATATTGCCAATATCAACCCGCAATCAAGTGTTACACCACTGAATACTTTAATATTGTCCCGACGTTTCTGAACATCTATTGGCAATATCAACTCGCAATCAAGCAGTTTGATTGGCTGTGCCTGAGCTGCTGCACAGCAATCAAGCTGCTTGCCTTCAAGCACACTATTCGAGTGTAACGGAATTTATAAATATTGACAATGTTAGCGCAGGCAGCGGTGTATCCGGTCATGATTACAAGACCACATGACTGCAACAAGATGAAAGGACAAACACGTAGGTATATAGACGGATGGACGGACGGCCGTAAGGACGGAAGAAATGATTAGAAGAATTGATTTGAAGAGCGACAGAAGGAGGGCAAATCGAATACGAATCAACATTCTAACAGTACACGTACCAAAACTTGGCAAGATGTTATAGGAATGAATGGCCTTTTTGTGGAATTTATCGGGTTATAAACTTGGAAAAGTCGCGGGAATACTGGACGAAGGCCGGAAGGCCTCGTCCAGTATTCCCGCGACTTTTCCAAGTTTATATCCCCGATAAATTCAACAAAAAGGCCATTCATTCCTTATAATTCCAGCATTTTAAATAAATTCATTAAGAAAATGTGTTTATTTTCCGTTTTCTTAAGAATTATTTTAACTGCGCCTGACGGTTACGGAAACGTAGTTCGGCATGGAGTTTACTGGGATATAAATTTTGGACGGAGACTTGCAACGGACCAATCAAATGCTAGGGAATTGTGTAAATATTTTTGTGCTGGAATTATATATATTGTGAACGCGTTTAAAACGACACAGTATAGTACGGAGCCCAATAGGGGACATGGAGTTTTTATTTATTAATTCGTTCCCACGAAATAACAATTCGTTCCCTCAATTTAACAATTCGTTCCCTCGAATTAACAATACGTTCCCACGATATAACAATTCGTTCTCTCGAATTAATAATACTTTCCCACGAAATGACAATTCGTTCCCTCAATTTAACAATTCGTTCCCTCGAATTAACAATACGTTCCCACGATATAACAATTCGTTCTCTCGAATTAATAATACTTTCCCACGAAATGACAATTCGTTCCCTCAATTTAACAATTCGTTCCCTCTAATTCAGAATTCGTTCCCACGAATTAACAATTCGTTCCCACGGGAACGAATTGTTATTTCGTGGGTACAAATTGTTAAATTCAGGGAACAAATTGTTAATTCGTGGGAACAAATTGTTAATTCGTGGGAACAAATTGTTAATTCGTGGGAACGAATTGTTAAATTGAGGGAACGAATTGTTATTTCGTGGGAACGAATTAATTAAACAAAAAAATATACGTTCCCTGTGGGGCTCCGTAAGAACGAGTGCAGTAAGTGCGCGTTTAATACGACACGGTATAGTAACGTACGAGCCGTATTTCACATTTCAACATTTCGATTGGTATTCAAATGATAGATAATGACAATACAAACCACATACAGAAAACCCGGTCCAAAAAGTATTATCAGATCAAAAGTTATTCAAGTTTTCATAACTGTACATTTTATGCAATTTTTTTCCAACCAAGTTTTAAAAATCGCAATAAAATAAGGTTTAATTAATATATTATTGTTTTTAAATATTCCTTTTAGTTCATCATAAATTATCAAATTCAAACTATATAATATAATGAGACAACAATTAAGTCTGACCTTTATAACTGTTTTAATATAATTATGTTACTTTTGCATGCGGTTTGCATCATTCTTTTCATATTATCAAATTGTATAATTTACAGAAATATAAGTAGTGTTATTGTTCTTTAAATGCACGTGCATCGGATATGAATACGCTTATAGCGACTATTTCGTCATCTCTCTCGATGGCTAGTGCATTCTCACAGATTCACATAAGAAGGTTGACGTTGTCGAGTCGTATTTGCGGTTGAGAGCAGTGGTGTTCTGCGGACGTCACGCGGAAGGATATAAATCACCCACGTGACCACGTTTACCTCCCGATCCATGTCAGGATTCGCAACTAGCCGGAACGATTAATAACCGATATAATACACGTGAATATGTACCTTAATCATAATATCAACAACTGTGACGGAAAATACACCTAATATATGAAATTGGTCCGTCATTGACGTTGAAAGATGACGAAAATTTCAGCAACAGCTGAAATTTTCGCCATCTTTCAACGTCAATGACGGAAACGCCGATGTAAACCAACCACATACAAGTACAATTTCTCAACCACAACGTCATTTACACGAGATACATAATTAATAATGATATAGCAGTCAGGTGTACGACTAACACCTGTGCCTAATAAAGCAAATGTACACGGTCCCACAGAGAATACCGACTTATGAGCAATTTACGAGCGTCCAGTGTACTTTAATTACAACATATATCAACTGCACCAACAACGAAACAAACAGTTAAACATGCGCCACCAGCGATGATGCATGTATTGCGCATGTCACATAATGCGCGTGAGGTTGTTATTGAATTTGAACAAGACAGCATTTCCTGAACAGCCAAACCTACACTAGCCGAGCCTATACGAGACAGAACGGTATTTATTGCACGTCATGCTCACATACAATACCACCGTGCTAATCAGTGATTATACAAAAGCAACGGAGGTTACTGCTAACAAGATTGTACAGAAGCGTATCAATATAATTGCGACACGCCATGTGATTTTGTACCTAAGAACATGTGCCTAACATGTGAAAAATATTTACCGACTTCACGATATTTTTCGTAAATGACGTTGACGAAATTTCATAGCAAATGCTGAATTCTCTTCCGCATTTGCTACGAAAATGTCGTCATCTTTCTACGTCATTTACAGAACATATCGTAGTTTCTGTAAACATATTTCATGAAAAATCACACTTGTTATTAGGGACAAAATCACATGCCGTGTCTCAATTTCGGCTGGTTTTGATAAAAACAGTATGACGAACATCTACCAACAAGTATCATAAAAATACCCGTGTATCATTGAATACGCTGTGAGTACCATTGCCGAATTATAAGGCATACCGTTTAGTTTAACTTCGGCCTGTTTTATGGTTACTATCGCTATTTTGGTGACCGTCAACGATACTATAATATATAATGTATTTAATGTATGTCGATTCGATTTAAATTTGAATATTTACGTGACTATGCTCTACGAAAGATGTGTTCTACGCACTAAACCAATTCAGCTGAACTTTTCGTACTTTCCATGATGTCATTTTTGTCAAACTCGTGTACACCACCGCCTGCGTTAATCTTGCCCAGATGCCAACGTTTCCGAACATATATTGGCAATATCAACTCGCAATCAAGCAGTTTGATTGGCTGTGCCTGAGCTGTAGCACAGCTCAGGCGCAGCCAATCAAGCTGCTCACCTTCAAGCACAATATTCAAGTATTTTGAAATAAAGAAATTTACAAATATTGGCAAGATTAGCGCAGACGGTGATGTGGTTGTCGGACTTGTTTCGCTAATTGTTACATGTTTTGAACAACACAGTGTGGATGCAGACATGTGTCTCAATGACTAGACAAACATCCACGCAGCTGGTCATTATATGAGACACGTCACGTGAGTTTGTATCTAAGACAAAGTGCGATATCTCGTGATTTTTCTTTACAACATTTACGATATTTTCCGTAAATGACATCGAAAGCTGATGAAATTTTCATAGCAAATGCGGAATACTATTCCGCATTTGCTATGAAACTTTCGTCATCTTACGACGTCTTTCACAGAAAATATCACAGTTTATGTAAATATATTTCATGAAAAATCGCACATGTACAAAGTCGCATGGCGTGCCTCATATACGGATTAGGGACATACCTGCTAATTATTGAAGATGATGTTAAAGTACAATGAAGAAAATAAATAGGGACAATTCATACTCTCTGTTGACGAAATTCAAACTATGTGTACCCGGATTTGGTATTACCTCCCTTATCGCATCACCGATTATCGCCGATATTGATTTCGAAAAAGTTGCAATATTTTCCACGAATGACGCCGAAAATTGACAAAGCATTCAGAGCTCATGCGGAATATAATTCTGCATAAATGTTACTAAATGATTGTATCTGTATAGCGGGCACTCGTAATTGTTAGAACTGGTGGAATAGTCACACAATTATACACTTATGTAATTCCTATAAAGAACACTTTGTACCTACTGAGTGGGTCTACCTTTAATGAATGGGAACTGGTGAATACTGTGCATTCACAGGGTAGGATGTATTAAAACACCATTCCGCAGCATTCGTCGTGGTTAATTTGCACTCATTGCAAAACATAGGTATGCATAAGTATGCGTGCAACATGCATTTAGATGTAGATGATATACAAATATGTGCATATGCAAATACGTTGCATTTTAACACAAGACTGTGTGTAATATGTATTCGATAAATGTGTGCAATGATACCCTTTATATAAACTTAATGCGTAATAATTCCAGCACAAAAATATTTACACAATTCCCTAACATTTGATTGGCCCGTAGCAAGTCTGTCCAAAATTTATATCCCAGTAAACTCCCACGCCGAACTACTTTCCGTAACCGTGATTGTCATTTGTAATTTGTTATCGCTTCGTCCAGTATTGCCGCGACTTTTCCAAGTGTACACCATTGCCTGCACTAATCATGCCAACCGTTGTCACATGTTTATTTCAAAAATACAGGTACTTGAATATTGTACTTGAAATCAAGCAGCTTGATTGTCTGAGCCTGAGCTGTGCTACAGCTCAGGCTCAGTCAATCAAACTGCTTGATTACGAGTTGAAAGTGTCAATAGATGTTCAGAAACGTTGACATCTGTGCAAGATTAACCCTTACAATGCTAAATTAAATTTTGTCGTCCGCTGTCTGTTTTATTTGCAATTTTACTCATGAAAAACATGGTTTGACAGTACGTTAGAATCATTTCCGATGGAAATGATTCTAAAGTGCTGTTAAACCATGTTTTTATTGAGGAAAAAGGGAAAATATTAAGCAACAGCAGACGACACTTTTCGTTCCCAGCATTCTAAGGATTAACGCAGACGGTGGTGTACATATGTTTTTAATGAGTGCAGATGAACCGCGACCAGTGTTGCATTTAACATAATAAGAATGTGTGTATTATTCATTCGACAAATATGTGCAATGATGTAATTTATTCTTAATGTGCAACATTAAAACATGAATCCTTTTTCGACAGTTTGACTTCAGTTAACCGATTCAGAACGATCAGATATATCCCAACAAAGCCTCTAGAAAGGAAATCAAAAGTAAACACGATTGCGTAGTGTAGACAGGTGTTTGAACTGGGAAAACTAAAGATAGTATACTCTGAAAAGCCGAATTACTTTCACATTGTACAACAACAAACAAAATGTCAATTGCGTGCTAGAAAGTGTACAAATATGGAACAGTATGTTTAACATACCACGTGTGACATTTTAATACATGCCAACAGTCAAAATAAACATTTAAATAACAACAAAGAAGTTCACACAGTAACAGAGATCACACTCGAGACCAAAGCTAACAGAGAAACAATGAATGACGCAACATTTCAACAGAACCATACTTTCAAAGAGAATGCACGCAAAAATAATCACGATTTCACACGCCAAAGGTTTGGTCCCGATTTTTTTACATTTCAATCGTGATTTATGAGTACAGTACCACTCTAACGTACCCTTCCGTACAGACTGAATATATTATATTATAGAAACTTCAAGTGTAATACCACCAAACGTAGAAAATGAATTAAACTGCCTATATATGAATTAAATAGTCTTGATATAACAGTGGAATTTCTCTAAACCGGACACCCTTGGGGTACCCAGGCTGTCCCGTTTATAGAGATTCCACTGCAATTCAGGACTATGAGCACTTCAAGACAACGTGTATTTGCTTTTCGATCATGAACAGATAGTTTCGTCGGAGATAACGACACGGAAATACATGTACATGGCAATTAAGTTCAGGTTTGTTTTCTGTAGCAATTTTCACACACTATAGTGCTATTCAAAACTTACTTAGGAACTCGCGCCTCGGTACGAGATACTCGTTGACAACGAAACTGAACACAACGCTTGTAAATGTACATGTATTACTTCCGTTATCACATCGCCGTCGATGTTGTTTTCGAATAAATGCATTTCAGTAAATATATCCGAGACTTGGTATAAATGAGTTCTGTATGAGCTCTGTGTTCGGAAGATATGAATTATTTTATTTAATGGCATAAACATCAGAGCTCATGATTCCTTTTTGTGAACTTTCGACATCATTGAAAATCCAAATACAGTATTTGCATTAGTTTCAATATTGGCGCAAATCGGCGATCTACTTTTTTGTATAAATATAAGCGAAACGAATACCGTGTCCATCCGCTGCAATCGGTGGTTGATGAAGCTAGAGGCTAACAATTTGGCATTTATCCCGTCAACACAGTGCGTATGTGCCGTGAAACACAGTGCCGTGAAACATTTTTGATATCCAGTCAATACGATTTTTGCATTTTACAGCCATTTGTAGGTGTTGTCGGGATAAATAGAATAATAGGTTAGTGCCGTGAATGGGAAAAAATATCTGGCGCGGCACGGAAACGGGATGTGCTCGGCAGAGCCTCGACCATCCCGTTTCCTGAGCCTTGCCAGATATTTTTTCCCATTCACGGCACTAACCTACTATTCTCTATCTATTTTCCTTATTTCTGAACCAAAGTATATGTTGTGACCACTCATTTGAACCGGCGAGACGGTTCAAATGAGTGGTCACAACATTTACTTCTGATGAGAAATAAAGAAATTCTTGAGCCTTGCCGGATATTTGTTCCCATTCACGGCACTAACCTACTATTCTCTATATAGCGGAGGGACTATGAACTCCAGACTCAATAGTATATACTAATACATGGAATAAATCCACACCATCGCCGATTATCAACCTGTCTGAACTTTTTGTAGAATAAACATTGAAACAGAGCTATATCATACTTCACACTGTGTTTACGTTAGCAGCTGGATAGCAATATAACCACCGGATAACCATCGATTCTCATCTTTCACACTCGGTGCATTTTTGTAGCCATCACTTGATGGCACATCCAGATTGGTATATCAGAAGAAGCAATGTTATGTGGTCCATATTGTAGATTTACTTCGATGTATTCAAGTGTGGGATAAATAACTTAAAGCATGATTGTCCGATAGTACGGCCGTTAATTCGCTAGCTAAAGTTCAAACTTCGGCATACAGACGGGTGAATTTTACTGTAACGTACTTTAATATGTGACTGTGACTTAAACAATGCAGTTGTATCTACAGTGAAACCTACAGTGAAACCTACAGTGAAACAGGGTGTCCGGTTTAGAGAGGTTTGACTGTATATCAGGCATTTGATACTTCTGAGCCATAGTTGTGTGCTATGCGATCATGAACAGACATTATCACCTGAGATAAATGAGGTTCGACTGTATGTATGACCCAAACACTGACCCTCAATATAGGGCATTCTTGCAGCCTGATTAGAAAATCAGAAGTCCATGTATTATGAATTTCACTGGCTGAATGGCGACCAGACTTCGTAAATGCGCAGGTTGGACTGGGTCTACAATGACCGTTAAAAAACATAAGCCCCAGGGGCCCGTTTCACTAAACTTCGTACGACTAAAATGTTCGTAAGTGCAGATTTAGAATAGTCTGTAAATTTCAATTGATGGCTTTACATTTATTGAGCATAGGCTGCATATGCAGCCTATGCTCAATAAATGTAAATCCAATAATTGTTTACACGAAATCATTGTTAATGTGAAATTTACAGACTATCATAACTTTGCACTTACGAACATTTTAGTCGTAGGAAGTTTATTGAAACGGCCCTCTGTACTCCAGTCACCATTCCATAAGACCATACACGTATTAACTGATTTTAATGAACAACAACTGTTGTGAATGTTGTATGGTGGTTACACACGGACATTTCGTCTTTGCTTTTACGCCGAGTAAAAACTAAGATTAAGAACCTTATATTTCGTTCCTTCGTCACGCAAATACGCAAAGACGAAACATAAGAGTTCTTAATTTTCGTTTCTACGAGGCGTGGAAACAAAGGAACGAACTTGGAGGTTCTTTATTTTCGGCGTAGAATCGAACTTATTCTTGAAGGGCCTCTCGGATGGAGTTGAGTTTCATAAGCACATTATACTCCTTTACAATCCAACAAGACTGGTGAAAACCGCATGCACATATTCAATATCTATCAGGGGGCCGTTTCACTAAACTTCTTACGACTAAAATGTTCGTAAGCGCAAATTTAGAATCGTCTGCAAATTTCAATTGATGGATTGACATTTATTGAGCATAGACTGCATATGCAGCCTATGCTCAATAAATGTAAATCCAACAATTATTAACAAGAAAACATTGTTAATGTGAAATTTACAGACTATCATAATTTTGCACTTACGAACATTTTAGTCGTAAGAAGTTTAGTGAAACGGCCCCCAGTTTTAATTTAATTTTACGTTAGCTTGGATTATGCAGAACTTACTGTGACGTCATAGATGACTCATAAATACTTAGTTTTATTTATATTAATTTTATTTTTTTAACATTATGTCTTAATTAATTTCATATATTGATCATGCATACAGAAATATACATTTCTAAGAACATATTCTTATTCACAACACTATTTTAATGGGGAAACAAATATCGTACA
Organism: Conchocele bisecta; assembly: GCA_029237695.1. NCBI lineage: Eukaryota > Metazoa > Mollusca > Bivalvia > Lucinida > Thyasiridae > Conchocele > Conchocele bisecta. Next base: position 68,675,445 of record CM055272.1, on the reverse strand, counting down.
TGTAGTTTGTATTATTTAAATGAACTTACCGTTACCGATGTCAGAGCTCATTTGCATAAATATGTCGAAATTAAAACCTCTATAACTTGTGACAGACATGGAATATTTACATGCGGTTAGATTACCGAGGTCAATAATGTGCATATGAAACACAACTGTATCCGAGAGGCCCATTACAGTTATTAATGTCTACGCGGCGTACAAACGAAGAGACAAAATGTCCCTAACGAACCACCATAATGTAGATAGTTTGAGTTCGTTCGCCAGCGTGTGGAAAACTCAGTGGCGACTTGTCACGGGGCGCGTATTTGCATTCTTCATCGGCCAAGTATGCAGCACTGATAACCCGAGATACACCACCGCCAGCGCTAATCTTGCCAACATTTGAATTTATTTTTGCATTCAAAATACTTGAATATTGTGTGCCTGAAATCAAGCAGCTTGATTGACTGAGCCTGAGCTGTGCTACAGCTCAGGCTCAGCCAATCAAACTGCTTGATTGCGAGTCTATATCGCCAATAGATGTTCTGAAACGTGACATATTGGCATGATTAACGCCGGCGGCGGTGTAACGCACTACACCATCAACAGCAGCCCGTATCAGGGGCAGATAACCCTACATAGAGGGTCGTGATAACCAGATAACCTAAGGGTACATCGACTACAGTTGACACGTGGACGGGTCCATTTGTATTATGAAGGTGATGCAACTACTACAGTTGATATGTGAATACATATTATTTAATAGTCACCTTTTTATTAACTTTTCGACAACAAGGTATTTATCACACAAGTTAGAAACAGTATAGTCCAATGTGACGTCCATATTTAAGCAGTGTACCGGATGTTATCACGTTCAGTGTTTCAATATAACTACATTTTAATAAAGAACATGTGGCTGAAAATGTAATTAATTGATTGATTGGTGTTTAACGGACTATCAACAGCTACGGCCATTTAAGGCTGGGCTAACAGATTCGATCCCATATTTAACCTGCTGCATTGGTGTGTGTGGGGGGGGGGGGGTGGGGGGTCCCAAAATCAGACCGGAATATTTACAACGAAAACAAATATCTGAACATTTAATAAAATTATTTGATATGTGAATAATTCTACTTCTGTTTGAGAGTTGGGCAATAGAAAGACTAAGCATCACGTGGGTTCTCTGTTATCAAAAAGGGCATTGCGGTGTTTGTCACCAGCGTAGCCCACGATCAGCATACACACCATGGCATACGCTAATCGCCAGTATCTAACATTGAATGTTTATGAAAACAAAAGGACCGTGATTTATCTGTGGGAAGATGTGGGATCTAATTTGTTCTTTAATGTCGCACAGTCCCTTGTGTATGTCATGGACGCGGCTGTATTTAAGGACCAAAACCATGTGTTGTTGCGTTTACTGGGGATCACAATAGATTTGGTCAGTTTAAAGGGCGTGGAATCCGAACGACTCCTCGCAAACTTTAAACAGACCAAATATAGTGTACACCCTAGTAAAAGCAACAGTCCGCGACGTTGCCGGTCAATAGCATGCAGTTGTTGACAACCTCGTGGAATGTATGTACGTCAAACGAACTTTAACCAATCAACAGCATGGCGCCACGACACGTGGGTCTAATGTATTGTATTGGGATGTAAACGCAGTACGTCGAATGGGCGTTTGCATTATGAATTCATAGAAGGTGTAAATATTTGGATATATACAACGTGTGTCATAGTCCATGGATCTCCAAATAATTTCAACAAACACCACCATCACTAACAACAACACTAAGTACTTACAGTCTCTGTAGTTCAGGCATGTTGGCGAACAACATATCTGGCAGACCTTTTAGCTGGTTGCGATCCAGGCGCCTGGAACAAATAGCAGAAACAATAACAACAGCTATTAGCGGCTTCATTAACCCTTACACTGCTGAATGAAATGTTGTGGTCTGCTGTTTATGTTTTATTTTCGATTTTTCTCATCAAAAACATGGTTTGACAGCATTTTAGAATCATTTCCAATGGAAATGATTCTAAAGTGCTGTCAAACCATGTTTTTATTGAGAAACAGGGAAAAATATAAAGCAACAGCAGACGACAGTTTTCGCGCTCAGCAGGCTAAGGGTTAAAGTGAATCGACGTGTAGATTAATACGCTGCCATCACCGTTGGATGTTGTTCCAAAGATAAGCAAATGTTGTTGTGTCTGCAATAGACTAATTGCAGTTAGGCCGTCGCTGGATAAAACGGACCTTACCATGTTAGCAATATTCAGGAAATGGGATCACGTGGTTTCCGAACGACGTTTTCCGAATTGGTGTAATCTATGACGTATTTTTAAAATCTTCCTAACAAACGGATGAATGACGGTAACCGATTGAGATAATAAGTGTATATTTGTGTCACTATTCCACCAGTTCGAAAAATTACGAGTTCCGGCTATACGGATATAATCAGTTAGTAATATTTATTTTACTGATGCTAGATCGGTGGTATCAGGCTATTTAACATTTTAAGGAAACACGGTTATCGCCCTTGATATCAGTGTGGAAATTTACGCCTGATATAAAATGTATAATAATGCCAATCAATACGTAGGGTAAGGTGGCCGGATTAGCTCAGTAGGTAGAGTGTCGGACTGCGAATCGGGATACCCCGGGTTCGTATCCTACCTCGACCGCTGCAAATGATCGACAACTTGGCGATTTAAATAGTCGGTGCTAAAGCATTTACATTTACATAGGGTAATGGTGAATGAATGTTTATTTTGCCAGAAAATGTATCAGATGATGTCTGATATAAAGAGAATAGTAGGTTAGTGCCGTGAATGGGAAAAAATATCTGGCAAGGCTCAGGAAACGGGATGGGCGAGGCTCTGCCGAGCACATCCCGTTTCCGTGCCAGGCCAGATATGTTTTCCCATTCACGGCACTAACCTACTATTCTATTTATCCCGTCAACACCTACAAATGGCTGTAAAATGCAAAAATAGTATTGACTGGATATCAAAAATGTTTCACGGCACCGTGTTTCACGGCACATACGCACTGTGTTGACGGGATAAAGAACAGTTTGTGCCTATTGAGTGAGCATGTACCTTTAAAGCAAACTGTACAACAATGGGCAAACAGTTTCGCATTTGCTGCCCTATGTTTCATAAAAACTCCATCACTCCGTTGGAAAGATATTAAAGGAAAAATAATGTAAACATACTAATATCTAAAACGCCGTGCGCAAACCACGTGATCCTACCCCTGATATACATATACTGAAATATACATGTACTGAAATATACTGAAATACACAAGTGTACGCTGTTTGCGACAATTGTATAATCTGTTCATCCTGATTGTTATGTACTTTATTACTGTAAAATGTGTCTGTGACTGGAGAAATGGGACTTATGGGTTTTGCGACCGGTGTAGATCCAGATCAGCCTGTGCATCCGCACAGTCTGATCAGGATCTGCACTGTTCGCATGCCATCAATGAAACACCCGTCAAGCGTCTAACAAACAATATGGATCGTTATCAGGTATTGGTGAGGAGCTACTTTAGGAGCTTGATCAGGAGCTACTTTAGTCACAAATCCAATTTCTCCAGTCACAGCCACAAATGTGAACTAATGATGTACATTGTATGTGGCAAGTAAAGAACACAGACAGACCGGCGAACAGTGCATTTCTTATTTGCCAAACGTGCACATGTTGTCTTTTTTGAAGTGGCAAACAGAATCAATTTCGAAATACATATATTATAATGGAACCTCTCTAAACCGGACACCAAGATTTTTTATGAGTTTCTTGATCATTTATCTCAGGTGATAATGTCTGTTCGTGATCGCATTGCACATGCCTACATGTATGGCTCAGAATGATCAAATGTCTCATTTACAGTGAAACCTCTATAAACCGGACACCCTGGGGACCTCCCCAGGGTGTCCGGTTTAGAGAGGTTTCACTGTACTTTGCTAACATTTAGTATGCACCTATCAATAATTCCAGCATAAAAATATTTACACAATTCCCTAACATTTGATTGGCCCGTAGCAAGTCTCTGTCCAAAATGTGTATCCCAGTAAACTCCCACGCCGAACTACTTTCCGTAACCGTGAGACGCAGTTAAAATAATTCTTAAGAAAACGGAAAATAAACACATGTTCGTGATGAATTTATTTCAAATGCTGGAATTATAAGGAATGAATGGCCTTTTTGTCGAATTTATCGGGGATATAAACTTGGAAAAGTCGCGGGAATACTGGACGAGGCCTTCCGGCAATGCATTCCCAGGCAGAAGTAATACGTATGTAACTGCATTTAAAACTTCTGGAATTCTTAGTGTTGTTTAGATTCTGAAATATTGAACTAATATTAAAAGCAGATTCCGCAACATACATCACACTGTATTAGAATGTAGCATCGTGTTGTGTAAACGAGAAATTAATGAAGTTACAAGGACTATGCACGCACTCAATGAGCACATATGTACATACCCATTGATCAGGTATGCTTTACACCGCCCACAATACATGTGCTGTTGTTATCGATGGTGCTATGTTTGTATGTTTGTTTATTGGTATTTAACGGCCTATCAACAGCTACGGTCATTTAAGGCCGGGCCAACGGGTTCGATCCCGTATTTATCCTGCTGCGTGCGTGGTGGGGGGTGGGGGTGGGGGGGGGTCCCAAAATCAGAACGGAATATTACTTCGAAAATATATTCAGCCCTGAAATTAGAATAACCTGACATATTGCTACACCAAAGTCACTTTGAATCATCATATTACTCATATAAGTGGTATAACCAGATTCAACTCTCTCATACACGACTGCCAAAGACGCAGCTGAGAGCCAAACCAGGTCTCCAGTCGGGATTCTGGGAATATATGGTGTTATGTTATTGCCATAGCAACGTGCCACGTACGTTGCAAACAGCGTATACTCTAGTCAGTCCACACGTCATGGTCGACACTGGTCAGAGTAGACACTGATCGGGAACACCAATAACATAAACTTTTCCCTACTGCTCTGTCCACATACTACTGTCTGTTTCACGAAACCTGTCCAAATGTTACGGCTTTATAAACAATGCAAACACAATATATATTTCGATAATATTAAATTTTATCAAACTTTAAGAATGAGCATTCTTTTTATTTCGTGAAATTTGATTAAATATTGATTTTATTACGAAAAATTGATTGTCTATGGGAAGTTTACATGGGGGAAACGGAGGTGAAGGAGCTGGTGGAGGAGTAAAAAACCGGAACATATTGGAAATTGACTCCGAAACCTAGCTAGATAGTTTGGAAATGATCTAACTAAGAAAATAAGTTTGCTTTTTAAAAGTGGTTCACTATTTCGGAAATTTGAAAAATTTCCCCATGTTAAATACCCATAGACATCTTCACAGTAGTGAAGGTGTCTATGGGGATTTAACGTGGGGAAATTTGTTTTTTGCAATAAAATCATTGTTGGACGAAATTTCACGAAGGCTCATTCTTAAATTTTGATAAAAAAATTATAGTATCGAAAAAAATTTAGTTTGTTGGCATTGTTTATATGGCCGTAAAATTTGGGCACGTTTCGTGAAACAGACAGGTATAGTATCTTTAACAAACCCAAGGAATACAGCAACGTCCCAAATGGATTAACCAGGCGCGATCGAGTTTGGCATTAGAAGATGAAACGCTCGGTGCGTATGGATCGTAGGAATATTTCAGGAAAGCGTGTTTATTTCACGATAACGACGCTGGATTATCAATAATCACAAATGGGAATTAGGTCTGGTTAGCTCTAATCGCCGGCACCGGCAGAGGTTAATGCATGAAGATATATATAACATAATACAAGACGTCGAAGATAGGGTATTGATCATTTGTGCAAAAAGACGAATACCATATAAGAGAGCTACGGAGCACCGCAGGTGACATGGACTTTTTTATTAATTCGTTCCCACGAAATGGCAATTCGTTCCCTCAATTTAATACTTAGTTCCCTCGATATAATAATTCGTTCCCACGAAATAACAATTCGTTCCCTCAATTTAACAATTCATTCCCTCGAATTAACAATTTGCAATTCGTTCCCACGATATAACAATTCTGTTCCCGCGAAATAACAATTGTTATTTCGTGGGAACGAATTGTTATTTCGTGGGAACGAATTAATAAAAAAGAATTCTACGTCCCCTGTGGGGCTCCGTATAGGGTTGTTATATGTACAAAACATGTGTGTGTAGTTCATGGGCAACCAGTTGTAGGAATTACATTTAATCTTTCATTTTCAGTCAAACCTGTGAATAAAGTCTGCCATAGGAAGTGGAAATCTGGCCTTCATTCACAGGTGGTCTGTATTCACATGGTAATTTATGTGGTAAATGAGTAATTGCAGAAACAAAAGCATGGCTGCTATAGGCAGGGATTGATTGCTATTCCAAGGTGGTCTTTAGCACAGGTTTAAGTATACAAAACATAGTGTCTAACAACATGCAGTAATGGTAATGCTGTGTCTGTCTAAACGATACATTGGAGGTTGGATGCAACAGCCAAATAATATTACTACAATTTGCATGTACAAGAAAAATATATATTACAAGTATGTTCGAGAGATATATTTAGCTCGTAAATTGTTTGTATGCAAAACTAAATGTCATGTTAGAGGAAACAACTTTAACTATTTGAAATCTATTATTAACTCACAGTTCATGCACGCATGGCAATCATTGGCGTTGTCGATTGCAACATAATTATGGTTGGGATTGGAGAAATGGGGCTTACGGGTTTTGCGACCAGTGTAGCTCCAGATCAGCCTGTGCATCAGCACAGTCTGATCAGGCTCTGCACTGTTCGCCACTCCATCAATGGAACACCCGTCATACTTTTATCAATGAGTATTGGTCATTATCATGACACTGGAGTGTGCTATTTGATCAGGAGCTACACTGGTCACACAACCCATACGCCTCTTTTCTCCAGTCGCAACCACAATTAGTGTGGTCTGGTGGCCGTTTCACTAAACTTCGTAACACTAAAATGTTCGTAAGTGCAAAATAATGATATTCTGTAAATTTCACATTAACAACGTTAAAACAATTAAAGGATTTACATGTATTTAGTATATACTGCATATGCAGCCTATGCTTAATAAATGTCAATCCATCAATTGAAATTTCCAGACGATCCTAAATATGCACTTACGAACATTTTAGTCGTACGAAGTTTAAAAGTATAAACTTATTTTACAACGATTACAAACAAACGCGAGCACTTATACAAATGCTTTCGTTGGCACAGATGAAGGCGTAAGGGCGGTCATTAATGTGGGAAGAAACCGGAGTACCCGGAGGAAACCCACTTGTCCGATCTGGCGACCACCGTACCACCTCACATACTGCACCGGCCGAGGATCGAACCCGGTGCCTCGTTGATGAGAAGAGCGCTCGTTACCGAGTGCGCTAAACGGACAACCAACCGTACGAAGTTTAGTGAAACGGGCCCCAGTTCTGATTACAGGGTGTGGTATGACGCAAACGTTACTTACGACACGATTTAATCCGCGTCATTAAGGTGTGTTGCGTAGATCGAATGTTAGCGCAAACACTGTATTCGTTGTACTATACCGTACTAAAGTTTTAATTTTGTCTCGAGTCTTTGCCAACTTCTGTCGTAATGGCCATAAAGAAGCAATTGCAAAAACAATGGATGAATACACGAGTAGCATGCACGAGTCAATTAGGGCGGATAGTTCCCAATCTAACCTGTAGTTACGGCCTGTATAGCCATTCATGTCGCTCCAATTATGACAGGCATTAAGCCATATTGGGTTTCGTTAAATATCGTTTGAACCTCGCTATATCTGTCACATTAACGATAATTAAAAGCCATTCTTTTGCGAGTTGACAGAATTAATATGGTTTGTGAAGTACTTCGACACAGTTTACACGGGAAAATCCCCAACACGCCACGCCCAGCAGTATGTGATTACAAAACATCAAGGCCTATGTCTGTAACCTGTATCTTTATATAGCTTAAAGGTCAGATGTATAGAAAAATAAATGTTCAAATATATGTTGTAAACTGGCAGATAATGACAATACAAACGACATGCAAAATATACATGCAACAAATTGTAATCCGATCAAAAGTTATGTAAGTTTTTGGCAAATTTTATGCAAATGTATGCATTTTGAAAATCTCAATAAAAAATGAATAAAAATAAAGTCAATCAAGTTCATGTAATAAAATAATGAGGACAACAATCACTTAGACTTAATATAAATAAATATAAAAACAATAATCGTTCATTGATGACGTCATAGTGACACAAGCATATGTCAGCTAATTCAAATGTTCAAACCTTTTTTTAAATGTTTGTTATTTTTACATGCGGTTTTCAGCATTTATTTTCATATTACCAAATTGTAGTATTTACAAAAATGAAACAAAAGTTGTTCAATTGACCTTTAAACACGATCATAAGCCAACCGACATAATTATTATTATATATAAGTTTTTATTTCCATTGTAGAAGTTCTTGTGTACCTATGTTGATTTAAAAATAGTTCAATTTGATAAACACCTATTATATCGACAGCAATACGGATTGCATGGCTCATCCGATTGCAGGCGTATCAAAAGAATAAAGTAATTATTATCGGTATGTTGAATTTGACTATTTAATAATGGAACCAGATACAACACTAGTCCTTATGTCATATGACAATCCATGTGATTTTGTACCGTAATAAGGTGTTTGATTTTTCATTAACATATTCATATAAACTGTGGTATTTTTCGTAAATGACGTCGAACGTTGATGAAATCTTCAGAGCAAATGCTCTAATGATTTCGTCAACTTTCGACGTCATTTACGGAAAATATCGTAAATTTTGTAAATATTTTTTCATTAGATAACGCGCAACTTCTCAGTAGGTACGAACTCACATGGTGCGTCTTATATATAGACCAAATCTGCTGACATCATCCTCGGGGTAGATGGGATGTTTTACCCCGATACGGCGAACAATTAGATTATTGTAATCTATGGCTGTGACTGGAGAATGGGGCTTATGTGACCAGTGTAGCTCCTGATTAAATATCACACTCCTGTAGCCTGATAATAATGGGATGGTTTATCCTGCTACAGCGAACAATGAGAGTATTGTATTCTGTGGCTGTGACTGGAGAAATGAGGCGTATGGGATTTGTGACCAGTGTAGCTCCTGATCAAATAGCCCACTCCTATAGTGATAACGGTGTGTATTGCTTGTTATAAGCATCGTTTGTGTTTCATTGACGGGATTGCGAACAGTGTAGATCCTGATCAGACTGTGCGGATGCACAGGCTGACCTGGAATACACTGGTCGCACAGACATAAGCCCCATTTATCCCGTCACAGCCACATATGTATTCCACATTAAAATATACTTCTATTGTAAATATAAATACGATTGTGAATTTGTGATAATAATGGCTGAATGTTGGGGCTGTGTGAAGTTAGCACTGCAATCGCAGATCGACAATCAACATTCAAATCGAATGTCGACCTGAATGTAAAGCTGTAAAGTTAGGATATGTAGAAAACTTGAATGAACTTGGGTGTGTCAATGCTGAATGCTGGGCGTACTTCAATGTTATTTTAGAATTGTATTTAGACGTTTGATTAAATACAACTCCGAACAGTGGTATCTATTCATTTCGAACTCATTATTTGAGACAGTGTATGAAGACGCTCTCTGAGATGTAGTGCCACAAACACAAATTGTAGTTATCCCCTTGCCAATAGCAAACATGTAAATGCTTGGATGTACCGACGGCACCGACGGCACTGGCTCGATGACCTTGCATGTCGTCTCCCAAGAAAGAAATGAGGTGGATACAGAAGAAACCGGGCCCAGGGGGGGCTAGCTCTTATTAGAATCTCTGGTTCTTTAACGTGCCCAGACTCTCCTTCAAATCTGATACGCGGGACGGCCGTTTCCGGAAAGGACTAGTAGAGCAGGAAATGCCGATAGCGGGAATGAATGTACGTACGTTAGTAACGCCTTTCATTTTTCAATAACAGATGATCCGCTTCACCGATTTGGATAATATTTAGCCGCAATGTGTGTATAGGGATGGTGCTTTGTATTGCATACGGCCTACGTCAGACTGTCCAAGTCCAAGGTCACTGAGGACTTATGTCCACCTTGTTTGTAAGGCAAACTTTTAATTCCTATCCTATAAGCCAGGCATCAGGCAGGCAGGCAATTGGTACCATTTGTTTTACGAACTGGCGGCTCACCAGCCGGCAATATCCTCGAACCTTCAACTCCCAGTTGCGAGGCAACATACTGACAAACACTAAACACTGTAGATCCAGATGAGCCGGCTCGTTACGAGCCGGCTCATCTGGATCTACAGTGTTTGCAAATGTTGACTGTATGGTCTGCAGGGTTGAAAGGACTATAACAAGAGTAAGATGGTTGGGCTCCAAGTTATAACGTGTACTGTGGTATAGCAGAGACATATACATCTAAATGTAAACCCTTGGGAACAGCTATCGGAGAGAAATGATAGTCGCGAATGAAATGAAAATGTTTGTTTTTTAAATACACTAAACGTGAATAACTAATTAAAGTTATAATAAATACATGAGTGTAATACATATGTAAATGGGACCATAACATATCACACGTTATGTGATCAGTACAGCTTCAATGTATGGCTTGTACTTATGCAACACATGTAATCTAACATTTGCGGTGATTTTATATGGTATTTATAAACATCATTAGTTGAGTTCATAAAAAGAACTCGGCAACGTTTCGCTTACTATGAAATCAGTAGACTCATTTAATAAATATCATATTAAATCGTGATTAATACAAGGGACTATGTACATATAGACGTGATCCGCAACCAGTTGCAAGAGACTGTCATAACAATGCAATAGAAATCTTAATGTCCAGCCATCCATGGCCAGCGTTGTATGCGTGAAACACCTTGACTAAAACCACCAAGGGTCAAGTTTGGGTCACAAACATTTCAGGCGGATCTTAAGATGAGGAACGTGATAGTATGAAAAGCCGGAGATTTCGTGACAGTTTTATGCTGATTTAATACTATCACATACCGACTCAACCACTAACTAACTAATGTGAACTTTTGATGGACGATTGAGCGGTACATGTAAATTTGAATTAGTAGCCTAAAACAGAGGAACCTCTATAAACCGGTCACCCTGGGGGAACCCCCAGGGTGTCCGGTTATAGAGGTTCCTGGGGAACGCCCAGGGTGTCCGGTTTATAAAGGTTCCTGGGGAACCCCCAGGGTGTCCGGTTTAGAGAGGTTTCACTGTTATTTAGACACATGATCACTTCATGTGTGTTTTGCCTTACAAACAAGTGAACATAAGTCCTCAGTGACCTTGATATTGGGCCTCGGACGTGGGTCGTATGCAAAACAAAGCACCATCCCTAGACACGCAATGTGGCCAAATATTATCAAAATCTGTGAAGCTGTTCAAAAGTTATTGGAAATTGATTGGTGTTACTGACGCACGTACGTACGCACGTACGTACATGGACTAACACTAGATCCCCTGTTGCCTATTGTATTTCATAAGAACGAGGCTCTGCCGAATTTCTTTACAAAATCAACCAATTGGTTTAATACAAATACAAAATTTAATGTTACTATTCTATATAACAAGAATTCCGCGGAATCAAATGTCTCGCATTGTTCCGCCTTGTTCCGCCTTGACCTTGACCCTGGGGCCCCGAGAATAGTCCTATATTCATATACATATCATAGTAAAGGTACGTATAAAGTTTGATGGCTGTAGCTGATAAGGTGTTGAAGTAATGACCGTAACACAAAAACTTAACATTGAATGATGACAACGACGACGACTCCGGAAAAGCAAAACCTTAGTCTCGCTTTCCGCTTTCGCGGGCGAGACAAAAAGCACATACGAAAACATCATACATTGAATCTAGACTGGTCACGTAATAAGTATATCCTGGGGCCCGTTTCACAAAATTTCGTACTATAAAAATGTTCGTAAGTGCAAAATTATGATAGTCTGTAAATTGTACATTAACACTGTTTTCTTGTTAACAATTATTGGATTTACATTTATTGAGCATAGGCTGCATATGCAGCCTATGCTCAATAAATGTAAATCCATCAATTTAAATTTCCAGACATTCCTAAATTTGCACTTACGAACATTTTAGTCCTACGAAGTTTAGTGAAACGGGCCTCTGGTGTGGTATCGTGTACATATTTATTACACTAGCATAATATGATTTTAATACACTGTGTGAAAGCCCATGTTATGCAGTAAACCATTTTACATCATATCGGAAGGAAATACCATTTACATGACATATACATGTAGGCGTAGTCTGATGGAATGAACGAACAAGTACATATTAGACCGACGTGACAACAATATGCAATTGCTGTGGTTTGTTGTATGACATATAACGGATTTGTCCTCTAAACAGATGTGTTAATGAATTTATTGGCGTAACTTTTCACGCATTTCCGACCACAACCTTTCCCCGGCTGTGACTTTCTGATGAATAGATTTCTCGCTCGGTTTGTCTCCACTGTCAAACTCGAACAAAACCGGCATATTTAGAATAATTACAACAAAAACTGTCGTAGAATTACAAAGAAGTGATGTAATCTTCGATATGTACAAATTTGCCAGCGGGTCACTGGTATAATAGTTTTATGCTTGGTTACTGGTGGCACTAGGCACAACTTTCAAATTATTAAACAACAAATCTCTACAAAATATCACACCATCCGAAAACGATACATTGTCGCTGGTTCCTTGTATATGATTAAATATAAATGTGTTGACACAGCAAGAATGTCTGACGAGTCAGGCTGGGCGAACCTGGAATTCCTACACTTTTCCTAACCAAGCCTGGTAACCTGACATCAATTAACACGGACCTGGTATTCCATGTGGCTAGTTTCCTGGTGGTTATCCCGAGAAAGCCTTCATCAATCTTACTTAATTTATTCAGATGCACCTGAGCTACGATTTATGGTGATACCTCTGCGTTAAACCTCGCCGCGGAACGTTCAAAGGCGTAACAGGTAGAAATTGGAGGCAACCAATCAAAGGTTACTTGTATTATCATCACTGAAGAATTCCTCTGTTCGTCTTTTTCTTTCGATCAGAATTTCATAAATAAGTATGCAATTTCAGCTAAACTAAGTTTCCCATAGAAATAAACCTGATGTGTGTAATAGTATTGGTAACCCGATGGCATTGGACACACTGACATCTACGACTTGGTAATAGCATCAGGAGTTGGTGCGTTGTTGAACACCCTACTGTTCACACGCCCCTAGTGTAACCCCGGTTACACTAGGGGTGGGTGAACATTAGGGGTTCTACAATACGTGTCCACCATTCATATTCACGGCATGGATATTCTGTGTAATAAGCGAAACTTAAACGGTTGACCACGATTTTGATAAATGACTTTTTGTCTTGTCTCGGCGTATAATAACTGATATGATAGTGTCATTAATGCACCAAAATCAAACAGTAACATTTGGCATTGGAGAACCTGACGTCGATGATAGTATCAGAAAGTGATACGTGTCCACATTTCATATTCAATGCATGGATATACTGTCTAATAAGCGAAAATTAAATGGTTGACCACGACGATTTTGATAAATGACTTTTAGTCTTGTCTCGAACTGAATATGAAATTGCCACCGATGCACTGAAAATAAAAGAGCAACCCCTCCATGTATGTATGCACATATATATTCGCATTAGTTAGCTAAAACCCGAAACAACTTGTCTGAGAAACCTTCACATCGCAAACCAAAGGTGTGCACGTGTAGGAACAAAGCGGCAGGTGCGCAATCGTAGGAACTTAGCGACATGTGCGCGTGAGTAGGAACTAAACGACTGGGGGCCGTTTCACTAAACGTCATACGACTAAAATATTCTGAGGTGCAAAATTATAATAGTCTGTAAATTTCACATTATCCATCAATTGAAATTTCCAGATGATCCTAACATTGCGCTTGCGAACATTTTAGTCGTACGTTTAGTGAAACGGCCCCCAGGTGCGCATGAATAGGAACTATCCCAGAAATGCAGTATGGTGACGTGACGAAGGCAGGTGACGTATGCACCTGGGATATAGACCGCGGATTGAACAGACAGCCGGGGACCAGCGTAATGACAGGGGGTCAGCCGTGAGAGGAGAAAGGTGTCAACCGCCAGGCACGGTGATTTGTCATCTTCAGCGATGGTTGATGTGAACGTACTGGCGACGGCCGCATACATTTCGTATTACACACAGGTGTTCATGTCCATATCATAATGATATACAAGAAAACAAAAACAAAAGATCACATATTCCATATAAAAATTCCTAGACTGGTTCCCGGTAGTATTGTTTCGCTAGGCTGTGGAGCGGAGCGGTGCAACGGATACCAGCGTAGAGGAACAGGAGACAGGGTACCCGTCTATAAAAATCCGAAACAAACAACGATATACCATGAGCCAAATGTATTTGACATTGACCTCGTTTTCAGGTGCGATTTGACGCATTATCCCCGCATTAAATAATCATTAAAATGACCGACGCGAGATGGAGTTATTCACATATAAGTCAAATGATAATTTATCTTAATATGGTAATTACTTACTACATGAAATTGTACCAAAACAAAACAAGCGTACATAGAGATATAGACTTGGCGTAAACATAGAGAATAGTAGGTTAGTGCCGTGAATGGGAAACATATCTGGCAAGGCTCAGGAAACGGGATGGGCGAGGCTCTGCCGAGCACATCCCGTTTCCGTGCCGCGCCAGATATTGTTTCCCATTCACGGCACTAACCTACTATTCTATTTATCCCGTCAACACCTACAAATGGCTGTAAAATGCAAAAATAGTATTGACTGGATATCAAAAATGTTTCACGGCACCGTGTTTCACGGCACATACGCACTGTGTTGGCGGGATAAATACAATACCAATTGAATTTAATTTGAATATAATTCCAGCACAAAAATATTTACACAATTCCCTAACATTTGATTGGTCCGTAGCAAGTCTCTGTCCAAAATTTATATCCCAGTAAACTCCCATGCTGAACTACTTTCCGTAACCGTGAGGCGCAGTTAAAATAATTCTTAAGAAAACGGAAAATAAACACATTTTCTTGATGAATTTATTTCAAATGCTGGAATTATAAGGAATGAATGGCCTTTTTGTGGAATTTATCGGGGATATAAACTTGGAAAAGTCGCGGGAATACTGGACGAGGCCTTAAAAAATTACAATTTTCGAAAAAAAAAAAAAAAAATAAAAAATAATAATTCTTTTTTCGAAAATTGTAATTTTGTATCGCTTCGTCCAGTATTCCCGCGACTTTTCCAAGTTTATATCCCCGATAAATTCCACAAAAAGGCCATTCATTCCTATAATGTATTTGAATCATTTGAGTTTGAAAATGCGAGCTGTGGAAATGCCTCGGCAACCAACAACATTCATGGACTTGTCAAGTATGGTTTTGGAGTGACAAACGATGTACGACACTTTCAGCTATATGAGCATGTCAGTACGTGTGTGCTTTTAAATCACGAACACACATTATAATCCCATACACAGTGGAACCTCTGTAAACAGGACACACTGTGATTGGATGAATCAAACAGCTTCATTTGCTGAGCCTGAGCTGTGCTACAGCTCAGGCTCGGCAAATCAAGCTGTTTGATTTCACGCACAATATTCAAGTATTTTGAAATTGATATTACGAATATTGGCAAATTAACGCGGGCGATGGTGTACAGATACAAACTTAACTAAAAGCTAGTGTCTCCGCAAGATCAGTATTTTTGTTTCAAGCAGGCGTTATTAGGTTTAATAATATCGGGCACTGGTTACAATCGAGTATGGGAACCAATAACAACATGGCCCGGTTTGCGGCGTACACTACAAACAGTTCGTGCCCATGAATATGATTACGGCATTAACGACGCCGAGCGGGTTACTGTGTGACGACTCGGTCCCACCAGCAATGTCTCCACGACAAAGGAGTACAGTGGGGTCAGCGTGTAAGTGCACACACGAACTAACACGACAGGTTGGAACCAACCTGTCGTGTTCGTTCGTGTGTGCACTTACACGCTGACCCCACTGTAAGGGCTGGTATAGATATGGCAGACATGCACGTGCAAAGGAACAATTCATTTGTATGCAAGATCGACCTTATTTTTTTTACAAGATGTTAGGTTTTTGTTTTAATGAGTTATTTGGGAATTATGCCTCTATATTAGTATGATAGTTGCTTATAAATGTAATTTGCAATATGTGTATACATGTACACAGGTAATATTTGTGAATATAAAACGACTTGTAGTAGCATAGAGCGTGTACTTGTAAACGTGTAACCAGTGCAATACAGGCAAAATATTGAGTTATATTGGTATTGATCAAAAGAGAGAGAGAGAGAGAGAGAGAGAGAGAGAGAGAGAGAGAGAGAGAGAGAGAGGGAGGGAGGGAGGGTGGGGGAGAGATACATTTTTGAGTTATGTTGTTGGTATTGATCACAAAAAAGCGAGAGAGAGAGAGAAAACAAAAAAAAAGAGAGAGAGAACGAGAGAGAGAAAATTAGAGAAAGAGAGAGAGAGGAGGAAAATACAGAAAAAGACAAAGAGAGAGGGTGAGAGAGAGATTAATCACATGGTATTTATTAAACAACTTTACTGATTTCAACTAAGTTAATAAATACCATATTAAATCATCACATATGTTACATTATATTCATTGCATAAGAACATCATCATACATTGAAGCTGTACTGATTACTTAATGTGTGTTCTGTGGCGATCGCATATATACATATGTATTACAAATAGTGTACAGTGCAACCACTCTATACCGGATACCCAGAAAGCTAAAACAATAATTTAATTTTGAAACGTTTCTCTTTCATCTGCCTCTCATGAAAATATATGTTCATGATTCCAAAGCATATAGGCATGCATTGGAGTGCGCATATACCAGAATTACAGTGGAACATCTCTAAACCGGACACCCTGGGACCTCCCAGGGTGTCCGGTTTAGAGAGGTTCCATTGTATTACGATGACATTTAACCCTTTGAATCCGAAAGCCCGCTATATCGGTTTATATCGGTTCGTAACGAACCGTCTCATCAGGATCTGCACTGTTTGAAAGTAATTTTCATACTTTTTGAGAAAAACAAATACCCCTTTTTTATAAATGGAAAAGTCTGAAAATCATTTTGCGATGATTGGAATGGTTGCAAAACGAACATATCGCAGCCCATTCAGTTACTTAGGGTTGAAAGGGTTAATACACCGTGAATTACACGACAAAAAACCATATTATGCAATAAACGTGGTTTACATGCACATCACATGACCGACTAACGTATTACTATATAATAGTAGTTTTCAATGTAATTATATATGTTATATCTAGATCAGATGAACAATGGAAATGGTATTTGTTTTCGCATGTACTTCTGTGTCATGCAAGGGTATTAAAATAGTCACGTACGAGTACATTAAATAAGCCATGTCCTTTTGTACATAAGAAGATGTGAGATTTTTCATGAAAAATATTTACATAAATTGTAATGTGTTCCATAAACGACGTCGAAAGTTGATGAAATTGCCACAGCAAATGTGGAATAGAATTCCGCATTTGTTATGACTATTTCGTCAATTTTGGATATCATTTACTGAAAATATCGTAAATGTTGTGAATAATTTTCACTAAAACATCGCATATCTTATTAGGTACAAAATCAAATGGCTTGTTTCTTATATCATATGTCAGTTAACAATATCAATATTATACCGAAATATGCTGTACGTATTGATATCGTTTGACAGTTGCGTACATGATAACGATCTAGATGGCTAACATTGTCCTTCCCGCGAGTATTGTTCTGACCAGTCCATATAAACATGTCACCAAATAGTTTGTCCAGTCACTAACAACATGGCCACAGCCGGAGGTCAGATGATATTGCGATAAGGGGCGGCAATAAAGAAGTCGAAATGTCTTAGGTAGATTATTGGTTGTTATCTAGATAAATCTGGGCGATAACGTCATAATAAAAATCTCATAAATTCGTGTTTTCTAAGAGCGGCAAGTTATTAAAGTTATGACGCGTAATCATAATTCCGCGAGTACAATTAAGGAATTACTTTTATATAGTGCGCACTGCATGTGTGACACTTTGTGTGCATATCTGTGACTATATTGTGGCTGTGACTGGATAAATGGGGGTTGTGGCTTTAGTGGCCAGTCTAGCTCCTGATCTACTAGTATACCACATAGTCAAAGCTATTTCCGTGAAGATCTAATTCAAATGTTCGACACAGAAATCCTATTCAAAGCTATTTCCGTGAAGATCTAATTCAAATGTTCGACACAGAAATCGGTAATTGTTCGGGAATGTTCGGCCACCAGAAACGTCATTTCCGACGTTCATTTCGGCAAACGTGTATAAATAAGTTTATAAGTAAAGTGTGATATACAGAATTACTGAAATTTGGCAATGACTGGGGAAATGGACCAGTGTATATCCAGACCAGCATGTGCATCTGCACAGTCTGATCAGGATCTGCACAGTGCGCCATTCCGTCAATGAAACAACCGTCATGCTTCTAACAAGCGATATAGATTGTTACCAGTAGCCCATTTCATCAAAATTGCAAAGTATACTTTAGTAGCAAAGTATACTTTGAGGGAGAAATTTTCAATTTTATGATAAATTTATTAATTTTTATTATACTGAATTGATTACATTATCACAGCCATTTTGGCTGTGATAGTGTAATAAATTCAGTATAATAATTCTGCATACTTGTAATCATCAAATGTATGCAGTTGTTAGTTTTATATGAAATAATGCATTTCAGAAAAAATGCATGATTACTCCCTCAAAGTATACTTTGCTAGTAAAGTATACTTTGCAATGTTGGTGAAATAGGCTACTGGCTACATGAGTTTGCTATGGCACAGATCCCATAAGCCCCGTTTCTCCAGGCACCCATACAGACGGGGTTTTGCGACCAGTGTATCCAGATCGGCCTGTGCATCCGCACAGTCTGATCAGGATCTGCACTGATTGCCATACAGTCAATGAAACACCATTCATGTTTCTAACAAGGAATAATTATCGTTATCAGCCTACAGGAATGTGCTATTTGGTCAGGAGCTACACTTAGTGTGACTAGTCACACATTCCATAAGCCCCATTTCCCCGGTCACAGCCACAAATAAATAATTTCAACAGATGCTGATATAGCAGCGTGAGAGATATGTTGTATCAACAACAAGTGCACAAAAGTACATACATGTACATGTATTATTTTTTTTTGCATGTATACGAGTACATACGTGCAGCGAGTAGCGAACGCTGAGAGATAAAGTGTGTATTGTCACGGTCACTTATAAATACAGCGGTGGTTGAGTGACGGCACGGTCCTCAGTCCTCAACATCTCGAACGCTGTTTAACCCATTACAGACGGGATACACTTTTAGTAGTATGAACCTTTTGAGAGAAAAAAACGTCCCTATTGTCTTTATTTCCTTTCTAAAGCATATGTTGTAACCACTCATTTGAACCGTCTCGGTGAGACGGTTCAAATGAGTGGTAACAACATATACCTTTATCGATGAATGAACAAAATAATGAGATTGTTTCCACAAAAATCATAGTATCCTTAGGCTGAAATGGGTTAAAACAAGAGCAAATGCAACTGCTACAGTCACTCGGCGGCCACAGAATAGACTTTTGAAGAACGTTCTAAAGTCAATATATTAAAGGTACATTCCCACTACGTAGGCACAAAATGTTCTTTATATCAGAGACATCAGCTGAGACATTTTCTATAGCACAATACACATTCATTCACCTTGGCATTATTATACATTGTATATCAGACGTAAATTTCCACATTGATATCAGGGGCGATAGCTGTGTTTCCTTAAAATGTTAACGGACATTACTATTTAAAATCTGTAATTATCTTTTGAAGTGCAATGTTCATACATGTACTTACTAATCTGTCGGAAATATTATTGTTTCATGTGACGCATTAAATTACATGTAGCATAAATAATTAAAAAATATCATGCCTCATTTGCCTATGAAAATAGCCTGATACCACCGCGAGTCACTATCACAGTAAAATAAATATTACTCATGATTATATCTGTATAGCGGGCACCCATATGTTTTAGAACTGGTGGAATAGTGACACAATTATACACTTATTTGATTCATATAAAGAACATTGTGTGCCTACTGAGTGGGCATGTACCTTTCAAATACTACTACCGTCACTTGGCCAGGGTATGGACTTAGAAATATAGTTAAACCTATCTAAACGGGACACTCTGGGATGTCCCCAGGGTGTCCGATTTAGAGATGTTCCACTGTAAATCAGACATATGACTATGCCAATGTATGCTGCTGTGCTTTGTGAATTTAGAGAGGTTCTACTGTATATTTCACAATAAGCGAAAACGACTGAGAGGCCGCGAGAATCATAGTATTATTACCCCTACAATACCCATATTTATGAAGTGTATACTGTATGGACAGGATGGTGTGGTAAATAACATAGAGCACTTTTCGTCAGATTCATGGCCATATATAACCTATTATATGTGTATGACCCAGATCCGCCTGTCCCGTTACATAATTCACGAGCTGTACTATTTGATACATACAAGTAGTGTGTCATCAATATACGTACAATCTCACAGAATATCTTCCATTTGGATGGAGTCAGAAAACTAAAACATATTAAAAACATGGTTTGACAGCACTTTAGAATCATTTCCAATGGAAATGATTCTAAAGTGCTGTCAAACCATGTTTTTAATGAGTTCATAGAACACGCATGTCCTTAGCTGCAGCCTTGATAGGGTATCGTTATTACGATGCTAATCCCTAGACAGACATTGTGGGCAAATATCATTGAAATTGGTGAAGGAGTTAAGTAGTATTAAATAGAGAAAAAAATTAAACGCATTTGCCTTACAAACAAGGTCAACATAAGACCCCACTGACCTTGACCTTGGGTGCCTGGGCATGGGCCATGTGCGAAACAAAGCAGCATCCCTAGACAGACATTGTGGGCAAATATTAATGAAACTGGTGAAAATGTTTACGGAGTTATTGAAAACTTAAACGTATTTGCCTTACGGACGGACGGACGGACGGACTGACAGGGGTAAACACAATGCCCCCCCCCCCCCAATAAAAAACACATGAAATAGCGGTGACTCAAACTAAAACAAAGGTGACTGATAAAATAAGCACAATAGCTCACCGGTACAGACATAAGTAGCAGCGGCGGAGTGGGTTGGGGGACTTTCAAAACTACAACTGAATTGGGATAAGGTGTCTACCACCTTCATAGAATCAACCCCCTTATTCCACTGGTCATTTCAATTAAGTAACCCGTAAACAATAATTTATATATTTATATATTGAAGAAGTCTGCAAAAACCAGGGGTCCGTTTCACTAAACTTTGTACGAAAAATATGTTCGTAAGTGCAATATTATGATAGTCTGTAAATTGCACATTAACAATGTTTTGTTGTAAACAAGTATTGGATTTATATGTATTGAGCATAGGCTGCATATGCAGCCTATGCTCAATAAATGTAAATCCATCAATTTCAATTTCCAGACGTTTCTAAATTTGCACTTACGAACATTTTAGTCGTACGAAGTTTAGTGAAACGGGCCCCAAGAACCCACTTCTCCGACATTTCGGCACAATGCCTTTATCAAGGAACTAGTAGTTCCTTGATAAAGGCCTTGTGCCGAAACGTCGGAGAAGTGAGTTCCTGGTTTTTGCAGAATTGTTCAGCATACCGTATTATTGCGGAAAGCTTACTTATATTCACATAACTGATTTACAGTGGAACCTCTATAAACCGGACACCCTGCGAGATCCCCAGGGTGTCCGGCTTAGAGAGGTACCACTGTGCTAATTGTCATTATGTAATACCAGATTTCGCGTCTTTATAGCGTAATGCCCCACTTAGCATCAATACGGACCACACTTGTCATATATGTATATGTAATATGTAAACCAAATTATATACTAATATATTATAATATGTATTACCAGTTTACTTTAATACGCGACATGACAGCTCAGATGTATGCCCAAAACTGATGTTATCATATAAACCATAAAGTCATAAATCATACCACATTAGACTCGACTACAAAGCATATCAGCATGTCTCTATTATCAAATATTATCCTAAATATCTACAGTATGATTAAATATTATATTCAACTGGATAATAAAAGTATTTCTCCATGTCTTTATTTTGAAGCCAAACGGTTCATGTGGCGTTTTGGAGACAAAACGTCTTGCACAGCGAGATGTCTTAATATTACGATATTTGCCAATGGTTATACAGTGGGCCCTCGTTAAACCGACACCCTGGGATCCCCAGGGTGTCGGTTTAAGGATGTTCCGCTGTAATTTAGAAACATGACGCATGTAAGAAATCAAGCAGTTCGATTGGTTGATGGCTAAATCATAGAGCAGTTTGCCGTTTCCAGTGCAGACTGAATATTCTTGAACGGCTCTACTCTTCTCATACACAACCGAATGCGTTAATTCTTGCCAATACTATCAACGTTTCTGAATATCCATTGGTAATTTCAACCCGCACTCAATCAATTTCATAGTCTGAGCCTGAGCTGTGTTACAGCTCAGGCTCAGTCAATCAAGCTGCTTGATATCACGCACGATATTCAAGTATTTTGAAACAAAGAAATTGATAAATATCGGCAAGATTAACGCAGGCGGCAGTGTATATCGTCATTGTGTAGTTGACGTTGCTACAACTGTTGTTGTTGCTGCTGCTGTTGTTGTTGCTCTTGTCATGCTTGTTGTTGTTAATTATGATGATGCTAATATTTGTGCACGTCGCACGCGTCATTTTTCGCACGGGCGCGAGGTGACACGAGACGTTAATGGACATAAATTACAAGTGCCGCCAATTCGTGCCAGTGATGACGTGAATGACGCCTTACAAACGTTACCGACAGTCAATCAATGGGTAGCACTATAGAACACCCTACTGTTCACCATCCCCTAGTGTAACCGGAACCCGGTTACACTAGGGGATGGCGAACAGTAGATGGTTCTACAGGGCCACACATTTTTAGCATATCGTGTATTTAAAATACTTCCGTTTCTGAAGCAATCAATTTCACTTAACTTACTTCAACATGTCAATATAAGTGTAACATTTATTTAGCATATTACGTGTTATACATGTATACTGTATGTTCCACGTGTTGCTGCCGACGAACATTTGGCTATTAAACACATTCAATCTAAAAAATGTATAAGTACTTGTTTATCAATAACAAAAAGTTACCCTCCCCCAAAAAAATTATTTGATTTTATTGCGAAAAAACGAATTTAACGTGGGGCCAAAAATAGATTTTTTTTAAATATTTTCAAAATCTAACTTGTTTTCTTAGTTACATCATTTTCAAGCTATCTCGCCAGGGTTCGGAGTCAATTTCCCAAATGTTTTTTATCCTTTTCGCAATAAAATCAATATTTGATGGAATTTCATCAAATAACATTTATTGGGGATGGTGACTTTTTTGTTATTGATGAAAAAGTACTAACTTTTAAATATGTTTTAGATTTAATGTGTTTAATAGCCAAACGTTCGTCGGCAGCAAAACGTGGAACAGACAGTAGCAGTCATTGTGTCATTTGTATTTTCATGTAATACATACCCTCATGCTTACATGCCTATATGACCTGAGTGAATTTATAAACGAATTGGATTTCACAAAATGTTTCGCGGGTGACATCACAGTGTAACCCGTAGTTGTCATGGTGTAATATACCGAACTACTTTCGTTTCACAAAGTCCGCATTGCGCCCCAAGTTAAGTCGAACTAGATTGTCTTGTGAAATATAAACAATAACAAACATGGTTTTTCAGCACATTAGAATCATTTCCAATGGAAATGATTCTAATGTGCTGACAAACCATACTGATAAATCGAATTAATATACATCACAGTAGTGGCGTGGCGCACGCTAAGGCCATATCAAGTTCTTTCTCTGTTAAGCATCCGCGTGCGGGTATGTTTTGAAAGTGGTTCTGTGAAAAAACAAACACAATGTGTATGCTATTTTACACTAGTTACTGGTGAAGTAATATGAAAACTGACTGGGGGACTTGACTGAAATTTAAATTTATGCTAAAAATTTCCTCGGTTGAGGAAGCTTTTAACATAAATTTACCTTCGTTTTTTGTTTCAAAGCCTCGTTTGCTTTTACCGGATACGTAGGTAGGTTTTGGTCAACTGGGTAGACGCTTAACATAGAAAAGATATGGTATGGCCTAACACAACTTTCATTCTAAATAAGAAAATAGGAAAGGGATTTATATCGATGTACATCATGAACATATAACTGAGACAAACCATGTGATTTTGTACCTCACATGGCTCGTCTCATATGTACAAAGTACATGTACATCGATATAATTCCAGCACAAACTATTTACACAATTCCCTGACATTTGATTGGCCCGTAGCAAGTCTCTGTCCAAAATGTGTATCCCAGTAAACTCCCAGGCCGAACTACTTTCCGTAACCGTGAGGCGCGGTTAAAATAATTCTTAAGAAAACGGAAAATAAACACATTTTCTTGATGAATTTATTTCAAATGCTGGAATTATAAGGAATGAATGGCATTTTTGTTGAATTTATTGGGGATATAAACTTGGAAAAGTCGCGGGAATACTGGACGAGGCCTTCCGACCTTCGTCCAGTATTCACGCGACTTTTCCAAGTTTATACCCCGATAAATTCCACAAAAAGGCCATTCATTCCTGTAATAAATCTCATTATGTTTAGAATGGGCGCAGTTTGTGTTAATAAAACCTGTTGTGATAGTAACTTACGTATGTATTAGTAACTCAATTTAGATACTAACTTACGTATGTATTAGTAACTCAATTTAGATACTAACTTACGTATGTATTAGTAACTCAATTTAAGCAGTTTATCCGGGGCAGTGAAATCAAAGACGGATGTTGTATTATCACCAGCGGAGTGATATGTATCTGACTGATGGGGGAGCGATAGGGTGTATCACTAACATCGTTTTGTTTGTTTCACGATAACATAATCTCTAACCTAGATAAGATTTATTTCCATAGCGACCACGCATTCGGGAAAGGAAATCCGCATGATGCACATATTACAATGATCTTTTGTTCTCACGGAAATTATAGAAATACAGTGAAACCTCTCTAAACCGGACACCCTGGGAGGTCCCCAGGGTGTCCGGCTTAGAGAGGTGTCATTGTAAATCAAACATTATATCAATATGAGCCATAGTTGTGTGTTATTCGATCATGAACAGACATTATCACATGAGATTTTGACCAAGAGACTCATTAAAAATATGATCACATATATTTTCTTTGTGCCAGGTTTATAGAGGTTTAACTGTATAATTCCTGACGCCTAATTTGAATCGGATCACAGGGCCAAATTTGCCATGGCTAGATGTGTGACCAGTGTAGCTACTGATCAAATATCACACTCTGTAGCCTGATAACGATCTATATTGCTTCATGGGTGTGTCATTGATGGAATGGCGAGCAGTGCAGATCCTGATCAGACTGTGCGGATGCACAGTCTGATCAGGATCTACACTGGTCGTAAAACCTATAAACCCCATGTCTTCAATCACAGCCACAAGTAGCCTACATGTGATTGATTACGGAAGACTGGTTTAGATTAACTCAACATTGAATGATTGTGTAAGGGGAGAGAGTGGGGTGGGTGAGGGGATATCTGAATATATTCGGATATAGCCGGCTATTATGCAACATTATCGATACCGGAGTTATGCCGTTATTCGAACCTGCCGATATCTAGCTGACATTTCGTATCCGCGCGGTCACCAAACATAGGGCAGGGTGAACTTTGTCGCACAGACCTGCAAATTGGCGGCACTTTAGTTCCATTAACGGCCATGTGTGAAATACCTAATACTAGTATTAGTTCGCCTTCTAGGGTGACCGCGACACTTTTATAGGTAGTATATTCAGCTTCGCGTGTTTTTATTTTGGTAGTGTCAGTATAAATCGCAAAATGTATTGAATCTGTAATTGAATAAGTAAAGCAATAACACACCCTGATGTCGTCACGTGTATGAGACGAGCCATGTGATTTTGTATCGGAGCAGATGTGCGAAATCTCATGAAAATTATTTACATAAACCGTGATATTTTCCGTAAACGACGTGGAAAGTTGACGAAACTTTCATAGCAAATGCCGAATTCTATTCCGCATTTGTTCTGAAAATTTCGTCACCTTTCGGCGTTATTTATCGTAATTTTGTAAATACTTTACATGAGATATCGCATATCTTCTTAGGCACATCTTCGTCTCATATTGAACTAACAGCAACATGTTGATAATTAACGCATTCATGCTGAGGATATGCCATTTTGTTTGTGAAAAAATATAAATATTTTCTTTATACGTGCTGAAAAGTATATGTCGTGACCATCATTTGAACCGTCTCGTCGAGACGGTTCAAATGAGTGGTCACAACATATACTTTCATTGATAAATAAGAAAACATGAAATATTTCATACCAGTAAAGGTGTAATCCGAATGTAACGGCTTAAGTCACCTTTGACAGGCACATTGTCAAAACTTATTGTAGTTCACGTCTGCCGGATCAGCTAGCAATGGCAATCGTGATAACATTTAGTCGGCATAATGGCGGCCATCTTGTTCAACAGTTACAGAAGCCGAAGTTCAAAGACACATGTCATGGTCTTTAGAATATATTGTAATTTATTCACTTCTTATGGACCCGTTCTATCCCTGAATAGCCTTTGATTAAAAGATAATTGCTTCGTAAATTTGATGGAATATATGTATAACATATATGTGAACATATGTACTACTTTGCATTTGCCGTTCTTTGTCACACAAATATGGCCCAAATATGGCCCAGTTGGCCACTCTGTGTGCGGTATAGGATACAGTGACGAGGAAATGTTCACATATAATGTATGGTATGCATTTCCAAATCACATTTAGGAACAATTGTGTTTAAATCATATGATGATCAGGTATAGAACGGGTCCTTAAGCCACCATTACAGGATTTACACGTGCATTTCGTTGTGGAGAAGTAAGGATACACGCTGCAGGTATTACAAATATGCCGCTTATCTGTACTCACTCAGTATATGTCATACATGACAATTGGTCACTAACGGTAATTGGTTCGAGCCAATACACAATGTCGTGTAATTTATGGAAATTGGCCCAATTGCTGTCAGTTTCCCGCGGTTAACGTTTCGAGAAACGCGTAGTAAACTTGGCTATACAAGTACACTACCGTCTGCGCTAATCTTGCCAATATTTGTAAACGTCTTTATTTCAAAATACTCGAATATTGTGCTTGAAGACAAGCACCTTCATTGGCTGAGCCTGAGCTGTGCTACAGCTCAGGCACAGCCAATCAAGCGAGTTGAGATTGTCGATATATGTTCATAAACGATGACATATTTGGCAAGATTAACGCCAAGCGGTT
Organism: Conchocele bisecta; assembly: GCA_029237695.1. Classification (NCBI taxonomy): domain Eukaryota; kingdom Metazoa; phylum Mollusca; class Bivalvia; order Lucinida; family Thyasiridae; genus Conchocele; species Conchocele bisecta. Next base: position 68,647,795 of record CM055272.1, on the reverse strand, counting down.
GTGTAGCAAGCTGGGGCCATTTCACTAAACTTCGTACGACTAAAATGTTCGTAAGTGCAAAATTTCACATTAACAAAGTTTTCTTGCAAACAATTATTGGATTTACATTTATTGAGAATAGGCTGCATATGCAGCCTATGCTCAATATATGTAAGTCCATCAATTGAAATTTCCGGACGATCCTAAATGTGTACTTTTAGTCGTACGAAGTTTAGTGAAACGCGCCCCAGGCCTGGGTGTTTACATCATATTTAGCATAACATGCATACTTCCGAGGGGCTTCGTTGTGCCGGCTCCAAACATACTCGTACAACTTAACTGATCGTTATCCACATCCGTGTCGTATATAGTTATTCATATATCTAGTTCGCCGACTTGGCACAAACTCGCAACTTCGTAATATAGCCGCCATAAACGTACGGTATCTTCTCGACGTGACTTGGGGACAAATATGGGGATTAATTATCGCAATTTACCCGCCAACTTGACATCACGCCGTCGGCATGATCAACGTATACGAGATGTTTAGTTTCGGATCAAAGAGGCCACCGACCCGTCCTGCAGTTATATTGCTGCCAAATATGGTTGAAACGCCCATACCTGATTGCTATATAACTGTCTGCGTTAAAGGTACATGCCCACTTAGTATGCACAAAATGTTCTTTATATCAGAAATATCATCCGAGACATTTTCTGGCAAAATAAACAGTCATTCACCATCACCCCACGTATTGATTGGCAGTATTGTACATTTTATCTCAGACGTAAATTTCCACACTGATATCAGGGTCGATAACCGTGTTTCTTTAAAATGTTAACGGACATTGCTATTTATTATCTGTGTTTCTTTTTGATGTGCAATGATTGTAATTTATAATTTGTCGAAAATATTATTTTTTCGGGTGACGCATTTAATTAGTATAAATAAGTAAAACATGCCATGCCTCATTTGCATATGAAAATAGCATGTTACCACCGAGCGTCATTACCAGTAAAATAAATACTACTAAATGACTATTTCTGTATAGCGGACACTTGTAATTTTTAGAACTGGTGGAATAGTGACACAATTATACAATTATTTAATTCCTATGAAGAACATTTTGTGCCTATTCAGTGGGCATGAACCTTTAATCTTGCCCATATGTTAACGTTTCTGAACATCTATTGGCAATGTCAACTCGCAATCAAGATGCTTGATTTCAAGCACAATAGTCACAAAGAACAGACGGCACATTTGTGTTCAAATGAACATATTTACGCCCATGCCCAATAGATGGCCCGGTTCCTGCACTGATAAAGAGTACAGACCATTTATTCAATGTATTCAATAAATGACTGTGCACACTTATAAAAACACTATAGTATACTTACAATCGTCTGATGTCCGCGAGGTCGTTGAATGCCCCTTTCTCGATTGTCTGTAGCTTATTTTTCATGAGGTTTCTGAAAATGGTAGAATAAAATGAGAATACACCACAACATTGTCCATAGAATATGTGTTGAAGATCATGCGATATATGAAAAGAATGTTTATTTACCAACGGGCCCATGAGCATATACATAAAACATTTACAGTACATTGTGATTTATAGACGATCTGACATGAGTGATAATTTGATAAGATATTAAACTCATTGACTGATTTCATAAGAAACGAGGCTAAGCCTCGTTTCTTATGAAATCGTCAATGAGTTTAATACATATCGTATTAAATCAACACCTAGTGTTAATTCCATGTATTGCATACGCAGAGAAGCATGAACTGAAGTGGTACTGATCTATAAATATGTTTTCTGTAGCGATCTCGTTTGTATATTTATTACACTAGTTTATTATTTAAAACTCTGTGAACGTCAATTTTACAAACCGTTGAAGTCTCGCTCTAATAAAAGTAAATACGGCGCAAAGGAAACAAAAACAGTACTGAAATACTGAGCGCGGAAACAAGTGATGTGAAAAGCGACCATTAAGTAATTTCGCTTGTGAAGATGTGTTACATAAATACAATTTTATGTTTAGTATTATCTGATCAATTGCAAATGTATGTGTAAAACTTCATTTGATAACGAGTCGTATGACGGTTGAAAGTGATTTTTTACATTAAAACATTAAAGCGAAGTGTTTTGCTTTCACAGCTTGAGGTATGAAAATAAACTACAAACCATCACCATAAAGATTTAGTAACCGATGAACAATTCAAAGATATAACGCTGGTTGTCACACCATAGTAACGAATTTCGAGGGTTTATAACGACAAACGTATACCGCCGGTTGTCACAGTAACGACTTTCGCGGGTTTATAACGACGAACATATAACAATGTTTTCACATCATAGTAACGAATTTCGAGGGTTTATAACGAAAAACGTATAAAATTGGTTGCCATAGTAACGAATTTCAAGAGGTTACAACGGACAGGAATGGTACTTTATCCCGTCAACACAGTGCGTATGTGCCGTGAAACACGGTGCCGTGAAACATTTTTGATATCCAGTCAATACAATTTTTGCATTTTACAGCCACTTGAAGGTGTTGACGGGATAAATAGAATAGTAGGTTAGTGCCGTGAATGGGAAAAAAATATCTGGCGCGGCACGGAAACGGGATGTGCTCGGCAGAGCCTCGCCCATCCCGTTTCCTGAGCCTTGCCAGATATTTTTCCCATTCACGGCACTAACCTACTATTCTCTATCTATTTTCCTTATTTATGAACCAAAGTATATGTTGTGACCACTCATTTGAACCGTCTCGGCGAGACGGTTTAAATGAGTGGTCACAACATATACTTCTGATGAGAAATAAAGAAATTCTTGAGCCTTGCCGGATATGTTTCCCCCATTCACGGCACTAACCTACTATTCTCTATATCTCTTACATCATATATAGGAACTGTCAATTGGATGGAACGCCAAATCTACATAAATAAGTATTGCTGGCTCTAAGTAATTAGAGCTAGCATTAAATATTTAGAGCTAACATTAAATATTTAGAGCTAGCATTACTTATTTGAGTTTATATACATCAACAAAAATAATTATTGCTAGCTCTAAATAATTAGAGCTAGCAATAAATGTTTAGAGCTAGCTCCAAATATTTACAGAGCTCTTTAAATGATTTGGAGCTAGCTCTAAATATTTATTGCTGGCTCTAATTAATTAGAGCTAGCATCAATTATTTGAGTTTATGTAGATATGGCGTTCCATACAATTGGCGTGCTGTATTTGAGACAAGCCATGTGAGTGTGTACCGAAGACGATGTGCGATATCTCTTGAAATATATTTACACAATTTACGATATTTTCCGTAAATGACGTCGAAAGTTGATGAAATGTTCATAGCAAATGCGGAATAGTAATCCGCATTTGCTGTGAAAGATTTATCAACTTTCGACGTCGTTTATAGGAAATATCACATAGTCTGTAAATAGTTTTCATATAAAATCGCAAATATTAGGTACAAAAGCACATGTAGTGTCAAATAATAACGGCATTACCAACATTCCCAACCAGAATTCCATCACGTGGAGAGAATCAAGTAATCAAGTTGACCCATACCGAATGTTCGTTATTTGCTTCATATCGCTGAATATTTCAAGAAAACAAATTACTACGCGGCGCCCATGGGTGTTTTATCAGCTTAGCACGGCAGGCAAACACATTGAACATTCATTAGTTATGAATATTTACAAAGACCTATATCAGAAAGCTAGCTAAACGCCGTATGAAGTGTACATTATATCATGCACGCATATATTGAACCCTTGAACATGTGTGATTGGCCATGATAATGAGGGGTTTATTGATTTGCGCCCAGTGTACTCACTGATCAGACTGTGCACTCTGCGCAGTCTGATATGTGGCTACACTGTTCGCCATAGAGACACATTCCTGATGCCTGGTCCATAGGGAACACCAAATATACATAAACTCAAATCATTATTGCTAGCTCTAAATAATTAGAGCATTAAATAACTAGAGCTATCTCCAACTCATTTGAAGTGCTCTCTAAATCATTTGTAACCAGCTCTAAATAGTAAATGCTAGCTCTAATTATGTACAGCTACCAAATATACATAAATTCAAATAATTAATGCGAGCTCTAAATATTTAATACTAGCTCTAATTATTTAATGCTAGCTCTAATTATTTAATGCTAGCTCTAAATATGTAATGCTAGCTCTAATTATTTAGAGCTAGTAATAATTAATTGAGTTTATGTAGATTTGGCATTTCATATGATCCAGACAAGCCATGGTAACAAGGGATGTATCGATTTTCGCTCACTGTAGTTCAGTCTGTAGACGATTTCATCAACATTGCAAAGTATACTTATCTAGCAAAGTATACTTTGAGGGAGTAATCATTTATTTTTCCCGAAATGCATTATTTCATATATAACTAACGTCTGTATATATTTGATGATTAAAAGTATGCAGAATTATTATACTGAATTTATTACATTATCACAGCCAAAATGGCTGTGATAATATAATAAACTCAGTATAATAAAGATTAATAAATGTATCCTTAAATTGAAAATTTCTCCCTCAACGTATACTTTGCTAGATAAGTATACTTTGCAATGTTGGTGAAATAGGCTATAGATTCAGAGCTCCAGATAAGCTGCGTATTTGCTTAAATACCCAATTAAAATTGCCAAAAACCCAATTAAAATCAGAAGTAGCGAGTATCAAAAAGCAATAAAAAAAAGGTTATGGTACCTTTATCATGCTGCAGAAAACAATAAACAGACCACAAATATAGCATATATTTCTTATTTTCCATGAAAAGACATCTTGGTATTTCATTATAATTGTCTCCGAGGAGACAATTCTCATGAAATGCCAAGACATGTTTTCATTTCGAAGCAAACTATTCAACAATTGCTGTCTGTTGATGTGTAAACAGTAGCGTGATTTTATTTTACCCAATTAACATTTTTAAATACCCAATTGCTTCAGAAATGATGGAGTGACAATACTCAATTACTAATTCCTTATCTGGGGCCCTGTATATCAGTGCCTGCACTGTTCGCCATAGAGAAACATTCCAAAGATCCAAATCACGCTGCATTAGCGTACTACTATGTGATACGTCTGGGAAACATTCCATATTATACCCTGGAGACTTTGGTTTGTTGTTGTGTTTTCCTTTATTCTTGTTTCGGCTAATTGAAAGGCAAAAAGTGTATACCCTGATCAGTCTTGGCTCGATGGCCTTCTATACTGGTACCCGGCTTTGTCAGTTCGTGGCCTAAAACATGGAGCCCGGCTCTGGAATTACCTCCCTTGTCGTATCGACGTGATATTGATTTCGAAAATCAGTCATTTTGTTTTCATGCTCTGAATGTTGTGTCAGTTTTTAATGTAATATAGAGAATAGTAGGTTAGTGCCGTGAATGGGAAAAATATCTGGCAAGGCTCAGGAAACGGGATGGGCGAGGCTCTGCCGAGCACATCCCGTTTCCGTGTCGCGCCAGATATGTTTTCCCATTCACGGCACTAACCTACTATTCTATTTATCCCGTCAACACATAAAAATGGCTTTAAAATGCAAAAATATTATTGACTGGATATCAAAAATGTTTCACGGCACCGTGTTTCACGGCACATACGCACTGTGTTGACGGGACTAAACATAAACCATTTGTTTTAATTCAATATCGGCAGAAAACGGCGATGTTTATGCTATAACGGAGGTACTACCAGAGCAGAGCATATACGCCAATTACCGTATATCCCTATGTTTTAGGACACCAGTTAATTCTTGGACAATCTAGATTGTAAGGATATCATACTTACAATGTCTTAAGCTCTCTGAGTCCCTTGAAGTCATCGTGACGAATGGTGGTCAAGTCGTTACCATTCAAATCTCTGAAACAGACAGCAAATGCTACTGAGATATCGGCGACGTGAACCTTTTGACGAATCCCGAATAAGTTCTAGGATTCTTACAGAATATAATGGGCTCCGAATGTTATATACCGTACTGACTTGTAATTTGGTCACATTGTTGTAGTCGTGCCGTGTCACAAAATCTAAATAATTGTACTTCCTGGTTAATGGCTTCCAATGTTATACACAAAACGTAACACCGATTGTTTTGCTGTTGTTTTTTAAAGATCTTTCTTTAGGCATTGCAAGCCAGTCACACATGTTGGACAATACAGTGGGGTCAGCGTGTAAGTGCACACACCAACGAACACGACAGGTTGGAACCGTGGGAAAGAATTGTTAATTCGATGGAACGAATTGTTAATTCGAGGGAACGAATTGTTAAATTGAGGGAACGAATTGTTATTTCGTGGGAACGAATTAATAAAAAAAAACTATGTCCCCTGCGGGGCTCCGTAGTCAGTCACAAAATATATGACTGACTGTATCACATGGACATTTTACACCCACCCCCTGCGGACCACACGTGGGTTCCATTTTGCGCCAGGTCTATTCGATGTGATTGTACGATTTAGAGAAAATGTCTAACCCAGGGCATTGCATTTGCAGGCGTGCAACTAGATGCAGAAGAACGATAAGGGATTTTTTCTCTTTTTTCCAGAATTTGTATGACGCATCAAATAGCGTATACAATTTGCTAGGAATTCTGAAACGTAACCTAATTCTCTCACGTGACTACACATATTGTTAATATCGCTATACGGAATGAAAAAATAATGAACAAAAATATTTACCGTCGAAAAAAAAAATATCAATTCACATTTGGGATTTTCATGCTCTGGTATTGTCATTGATGGGAAAAATGCTAGAACGGAAAACTGACTAAAACGAATATGAATCCCACTTGGGATTTCACAGTCCCAATGGACCCCAGACATCGTATGCATGTTAAAACTATGATATCCGTGTGTTTATGACTACCAGACAGACATCCAACACAATAACGATGGGATCAACCATTGATGACTAAAGCTACACTCATTTTGTTATTAAATTGTCTTCTGTTTTGTTTTGGCACGTATGACAAGTCTAGCTACTATATTGCTGGGGCCCGTTTCACTAAACTTCGTACGACTAAAATGTTCGTAAGTGCAAACTAATGATAGTCTCTAAACATTAACAATGTTTTCTTGTAAACGATTATTTGATTTACATTATTGAGCACATGCAGCCTATGCACAATAAATGTAAATCCATCAATTGAACTTTCCAGACGATCCTAAAGTTGCACTTACGAACATTTTAGTCGTACGAAGTTTAGTGAAACGGTCCCCTGGACCACACACTCGACCCCAAAAGGACCAACATAGTTCATTAGAAACACAATTGGTACACAGCTGTACTGGGAGAACTACTATGGGTCCGCTTTAGTACAGGCGCGACTAATATATTTATGTATGGGTCGCCCAGCCAAATCCACCAAATGTTGTCACATACAGATTCGTACTCTAGGAATTTGACTGACACAACTAGTGTGTGTCGATGACGAGGTCATATGTGGCGATGACTGGAGAAATAGGGATTATGGCAATTGTGACCAGTGTAGCTTTTGATCAAATAGCACTAGCACACTCAATCTCATGTAACCTGATAACGATATGTATTACTTGCTAGAAGCATGACGGGTGTTTCATTGATGGAAAAGCGAACAGTGCAGATCATGATCAGACTGTGCGGATGCACAGGCTGATCAAGATCTGCATTGGTCGCAAAATCCATAGCCCCATTTCTCCAGCCACAGCCACATATGTAAATAAAAAATATAAGCACACGAGTACATCACCGGTACGAGTACATGTAAGTTCGTCCCACGCCAGTTCGCCACCGAGATAGAAAGTATGTCACCCGATCTCTCTGTACCAGTTGAACTCATTCCTGTGGCTATTTTGTTTCATGTTGGAAGCTTATGTTTTGCCAAACTGGCGTTTCCATTAGGAAAGCAAACACACAACATCAGAATTAATTGGTCTACACACGCAGGTGATGAATATGTACAACTTCGTATTGGCAGCCAATGAAGACCATGTTCGTATCATTCTAGACATTTAGGCTCATCTGGATCTACGTTATGTGCCAAATGCTGGCGGTAACATGCATTTCATATGAAAAAGAGTAGGTACATTATTAAGATACGATGTGCAATGACTATTTCTAAACTTACACATTAATTACTAGTATGCTGCCTGAATGCACATTGGTTCCGACAAGGATGTGTATTTGTATGCATGCGTAGAAGCCAGCGTTACTTGTATTCGAGACGTTATGTTCAACATCGGTTCAATTAAGTATGTACATGTAGTCGAATACACATACAGATCACAACTATTGTTATCACATCTTTCAGTTTTGTTTCCTCGTACATGCGGACGAACCGTGATCTAACTGTGGTAACACGATGTTGTATTATCAGGGAACTTGCCTTGCATTTTCCGAATACATTCTGAAATTCCTCGGCGAGTCTTGGAATTCATACCGTTCCTACCTTGCCTGATAAACTTGATACAGTGGAACCTCTCTACACCGGTCAACAAGAAAAATATGTGATCATAATATTGATGGGTTTCTTGGTCATTTATCTCAGGTGACACTGCCTGTTCGTGATCGCATAGCACACAAGTATTTCTCGGAATAATCAAATGATTGATTTACACTGGAACCTCGCTAAAACGGACACCCTGGGAGGTAATTTACAGTGAAACCTCGCTAAACCGGACACCCTGGGTACTCCCAGGGTGTCCGGTTTAGCGAGGTTCCGCTGTATCAAAATACATTAACCTAATTCTTTATTTATCTGGCATATCAGGCAGAACAACTCTCGTGTTAAAATGTAGCACTCAAATTTCTCTTGTCAAAATCACAAAGACATTTGGTTTAGAATCCCAGTATACAGACATTTTGGAACCTCTCAAATAGCACTCTACTGTAGGTAAATAGTTTACCTTCAAACAAACGTTTACTGAGTTAACTTAATTATAAGCTTACAAAAGAAAGTGTTTGACACATAAGTGGTAATTATTATAGCGAGTGTGGCATTAAGAGACATTGTCATCGCATTACAGACCATAGAAACACGCCATGCGATTTTGTACCTTTGGACCTGCGTAATTTCATTAAATACGTTTACACAATTTACAATATTTTTCGTAAATAAAGTCAGAAGTTAAAAAAAATTTGTTAACTTTTGACGCTATTTGAAAATATTGTAAATTTTGTAAACGTATTTCGTGAAATTACGCAGGTAGGTAGGGCGGGCTGGCACGGGGTGGCACGGGTGGGGGCAAGTGGTTAAATATGAAGATACTGCAAACAGTAGATAGACATAATTGAAAACGGAGCTCGAAACCTGGTTTGATGTCATTTGTTAAGTATAATATGGGATACAGAGAGAGAGAGAGAGAGAGAGAGAGAGACAGAGAGAGTGGTGGGGATTCGTGAATACAGAAATACATGATGTACGTCTAGACATGGGTACCTGTCAAATATGTTTGTAACACGAGATACCAATTATTCACAGTTGCTAGTTACGCAACTACACATCTTGCAATTTTCAGTTTCTACTATTTTCCGGTAGCAATTTTCAGTTTCTCCTATTTCGAGACTAGAAATAATCAAACCATCACTCAGACGGGTTATTAAAGATCAAGTGGGATAAACAGACAGTAGCCGATTTCATCAAAATTGTAAAGTATACTTATATAGCAAAGTATACTTTGAGGGAGTAATCATTTATTTTCCCCGAAATGCATTTTTTCATATAGAACTAACGACTGCATATATTTGATGATTAAAAGTATGCATAATTATTATACTATATTTATTACATTATCACAGCCAAAATGGCTGTGATAGTGTAATAAATTCAGTATAATAAAAATTAATAAATTTATCCTTAAATTGAAAATTTCTGCCTCAAAGTATACGTTGCTAGATAAGTATACTTTGCAATGTTGGTGTAATAGACTACTGACTATGCCGGGTATTGAAGATTCATTTGAGTAAATTATCTCCGGTTGAATTTATTTATAGAAATCCGGTGCAAATTATGTAGTTTAGGGCCTTATTGCTTAATAATTCCAGGACAAAAATATTTACACAATTCCCTAGCATTTGATTGGTCCGTAGCAAGTCTCTGTCCAAAATTTATATCCCAGTAAACTCCCACGCCGAACTACTTTCCGTAACCGTGAGGCGCAGTTAAAATAATTCTTAAGAAAACGGAAAATAAACACATTTTCTTGATGAATTTATTTCAAATGCTGGAATTATAAAGAATGAATGGCCTTTTTGTGGACTTTATCGGGATATAAACTTAGAAAAGTCGCGGGAATACTGGACGAGGCCTTCCGGCCTTCGTCCAGTATTCCCGCGTCTTTTTCCGGCCTTCGTCCAGTATTCCCGCGACTTTTCCAAGTTTATACCCCGATAAATTCAACAAAAAGGCCATTCATTCCTATATAAAACGAGAGAATATAGAATGTTATGATGGGGAGAAATTATAATGAGTTCGACTAATTGCTCCAGATCATACTATATATCCACGCAATCTGATCTGGGACTACATTATTTGCCAGATTCATATTTTCACACGTATAACTATTAATACTATTGCAAACAGTGTAGACTCAGATCAGACTGCATAGGTGTCTGGCTACGGACGGTACGGGAGTAAATTGCAAGAGTTACCGTTCGAGTTGCCGAGATATTTAGGCCAATGTCGGGACGACAATAGCAGGTGCGCGTGACGCAATTTTTGAAGTTTTCTAAATAGTCAAGACGACTAAACCTTTGTCATTGATTGCTCAACTTCTACATCTGCCGATTGTGGACGTCTGGCTTTCCGTCACTAAGAAAACATTACGTAAATGGTGCGACAATTTCTTTCATTCCAGAATCAGATTACTTAGAGAGAGAAACACTTCTTGTTTATTTAATAAATCCGCGGCGTGACCCGATAGAGACCATGGATTAACACATACATAACCTTATTTACAAGCGATGCTTGAAGTGTTTGTCCGGATCCCTGTCGCTATTTGCTTGATAATTGTGGCGGTCACGGGAAAGCGGGACTTTTGTATTTGACCAGCGTAGCTCTTGACAATTTGGTCCTGGTATGATCTAAGTGATTCGTTAGTGTGGTCAGTGGCGTTTTTCACAACTCTTGGAATATCGAACAGTGTAGACCCTGGTGAGACTGCGCGGATGCGCAGTCTAACCATGGTCTACGCTGGTCGATAACACAATAAGATAACTTTTCTTGTGTCTGGTCATAATTGGGTTGGAGGCTTCGCTTAAACCTGGCTTCCTTCTCAAGTATTGTACAATGATACGGTCGAATTCTACTTGTATATACATGTGACCAGCCACATGATAATGGTGTTTATTATTATGTTGTTGTATTTATCGGTGGCGTAGCACCAACTCAACAAACACATAAATGCAACCTCATATGCATCACAAATTTTCTATTGATTTCCAAGAATTTATCCACAATAAAGTACCGACCAGTGTATATTCCGATACACTATTCAGGGACACAGACTTTGTAGTTATATCTATGAACTAATATAGGGTTACAAAATGTACACAAATACAAATGTGTCACATTACAAATGAACAAGTATCAATTAATTTGTCTCAATAATTTGGCTTCGCAAAATTTGGCTCACGTAGCTCCTGGCGAGCTGACGCTTCACAATGCGGACCAGCTACGGACTCATTCGCCACAATAACTGTTCGCGCATGCGATTGTTCGACCCAATGAATGTTCGACTCTGCGACTATTCGAGCCGACGACGGTTCGACCCGAGATATTACTTATGTGTTGTCCAAAAAAAAAGAGAAGCTACCGGAACGTTTAATTGTTCAGTATATTGCGGTAAACTGCCTTAAAACGGGAGAACATACAAGTCAGTATTTAAAATTTGACTAAATTTGTAACCGTTCTTCAGGTCCAGAATTAGTTATGCAAATATATCGGGATTCAATTATCAAAATGTCCAATGTTATCTCATGATCAGCGATGTGATCATTTAGGCATACTGATAAATGCGTACATGCAGACTGTATGCAACACAAGACCAACATAATGAGCCGACAGGACAATGTGCATTTTGGGTTGTAACTGGAGAAATATGGCTTATTGGTTTTGCCACCTGTGTAGATCCAGATCAGCCTGTGCATCCGCACAGTCTGATCAAGATCTGCACTGTTGCAAATTCATTAATCACACTCCCGTCATGTTTCTAACAAGGAGAATATACCGTTATCAGGCTACAGGGGTGTGCTATTTGATCAGGAGTTACACTGCTCACATCCCATAAGCCACATTTCTCCAGTCACAGCCACATTTCAACAAGGGTCAAACCACTTGCATATCTGTCCGTTACGTGTCTCCATTCATGTGGGATACAATGTCAAACCTAAACTGGCACGGATGGTTAACAATGTCCACGGTTTAAATTAATGGAGAGATGAACGATACGGAGATAGGTATGGTATGATGATAGCATATATCAGCAAAACACCAACCGTGATTAAAGTCGGGGTCCCATCCACCAGGTACATTTTTTTATATGAATTAAATAACTGTATAACTATTCCACCAGTTTTAGAAATTACGAGTGCCCGTTATACAGATATAATCATTTCTTAAATTTGAATTTACTGATAGAGACGCACGTTTGTATCCGGCTATTATGGAAACACTGTTATCGCCCCTGACCAAAATTGTAGTCCACGTTTAATATAGAAAGAGGAAACTAATGCCATTCATAATGCCCGTTAATGGTTTATTTGCCCCAAAAATGTCATATCTAAAGAATGGACGATACAAATACGTCTCCCCATATTTCAACCTAGGATGTGGGAGTCCAGGTTTAAATAAACGGACGTTATACTTTTTCTTTGCGATTTATTGTCACATTCACTATCGGGCTACGGTCTGACAAAACCGGGCTTGTTGAATGTACGACCAACCATGTGTACATATAATGTCATTTATCCCGTTAACACAGTGCGTATGTGCCGTGAAACACGGTGCCGTGAAACACGGTGCCGTGAAACATTTTTGATATCCAGTCAATACTACTTTTGCTGACGGGATAAATAGAATAGTAGGTTAGTGCCGTGAATGGGAAAAAATATCTGGCGCGGCACGGAAACGGGATGTGCTCGGTAGAGCCTCGCCCATCCCGTTTCCTGAGCCTTGCCAGATATTTTTTTCCCATTCACGGCACTAACCTACTATTCTCTATGTATTGTTTGTTCTCTTAGTTTAACCCTTTCAACCCGACATGCCATAGTACCAACAGTTACAAACACTGTAGATCCAGATGAACCGGATCACAACGGCATAATAATAATCTCATCAGGATTTTTAAATAATAACACTATTTGAATAGTTTACTAGATGGCCGAGGCCTGCATGATAGTATATCGAAAAACTTTAACAAACAACTTTAACCCGGACGGACGGAAAATGACGCGGAATGTTGACGAACTTTACATAGCAAATGCGGATTTCTATTCCGCATTTGCTATGAAAAGTTCGTCAACATTCCACATCATTTACAAAAAAAATTCACATTGCCTGTAAATATTTTTCATGAAAAATTGCTCATGTGCTTCGGTACATCTCTGACTATACGAGATACAAGGGTCGGATCCGGAGAAAAATAAATTGCTATACTTACAGTTTCTTAACGCGTTTAGGGATATTCCTAGGGACGCTAGTAAGCCCCTTAAATGAGCAGTCCACCCGTTTCCTGTCACATGTACACTGGTGGGGACATAACTCCCCCTCGGTGACGTCCAGCCCGACAGTGACCAGCAACACCAACAGGGTATATGTAATTCCGGGTGTATGTGAACCCATGGCGAACTCCTTTGTAGTTATATTGTGTAGTTAGATCCTTTTGAATTTTCACATGTGTACACTTGTTAAGACTTATTCAATCACATAAATACAATATTTTGTTTCACATCTTAAGCTTCAAAATAGCAATATATAATTTTATTCAGAATAATCACATTATAAATTTTCTACACGTATTTAACGCGAATCCAGTATTATATATTGTATCATCGACGTCTGCGAGTATATTAACGCGAATCCAGTATTATATATTCGCAATAGCAAGTATCCAGGAATTAAGTATAAACTCCAGTAAATGAATTAATCACGAAATAACATAAAACACGAATGTAGATAACAATAATCCAACGCGCATGAAAACGAAACAATATATTTAACCAATAACACGACCACCATCTACAATTGCAAAACTGTAATCATCATTGGCCGTTCAGCGTGAGAAAAGGTATACGAAAATGGATCCATATAGCACGTATGTATACCTCACTGTAACACCGCAACATCGTCAATGGACTCCATACACCAGTACACTCGCGCCGGCGCGTTCCATTCATCAAAGTAGGGGTGATTGCGATAAAATCATCCGGCTTTGTTTGCGCTCACAGGTGCGAATTTGTTTCTTCTCGCGGACGTTAAACAAACCTTAGACTTAACTGTTACAATGTTACAATGTTGAATTAAATACTGTCGTCTGCCGTTTGTAGAAACTTTAATTTATATTCACGAAAATACATGATTTGACAGCGCATGAGAATCGTCTCCAATTAGATTTCTCGCGAACATTAAACAAACCTTAGACCTAAGTGTTACAATGTTGAATTAAATAATGTCGTCTACCGTTTTTATAAACTTTATTTTGACGAAAAATATATGATTTGACAGCGCATGAGAATCGTCTCCAAAGGAGACGATTCTCGTGAGCTGCCAAAGCATGTATTTTTGTTAAAAAAAATAACGAAAGAAAAGTAAGTAGGCGGCAAAATATAATAAGTGTCAGTAATAGGTACATTAGAACACACTTTAATAGTGGAGAAAGAAACCTGCAACATTATTAAATATTTAACTTGATTAGCCGCAGTCAGGACAGAATTGTGGCTGTAATTGGAGAAACGGGGCTTATGTGTTTGCGACCAGTGTAGACCCAGGACAGCATGTGAATCCGCACAGTCTGATCAGGATCTGCATTGTTCACCATTATATCAATGAAACACCCGCCATGCTTCTAACAAGCAATATGTATCGTTTCCAGGCCACATGAGTGTGGTACGTGATCAGGAGCTACACTGGCCATAAGTCCCCCCATTTCTCCAGTCACGGCCAGAACTGAGGATTGTATCGGTGTACATGTATATGCTGTTGTCTTTTATCACAGGAATGGCTTGTCAGTTTAGCGGGGAGAAAACTATAGTCTGTTTCACGAAACCTGCCCAACTTGAACGGCCATATGTAAACAATGCAAAAACTATTAAAAAAAATCGATAATACTATATGTGATCAAAAGTTTAGATGGGGAATGTTTTTTTCACAATAAAATCAACAATTGAGCTACGAAATAAAAAGAAGGCCCTTCTTAAAGGTACATGCCCACTCAGTAGGCACAAAATGTTCTTTATATCAGAGACATCATCTGAGACATTTTCTGGCAAAATAAACATTCATTCACCATTACCCCACGTAATGATTGGCACTATTATACATTTCATATTAGACGTAAATTTCCACACTGATATTAGGGGCGATAACCGTGTTTCCTTAAAATGTTACTATTACATTACTATTTATTCTTTGAAAACAAATTGATGTGCAATGATCATACTTAAATATTATATTTTCAGTTGACGCATTTAATTAGTGTAAATAATTAAAAAATATCATGCATGATTTGCATATGAAAATAGCCTGATACCACCGCGAGTCTCTATCAGTAAAATAAATACATGTATTGCTAAATGATTATACCTGTATATCGGGCACTCGTAATTTTTAGAACTGGTGGAATAGTGACACCATTATACACTTATTTAATTCCTATACAGAACATTTTGTGCCTATTGATACAATTTAATAGTACACTTGTTTGTTATTGTTTTTGCATTGTTTATATAGACGTAAAGTCTGGGCAGGTTGCGTGAAACAGACAGTAGTTACTACACAACCGCCTGCGTTCATCTTGCCCAGATCTCAACGTTTCTGAACATCTATTAGCAATCTCACCTCGCAATCAAGCAGCTTGATTGTCTGAGCCTGAGCTGTGATACAGATCAAGCTCAGCCAATCAAGCTGTTTGCTTTCATGCACAATATTCAAGTATTTTGAAATAAAAATAATTACAAATATTGGCAAGATTAGCGCCGGCGGTGGTGTATTATTAATATTCATCCCACTGGTCTTTCAGATGAGAATTTAGTCTGTATTATATTATAACATTAGCTGTTGCTGCGATGTTGTTTATAGGAATGAATGGCATTTTTGTGGAATTTATCGGGGTATAAACTTGGAAAAGTCGCGGGAATACTGGACGAAGCGATAAAAAATTACAATTTTCGAAAAATTGTAATTTTGTTATAATTCCAGCATTTGAAATAAATTCATCAAGAAAATGTGTTTATTTTCCGTTTTCTTAAGAATTATTTTAACTGCGCCTGACGGTTACGGAAAGTAGTTCGGCATGGATATAAATTCTGGACAGAGACTTGCTACGGACCAATCAAATGTTAGGGAATTGTGTAAATATTTTTGTTCTGGAATTATAAACCCATACACGTTTTACGTTTCTTATCATAGAGGGCGCGTTTTCTACATTATAATGTTTTTCCTAATTTTCTTTCAATAATGTTTAGTCGTAGATTATCCCATGTTTGCTACCATGACTAGAAACATAGGACTGACTCCTTCCTGTGTGTTTGTTTGTGTATTGGTGTTTAACGGCCTAGCAACAGCTAAAGTCATGTAAGGCCGGGCAAATGGGTTCAATCGCATTTTAACCTGCTGCATTGGGGTGCGGGGGGGGGGGTGGGGGGGGGGTGGATCCCAAAATCAGAACGGATTTACATCGAGAACAAATATATTCAGCCCTGAAAAATATATTCACACCATGTCAATTGATCCCTTCCCCTAAAATAGGATTACGAATAATCGTAATACTCACATAAGGGTTATAACCAGATTCAACTGTGTCACATACAGAATTCCAAACACGTATGTGAGGGCCAAACCAGGTCTCCAGTCGGAAATCCGGTAAGGATAACCCTGATCATTGAATTACCCGTCGCGTGCTCCCAACCAACCACCCACGACTCCATCCTGATATATGATTCACCACGAGAGGTAGGGTTGGTGTTATGTGTTGCCATTCCATCTCCTGCTTTATGACTGGAGAAATATAGGGCCTATGATAGTTATGAACAGCCTATGTCATGATCTGTGACTGGAGAAATGGGGTTTATGACAATTGTACCTCTCTGTGTGATAACAGAAAATTTCTGTCTGTAACGCAGTGAGACTTACATTAAGTAAACCGCCCTGCGTTACAGACAGAACATTCGGGTTACCGATGTGATAGAGAATAGTAGGTTAGTGCCGTGAATGGGACAAAATATCTGACAAGGCTCAGGAAACGGGATGGGCGAAGCTTTGCCGAGCACATCCCGTTTCCGTGCCGCGCCAGATATTTTTTTCCATTCACGGCACTAACCTACTATTCTATTTATCCCGTCAACACCTATAAATGGCTGTAAAATGCAAAAATAGTATTGACTGGATATCAAAAATGTTTCACGGCACCGTGTTTCACGGCACATACGCACTGTGTTGACGGGATAAATACCGTATTCCTGTACAGCTGTACCAAGGATCTTATGAGAGTGAACAAATTTTCCCATTCACGGCACTAACCTACTATTCTATTTATCCCGTCAACACCTACAAATAGCTTTAAAATGCAATAAAAATAACACCAGCCACCGCACATATTCATACGCAGTGATTAGGTCCTATTGACAGGATATACAAAATGTTTCACGGCACCGTGTTTCACGGCACATACACACTGTGTTGACAGGATAAATTAGGATATTTCGTTTCTCCCACGCATTGAGACAAAACGTATGTATATGAAATAAGAAGTTAAGTTTCGTGCCTTCGTTTCTATGCAGGTACATACGGAACTTAATTTTCGTCTCTACACGGGGTACAGATGAAGGGACGAAATGGCTAGGTTCAGTTCATTAGAATCATGACAATTGCTTCATTCATAGACTATAGCATGCCATGTCTCTATTTCTTTGTTTATTTGTATTTGTTGATAAATCTGACACTGTTCTTTTTCCGTTATCATTGTCATCGCTGGAGAGTAGCGTAGGGTTGGCTTGGTCAGATATCTGCCGACTTCAGTCACAGACTGATATATTTACAGGTCATGTGAGTGTGTACCTAAGAATATGTGCGATTTTTTATGAACTATATTTACAAAAACTGTGATTTTTTCTGTCAATGACGTCGAAAGATGACTTAATTTTCATAGCAAATGCGGAATTCAATTCCGCATTTGCTATGATAATTTCGTCAACGTTCAACGTCATTTACGGAAAATATCATAAATTGTGTAATTATTTGTCATGAAATATCGCACATGTTCTTATGTACAACACGACGTGTCTCATATTCGGATGATGAGCGGTGAAGCGTTTTCGGAAATGCTTTATCAGAATCCATGGATTCCATGGTCTACACATATAGCAAAGTCATAATCCGCATTTCTCGCACAATTTGTCCATGCAAATAATACTTAACCCTCGCTACGCGGGAGACGAAAATTGTCGTCTGCTGTTTTTCATTGTTGTCTTAATTCTTAACAAAAAACATGTTTTGGCAGCCCATGAGAATCGTCTCCAGTGGAGACGATTCTCATGCGCTGTCAAAACAGGTTTTTATCGAAAAATATTGAAAATAAAAGATTTCCAGCAGACGACAAAATTTAATTCAGCGTAGTAAGGGTTAAAGATTGAAGATTTCGCCCGTTTACCTACGGGAGACAACTAGAGCATACGCATTGTAAGGTGCTACTCACAGTTATCTATATGTTTAAAGCTATTTTGTGCACGGTTGTGGAACATATAAACCAAAAGAGCTTAACCTAAATGAATTAGCTGCTATATTTACCATGTGATAGCAAATGATGTGCCGTGTCGGAGCTATTGCACACGGAAACATGTTAATGCATTGGACAAAAGAAGAGGTGTAAGTTTACAGCTCGATACATTCCCTGTGCATTTAATTAGGCTCAACATGTAAACATATATAGGGTACGATGTCTGAGGTAATTTAGCTACTTAATAGTATACTCAATAAGGAGTGTCAGTCATCGCAGCCCCACCAAAGTCATCACAGCCCCACCAAATTAATCGCAGCCCCATCGCAGCCCCACCAAAGTCATCGCAGCCCCACCAAAGAATCCATTTACATCAAACAAAGGACTGTATAGAACTATAGTCTGTTTCACGAAAGCTGCCCAAATTTTACGGCTATATAGACAATTCAAAATATTATTTTCGATAATATTAAATTAAAGGAAAATTTAAGAAAGAGTCTTCTTTTTATTTCGTGAAATTCGGTCAAATATTGATTTTATTACGAAAAATTGATTTGTCTATGGGAATTTAACATGGGGGAAAAAGTGGTAAGGAAGTGTGGGAGGAGTCAAAAAACGAAAAAAATTGGAAATTGACTACGAAACATGACTAGATAGCTTGGATATGATCTAACTAAGAAAACAAAAGTTAAATTTTAAAAATCGGTCCAGTATTTCTAAAATTAAAAAAAAATTCCCTATGTTAAATCCCCATAGACATCTTCACTCCGTGAAGATGTATATGGGGATTTAACATGGGGAAATTTTGTTTTCGCAATAAAATCAATATTTGACCAAATTTCACGAAATAAAAAGAAGGCTCATTCTTAATTTGTCCTTTAATTTAATATTATGAAAAGAAATCTTGTTTTTGAATTGTCTAATTATAGCCGTAAAATTTGGGCAGCTTTCGTGAAACAGACAGTAGAATACACCCACCCACCAACACCTAATACGTTTACATACAAACAATATAAATCTCAGCACAGCTGTTTATTGCGAACAGTGTAGACCCTGAGCAGACTGTGCTGAAGTGCAACAGTTGTGTGCGTGACGTATCACATATATTCAATCGACAACCTCTTACCAATAATATTGAAGTAAATATAATTTCACAAAAGTGAGAACAAAAAATTATACATGTATTTGTAGACTTCAACTGCATACAATCACAGGTGGAAGACTCGGACCTATGACATAAAAAAATGCCTATTAAAAAATCCCAGCTCAAACTAAAGTCGTGCACCATGACCATATACATTAGAAACTCCAACCATACAAAGTTCGTCCAATTGCGATCGTTCACCGATGTAAAAAACACTTGTTTTTCATTGGCTTTCATTCATGATTCGCGTACTATCAGATTATGTCTTCCGGAAACCCTGAAAAGGGAAAGTCCTCGCGTCTATGTTTAGGTTTAGCCAATCAGAGATGTTCTTACATAGACGCTTCGGTGCTTGTATTCCAGATAATGAACGAAATTAGACAAAAAAAGTGTTTTTTAGATCGGTGAACGATCACAATTGGACGAACTGTGTATGGTTGGAGTTTCTAATGTATATGGTCATGGTGCACGACTTTAGTTTGAGCTGGTATGTACTTTAGTATGACCGATAATCCACGCCGGACGGCCTCCGATTCTGTGTGAGATTCTTTCGTACACGCAAATTTCGCTTTGGATGGGGTATACAAAATGCGAATAACTGAATAAATGCTGGAAACAGCGATTTGAAGTGAGTATATTCACACACCTAATACCTTTATCGATTGCCAGAGACAGAAGTCATACATTTAATCGATGTTTATTGTGTTTGTGCGAGCCGGAAAAGAGAGGGCTCTTTCTATAATAGCCATATTGATACTCACCTTTATAAATAGAATATGGTACTATACGAGACCAAGTGGGTGGGGTAATGGGATTTTTTTAATATGCATTTTTGTTGGTGTCATAGGTCCGATTCTTCCACCTGTGCAAACAATATGGTGTTTTCGGTCAGAATGCCTGTACGTGAAACGGATTAGTGAGTGGACAAGCAATGGGGCGTGATATGGGATAACAAAGGTCCTGTGGCCTTCACACAATATGTACATACCCCTGCAGCAGCCTCATACATGCAACCGACCATTATCACAAATTTAATAACTTTTCGAGTTTTTTTTCTGCATTTACGCATGCAGCACATGAAAAGACATGAAAATCGTGTCCGGCGGTCGTCCCAGCATGCATGTCTTGTGCCCGTTTCCCTAAACATCGTATGGTATGATAAAATTGTTCTGACATCATTTGTTTGAGAATTTGCTTCTCACATTAGCGTCAATCACTAATGCTGCTATTTTCCACCCACGTGTACACTTCATTAAAGGTACATGCCCACTCAGTAGGTCATACTATAGGGAGATAGATAGTTTTGTATACTCTGTAGATATGTTCTGGTAAACTAAACATTCATTCACCGTTACCCCATGTATTAATTGGCATTATTATACATTTTATATCAGAAGTAAATTTCCACACTGATATCAGGGGCGATAACCATGTTTTCTTAAAATGTTAACGGACAGTACTATTTATTCTCTTTATTTATTGTTTGATGTGCAATGAGCATACTTTATAATATGTCGAAATATAAAAAAGATTTATGTGACGCATTCATTAGCATAAATATTTGCATATGAAAATAGCCTTATTTAATTCATATAAAGAACATGTGCCTACTGAGTGGGCATATACCTTTAACTGTGAACAAAAGCAGTTTGACAACATTCGTTGTTAGTGCTATATCTTTCGTAAAAGTTAATATGATACTTGCAGACTTCTGAGTAGTACGAAGTTTAGTCTATGTTATTACGCAACTGCCTTATTCCATAATTTTGACTAATTCCCTGAGTTTTGACGTGCCTGTGCAATAGTTCCTCGTGTCCGGTGTATAGTTCTGCGACCCCGATCAATAGTCAAAACTATTTCACCCCTGTAAATCATGACGTAATTTAGATCGGTCAGTCGACGCGCCCCACGCCAAATTTACGTTCATTGTGTCACATACACTGTTTACAGGTTAGGTAATAAAACAGTTATGTCATGTTCACTCGAGGAATAGTCAAAACATATTTCCCCGATGTGCTGTGGACTACATGAGGCACTATTGCCCGAGGAGGCCAAATGGTGTAGTCCTGATTGTCCCATATTTGTTAAATCTGGTCATTTTCCATGTGGGACAATCAGGATTTTGTTACAGGTAATATCATAGCCCTAGGGTTATTTGGAGTATGCTCTGTTTCCGCTTTCAAGTTGGAGATACAGGATTAAAATGAAAAACAGAAGTTGATCAGAAACTGTTAATAAAGCTATTCCAGTTATACATGTAAGAAAATACAAGAAAATACACCTGTTTTGTCAGTACATTATCAGTACATTATAATCGTCTCGATTTTTTAATAAATAGTATACATGTACATATATATCAGTCTATGACGTCTAGATATGGAGCAGGTTTGATGCGGCGTCAGCGTACTCCATCATTGTCAGTTCGCCAGTCTGCAGACGCATCTTCAAGTTGCCGAGTCGCTGCTCGATCTGTCGGTACCGTCTATGTTTCACAGGGCGTGCACCTCCAGCCTCAAACTGTAGAATCTTAATGTACGATGCTGTCTCGATTTGCTGCATGATTTGTATAATGCAAAAGATGTTTTGATGTGCGTGGTGAACTGCCTTCTTGAGTTTGTTGTACCAGCAAAGAACTGAAGATAATTGGATTATTTAACAATACACACTTTGAAACACTAATTTAAACTAAAACTTACAACAAAATTGTATGCCACTTTATTTGTTATTAATATATTTATTGTATTTATATTTACATATATACAAGGATAACTGGCATACAATATTACTTTATTGAAAAAGACAATAGTCTGAAATCTGCAAAATCCAGTTACCTGTAAAAACCAAATGTGGGTCAATCAGGACTACTGGACACTCAAATGTGGGACAATCAGGTTTAAACCGGCCAAATGACCATGAAATAACTGTTCTGTTCTTTGCTCCTTTCTACGGTGACCTACGAAGCCCCGCAGGGGACGTAGAATTCTTTTTTTTATTCATTCGTTCCCACGAAATAACCATTCGTTGCCTCAATTTAACAATTCCTTCCCATTTCGTTCCCTCAATTTAACAATTCGTTCCCACGAAATAACAATTCGTTCCCACGGGAACGAATTGTTAATTCGCGGGAACGAATTGTTAATTCGAGGGAACGAATTGTTAAATTGAGGAAACGAATTGTTATTTCGTGGGAACGAATTAATAAAAAAAAATCCATGTCCGTTGCGGGGCTCCGTACCGTTCGCTGTTGTGTTTGAGAAACATTATTGATGCCACTAACGCCAATCAAATAATTCCACCAGACTGCTTGAACGATCGAGTGACCAGGATAGTTCACTAGAACTAACACTGTTCATCAATCTATAACCCAAATGTTCTGGCTGTCACGCAGGGCGACTTACGGCGAACATTCCGGTTAGCCATTCTAGTACTATTACGTTTGACTTGTCGCGTCACATACTTACAATATAGGCACATAGATATACAATGGAGCCTTGCTAAACCAGACATCAAGAAAACAAGTTGATCTTATTTTTGATGATTGTATTGGTCATGTATCTGAGGTGATAATGTTTGTTCGTGATCGTATAGCACACGGCTCTGCCTCAGAATGATCATTTATCCCGTCAACAGAGTGAGTATGTGCCGTGAAACACGGCGCCGTTAAACATTTTTGATATCCTGTCAATACATGTATCCTGTCAATATCTAGCGCGGCACGGAAACGGAATGTGCTCGGCAGAGCCTCGCCCATCCCGTTCCCGAAGCCTTGCTAGATATTTTTCCATTCACGGCACTAACCTACTATTCTATATATGCCTGATTTACAGTGAAACTTATCTCAACCGGACACACTGGGTACCTCCCAGGGTGTCCGGTTTAGAGAGGTTTCACTGTGTGCATAAACACACTGGTTTTCAAAACCTCTCTTTTCAGCGAGAGGAGTCTATCGTGAGTCATCGAGGTTACACAACCTACATGTCTGATGGTGTTGAAACAAACACGACCGCCATTACAAAATGGTTCTTATCACATGAAAACCATGTTATGACCATAATGACGTACTATAACACATTTCATAAAAGTGATATATGGCACGCGTGTAATAACACATGCAGCCAATTTTAGTAGCTGGCTGCATCACCGTAATTACGTTTTTTTTTAAGTTGATGTTATCATTACATGTTTTAAACGTCATTAGAAGCATCAGTGAATCGGGAAAATTAATGCAAATGTTATCATGTGTTCCTGTATGGTAATAAGACGTGTCTACAAAGAACCTGGGGCCCGTTTCACTAACAAATCTTAGTTTGTTCATAAGTTCGAACTTAAGTTAAGTTATAACTTGCTTAGTTCGTTAGTGAAACGGACCCCTGGAACCTATAATATTCTCCCGCTAGCTACGGACGGTACGGGAGTAGATTGCAAGAGTTACATTCGCAACTAGACACCCCCCCCCAAATGCTGGATCCGCCCCTGGGTTAGATCAGGGTATTACGAATATATTATTAGGACCCAGGTTGGATGCAATATGTGATTGAATATTTATGCAACTGTGACTGGAAAAATGGGGGGGGGGGGGGTGGGGGAGGTGGGGGATATATATTATATATTTGCGGCCATTGTTGATCCAGATCAGGATCTGCACTGTTCGCCATTCCACCAATGTAACATCCTTCATGCTTCTAACAGCAATATAGGTCGTGTCGTTACATAACTATGCTATGTGGTCAGGAGTTGCACTGGTCACACATCCAATAAGGAATTAGTAATTGCGTAATGTCACTCCATCATTCTGAAGCAATTGGGTATTTCAAAATGTTAATTGGGTAAAATAAAATCACACTACTCAGTCTATTGTTTCTATCAACAGACAGCAATTATTGAATAGTTTGCTTCGAAATGAAAACATGTCTTGGCATTTCATTTGAATTGTCATGAAATACCAAGATGTGTTTTCATGGAAAATAAGAAAAATATGATATATTTGTGGACAGTTTATTGTTTTCTGCAGCATGGTAAAGGTACCAAAACATGTTGATTGCTTTTTGATACTCGCTATTTCTGATTTCAATTGGGTTTAACAGCTTATCTGGAGCTTGAATTCACTAATTGCCATTTGGTTTGTAGGTTAAGCGATGATGAAATCAGTTTTGTATGATACACATTGACCATGCTTATACCGTCTAACATAAAGTCGCATTTTTCAAGGGTAAACATGTGTTTATTTGGGACATACGACTGTCCCCGAAGCACGTCTCGTAGATCCCGTTAATGTGACAACGAGCCAATGAAAATGGCTGAATTAGGTCGTTCTTTTACGCCTACCCTGTCCTTCCCAAAATATATTCGCTAATGGACTCGACCGCAAATCTTCTTTTGTAACGGCGTTTCTGATTGGTCCTCTGAACCGGATGCAGTAACTCGTTGCAAATGGCTGACATTTAGAAGAAAGTTTTAACACGTTTGGTGAAAATTAACACAACAGTTGGACTTAAACGTTTATATTCAATTAAATCGTTGTTTGAGTACATTTTAGATTTGTATGTCGCAATATTTATACCCGATTGATAAATTGCTGTCTTCGGCAATGATGGACGATGGTGACCCTTACGAAGGTTTGCCCGCATCCACGACAATTTTCACCCACATGATCGCTGGCGCTGCGGCCGGTCTCGGTGAACATTGCGTTATGTACCCGTTTGATTGTGTAAAGGTGAGTGTAGTTGTAGAAACTCGTATATGTGGCTGTGAAGGAGAAATTGGGGGTGGTGGGGGGACGGTGATTTGTGACCAGCGGCCGTGTAGTTCCTGATCAAACAGCACACTTCCTCGGGTGGCACGATTTACCCAAAATGATCTTACCCAAACCTACCCAAATCTTCATATAATTACTATATGTGTTAATAAATAAATAAAGCTATACACATAATAACGATGTTTGGACTGTACTTACATAATGTATGTCATTAATTTCCTCATACCAGGGCCCATTTTAATGTTTTGATGCAAAATGGAAATATTTGTATATTAAATAAAAGGAGAGTACTGCGATAAACTTAATACTAGAAAGCCAAGGAAGATAATCCACTTTATAATGGCTAAAAATGCTAAATGGGAATGATGATTTTTAATTGAAATACAAATAAAAAACTGTAGAACCTCTATAATGTTGACATACAAGGAGACAGTGTGAAGGTGTCGACAGTATACTGGCCGTTTTTGCACGCCAGGACGTGTAGCCATCTTATACATAATCACTTGTTGAGGCTATACCTCTAGTAGCATGAACCAACAAGAACGATAACTCGTGACGGCATGAATTGCGCCTGCGCAAAAACTGGCTCCATATTTGTGGAATTTAATGGGTGCAAACTCCGTCTGAAAGCTCTTTTCTGATTTTGTTCTGACACTGGGAATAAGCCAATGAGAGAAGTTAATACATTAATCTGCTAGAACATTCTATTTTCAGTTGATTACACGCGCATTTGCATAAAAATAATACAGTTTGCTTACGGTAAAAATTTAGTTAGGAGAGGTGTTCTACATCGTCGTTCGGTAATACGAACAACCATTCATACCTTTATTAGTGTAAATCAGAACAATACCAGTAGTATAGAGGGAGTCAAAATGATACCACCTAACGGTGGCATCATTTCTCCACCCTCTATACTACTCCACCACCCCAAAATCAAAAAATCAAAAAAATAGTTAACGATGAAATTGTCTCCCACCAACCACGAAATATTCAAAATTGGTGTCAAAAATACATCATGTTGTTTTCACGTCCAATTGAACATATAAATTTAATAGGTTATAATAAAATATTATAACAAAATGGATAATAAAATACACAACGAATTGGACGTTTATAATGATTTGGATGAAGGATTTTACGCTGTTGTTTCTACAGTATTAAAACACGGTAAAATGACAATACTATGTGATATCGAATACATGAAATATCAGCGTAATTTATTACGCTGCGATAAAAATAAAAACGTTGCATTTACAATATTAAACCGGCAATTATGTCGCCGTATAAGTATCAAATTTATATAATGAAGCGACTAAATAGGATCGGAGAAACACTACCGAAACATTATCAAACAATTTTATAAAACAGTTTAAAATCAAAGATTCGTTTACGGATATGCGTTTCTACAATATCGCTTTTACGAAGAAATTGGAAAATTATTAGAAGAAATTGAAAATTATTGAACAGAACTAATTTATGTTATAATCACACCAAGCAGACGACAATGTTCCAATTACACGTGTTATGAACATGTAAATTAGGTGTCCATTTTATAGAGAGATTACACGATTAGGTCTATCGCGTATAAAGATATTAATAATTTGTAAAAATTAAAAAAAAAAATAGCAAAAGCCTCCACTCGTGCACAACACCCCCAGCGACTGGGCAGATTTCTAGCCGGCACCCAGCCACTGGGGTGTTGGGACCTTTCTTAAGCCCACGCATCTGTTGGCTCACATTCGGGTCGCCTTGAACCCCATTGCCAATTCCTCTATTAAGAGAAACCAGCGAAGTAAGACGAGCCTATGTGTGAATTTGGTTTCCGAAATTGCAAAGCTCTTAGGCAGAAATCTTTTAGCCGGCACCTTTGAGCTACACAATTACATCGCCAAATACACACATATGCATAGACTGCTACCATTAAACAGACGAGACGGACGTCATACCGGATACAACATAGCACACACGAGATGAGACCAATTGTTGTAAGGTCAACAAACATATATATACTCATCAGTTTCCTATACAACATACAAATGGTGTGCATATTATAATTATTTATTAATACCTATTGGCGAAAGAAAAACATGTGATGGTTCGTTATTTTGTTAATTTTATAATTAATTTTATATTTTTTTTTAATAATTTAAAGCTGAACACTCCCTATTATTACATAGTAATTAATTTATGTTGTAACGACAATGTTTCAATTACACGGGTTATGGGCCCATGCGTAAATTGATAGCCGAGGTAAACAGAGCCCGATAAATTTCTCAGAAGAAAAAACACTGTTGTATATGGTATGTAAATTTGTTTACTGCACCCAATATAATTTTGATAAAAATTAGGAAAATAATTTATAAAATTAAGAAAATTTTTTTTTTTTTTTTAAAATTATTTTTTTTATTTTTTTTTTTTTTAAATTTTTTTTTTTTTTATTATTTTTATTTTATTTTTTTTTTAATTATTTTTTAAAATTTTTTTTAAATTTTTTTAATTTTTTTATAATGGTTGCTGTAACATTTCCTCCGACTTTATTTTCCAGTTTTACCCTAAATTTATCCCAATCAGTACACTCAATTTTTGCATGGTGGCGCGCGCATTGATCCTTATATAATTTTTTAATTCTTCTATCTCCCCATTTCTTCCACACGGATTCAACTCTAAATTTGATATTTTCTTATCGGCAACGCTTGGACACCATAACGTCGAGTATTTTTCTCTTAGACCTAGCGGAGAACGGATATTCTTTATCATGTTTTCTACTTTTTTTCTCGAGTTTTCCACCGCCGCCCAATTTACCATACAAAGTGTTCCAGATAAAACGGTAATTCCACTCAAAACCCCTGCAAGTGGAATCATTACAATTGTAGATAGCGTTGCAGCAGTCCCGCCCCACACAACACAGAAACACTTGCCCAGAACCGTTACTAGATGCTTCAGCTATGTTTGTTTTGCCCGCGCCTATATTTATTAGAGTGTCTTTTTCTATTTGCACATTCTCTAACTAAAAATTCCTGCATAGCGACGATATTATTCAACCTAAAATCTGAAACTTTTTTCGTTAATTGAATACAGTGTTGTGGAGTGGTATTGAGAGTTGAATACAGTGTTGGTGGAGTGGTGATTGAGAGTTGGATACAGTGTTGGTGGATCGGTATTGACAATTGGAAGCGGTGATTCGTTCATAGTTAAATAATTTATTTCATATATTAGTATTTACACAATAAGTTCAATTAACAATGAGGGACAATAGTGGAAGAACTCTCTGATCACCGATTTTCGTAACAAGTTTAATAACACTACCTTGGGAAAGTATAAATCGATCATCACCGGCAAACGAAACCACCGTCGAACTATCTCCAGAGATTTTAGTGACTCCTCCCCCAAACCCCCCCGTTCATTTCCCCATTCTATACAATATTTATCGCGACCGCACAGGTTTACCATTAGCATTAACCGAGCAGACCGCCATTTTGGATAACTTCACCTGCAGCTGTAATAAGTGTATCCCCCTTATTTTATTACTCGCTTTTGGCACCGAACGAATATTCATAGTGCCCCACCCACAACCAAAGGGCCCGCTTCTCAGCCCAAAACTGTATGACACGTTTTGGTGTTTTCCTTGTTTTCACTATTCCGGCAAGCGCATTGTTTGCGTTATATGCCTCAGTACGAATCTCATAAAGAGGCCTCCTCAAGAGCTTTGGTCGCGGCTATACGATCATGTTTCAGTTTATCGGTTATTTTTTCATCTAGTTCAGTAAGTGTCGTTCTCTATTGATAGAGTCCTCTGAGCGCAACGCATCATAAGCTCCGTAATGGTTGCCTGTGGTCATTCTAAGGGCTTTATCATACCCGACCGGGTCTCTTTTTGAAATTCGGTTATTTTTTCATCTAGTTTAGTAGTGTCGCTTCTCTGTTGATAGAGTCCTCTAAGAGCAACACCCTATAAGCCTCCGTAATATCCGCCTGGTGGTCTTCTAGGGCTTTATCAATACCCGTTCGGACTCCATCAAGATCAAACCGGGTCTCTTTTTTAAATTCGGTTATTTTTTCATATAGGTCAGTAAGTGCCGCTTCTCTGTTGAGAGAGTCCTCTGAGCGTAATAAGGGTGGCAAAATGGAGGATGTTTTCGGCTACTATGTTCAGCTACCACATGAAATATGTACTCGATGTACGATATTGGAATACCACCATACAGAGCAATCAGAATCTCAAGAAAGACGAAAAATAGAATCATTTAAACCATTTTTACCTGACATTTTACCGCCGAAGATGAGCGCGAAAAAATTATGACAGTTTCAAAAATGAAAAAAAACAACCAATTGAACATAAAAAATTCAGCTATATATAGTTCAGCTACTTCTCAAAAATGCAAGAAACAACAAAGTTCGCAACAGCAAAAGATATGGGAATAAACGCTCCGTAGGAGAGCGGACATACAAAACACGTACTACTTCAAAATATATACGGACAACAACTTGGCAAGCGACATATCCACAGTCCTGCTACACCCCAACGATAGAAGTACCAGAAGGATCGGAAAATCTAACACATGGGAGAGGGAATTCGCACCATCTGGAACCAGTTCCTAAGTATTTGTAGACGATATGTATGTATGGACACAACTAGCAGAAAATCAAAATCTCCTACAACACAAGCAGGAATCTAGATCTGTTTCCAGCGGCAGGACCAATTGCAAAAACAATTCTTTCCAACATTCGTGCCCACGCACACGTAGTAGGACTACCAGATAGCATACAAGTAGCATAGTAGCCACATCAAAAGATATTTCGGAGACACAACCACACTATATAGAAGAAACATGTGCAAAACTTTTAGAGATGGATAGAACCGTTCTAGAACGTATTCAAAAGAAAACATTCCAACAAACCAAGAACCAGAAGCTATAGTAGTAGCGAAACTAGATGTAGCCAATGTAGAAATAGGGGAACTTTTCGAAAAAAACTTCCGAACTTTCTAGAAAGCCTTCGACTAGACGGTATAGGACTGTATGCAATAGATTGTACAAGAGACTACGCAGGTACACTAGATAGAAATATTTTGGATTAAACCCACCTACAAAACCAACAATTGGGAAAGGAGATTGCAGTATTCTAGACAACTGTAGACAGTGGAGGATCCAAACTGTATATCCATTCTGTTCCAGATCCACCAAGTCGGGATCTCTTTGGAGAGGAAAATTCTACAACAAATTTGTATGCAGAGGAATGTGCAGGCGTCCTCGACAGTATGGGGAACAACGTGGCAAACTACTGCGATTGTCCGATTCTAGACTAGGAAAAACATTTGCGCATCCACTAAGTACAACAAAGGGAATATGTAGGGTAGAGGTGTCTCTATACGGAGTACAGGCAGAAGATATTTCTCTTGATCTTGCAAACCAAGGGTACAACAATACGGAAAATGGGGGATCCAGAAGACGAGAAGCTTTTTTGGGAACAAACTCGAGAAGCAGTGGAAGGCTATAGCGAATTCTATACACTGCAACCTAGTCTACTATCGAAACAAACAAAACACTATATGCTATATATGGGGACACTCGGGGACACGAAGGCTATGTGGGGTATACAAAACATACCAAGATCAAGATATACAAACAATTGGAAAAAAAACATATGTACCTCTATGGGTAATCTGCATTTGGATTTGTGGACTCCCTATACACGCGGTAGTATTGGACCAGGACGAAGAATGGTGTAGGTCACAAACCTTGCAAAACATATAGAAAAACAGAAGGGGGAACATATCTAGCGAGAAGCAAAGCACCGTTTGGAAGACATACAAAGGAAAACTTCCAGAAACTAGCGAGGGTATTCGCCCACAATAGTGGACACAGAGTTCGTGCGTTGGCAATGGAACAAAAAAGTATTGGCACGGGACAAGAAACAAACAGGGATACCATTTCCAATAGAGAAGATAGACACAACAAGAGAAACATGCTACTATCCACACGAGACAGAATTGCAAGATAGCAGAAGAAAAAACTACTACTAGTAGAAAAACAACTGGAGAGCACACGTAGAAATCAATAGGGAGGCCGCCAGGGAGAGATAGCGGGAGGAGTGGGAAAAGATAGTTTCTACGACAGAAAGAGGCCGAGAGAGGCTGGAAGAAGTGTCGACAGAAAGCCCTACTAGAAGAAATGATTAGAAAAAAACTACGGCAACCACTACACGAAGCTAGTACAGAGTTTCGCATGCACAAGAAATCTACAAAACTTTCTTAGACCTATGGGTGACAGAGACAACCGTTTGTTCCAGCCCACGTGGAGTACTTGGATTCCAAAACATCCCAAAAACAGAGAAAACATTTGGTGGTACAATTTCTAGCGATACAAGCAGAACACTAGTAGGAGAACCCCCCATCCAGGACAAGGACCATTTCCAATGATATGTTGGGCACCAAAAATCCCTTTCGGATGTTCTTAATTCCACCAGAAATATTGGAGAAATATTGCATTTGCAGGAGGATTTGGAAGTACACCCATTTCCCTTATTCTATGTGGGAACCACACACTTTTCCACTAGAATTTGTTTGTAGAAGGATTCTAAACCAAACCATTCGGGAAACAAGGATATCGTAGAGTACTCCTAGGGAATATTGTAGCTCCCAAAGGAATTGCAAAAAATGTTGGAAAAAACTAGACGAGAAAAGAGTGGAGAAACAGGAAGAAGCTACAAAAGAGGCGGACAATACCGTAAGAACAATTCGACAAGATGGTATTTTCTGAGAGACAGAAGTGGGCACTATGCGAGGAAATAGAAACCCTACCAGTAGACACAGAATTTCGAATTTCTGGATATGGAGAGCATTCGTATCGCAAGAAGGATAGGTATATATTGCAAATAGGGGAGAGTCTGTACTGTTCAAACTCATGCGTGGAGGATCAACTAGATGGAAACCCCCCAAGCTTCTTTGAAAGACCCATTCTCATGGCGTACACTACAACTAGGTCACATCAAAAGCAAAACACAAGGAAATGCGGGTATCCATGTTGCCAGCCTTGTAGACCCCCCCAAAACAAAACAAAACCTATGCAACACAAAGAGCTACTCCATGTAGAAAGGGGTCGCCAGGGCGTATGGACTCGCTGGAGTTTTCTTTTTTTCCTCCGGTTTGGCTACTGTTTGGTGGGGTGCGCGAACTGGGCGTCGGGATCTCCCATTCTTCCAGATTCTACAAAGACTCTAGGGACACGAATGGGAACAGTGGTTTGCAGACGCGTACGCCACCACGAGAAACCCCGAGCCACCACTTCGCATTCTCTACGGTTTTCCAAATGTCGTGTACCTCCTGCTCGTCTTCTTCGGACACTCGGAATCGATAGTTTTTCCAAACGGCTGGCATCGTCGGAAATTGCGTCCAACAGCTGCGTTCCAGTGTATCCAACGGTTCTCCAGGCGTCTCTCCCATGTCGGACAAATTTGTTTCAAATTAGTCGATTTCTCCGAACGAGCTGGCGTTTTGCAGATTTTCTAGTAGAGCCGTGGGAAACTCGGTGGAACCAGGTGTGGTCACCTGTGCACTCGGGGGTAGTAGTTTTTCTTGTTCTTCGGGCTTTGTACTACGTTCCGCATCGACGGCGGGTCCCATATTCTTCGAAGACGAGTGGTACCGATCCCATATTTTTTCTTCGTGTCGTCCGCAGGGCTCGACACCTCGAAGATTGCGAATTTTACTTTTTATCCAATGCTCGGATAAATTTCGTTTTTGTGGCATTTTTTTTTTTGTAGGCGCAAAAATAGACAAGCTATATATACATATATATTTGCCCACTGTACAACAAGAAAACTAGGCAAACCCAGGCCAACTAGTAGCCGACCCTAGGCCAAACTAGTAGTCAACCTAGGCCCAACTAGTAGACAAACTAAGGCCAACCGCCCAGTATGCCCGGGCAGACGGTAGAAAAGAAAATACAAAAAAACCGTCACCCCACAAGTTTCAAAAATAGTAGTCAAAAATATTCTAGAAGGTTTATACACGGTTTTGTATTTTCTACCGTCTGCCCGGGGCATACTGGCGGTTGGCCTAGTTTGTCTACTAGTTGGCCTAGGTTGACTACTAGTTGGCCTAGGTCGGCTATAGTGGGCCTGGGTTTGCCTAGGTTTTCTTGTTGTACAGTGGGCAAATATTTATGTATATATAGCTTGTCTATTTTTGCGCTACAAAAAAAAAAATGCCACAAAAACGAAATTTATCCGAGCAGGATATAGGAAGATATTGCAATTTCTTCGAGGTGTCGATTTATGCGGACGACACGAAAGAAAAAATATGGGATCGGTACCACTCGTCTTCGAAGATATGGGACGCCGTCGATGCGGAACGTAGTACAAAGCCCGAAGAACAAGAAACACTATTACCCCGTAGTGCACAGGGTGACCACACCTGGTTCCACCGAGTTTTCCCACGGCTCTACTAGAAAATCTGCAAAACGCCAGCTCGTTCGGTGAGAATCGACTAAATTTGAAACAAATTTGTCCGACATGGAGAGCGCCTGGAGAAACCGGTTTTTGGATACATGGAATGCAGGCTGTTGGACGCAATTTTTTTCCCGAACGATGGCCAGCCGTTTTGGAAAAATAAACTATCGATTCCGAGTGTCCGAATGAAAGACGAGCAGGAGGTACACGACATTTGGAAAACCGTAGGAGAATGCGAAGTGGTGGCTCTGGGGTCTCGTGGTGGGCGTACGCGGTCTGCAAACCACTGTTCCCATTCGTGTCCCTAGAGTCTTGTAGAATCTGGAAGAATGGAGATCCGACGCCAGTTCGCGCACCCCACCAAACAGTCCGCCAAACGGAGGAAAAAAAAGGAAAAAAAACTCCTAGCGAGTCCATACGCCCTGGCGACCTTTCTACATGGAGTAGCTCTTTGTGTTGCCATAGTTGTTTTGTTTGGGGGGTCTACAAGGCTGGCAACATGGATTACCCGCATTTCCTTGTGTTCGCTTTTGATGTGCCTAGTTGTAGTTTACGCATGCGAATGGGTCTTTCAAGAAGCTTGGGGTTTCCATCTAGTTGATCCTCCACGCATGAGTTTGAACAGTACAGACTCTCCCCTATTTGCAATATATACCTATCCTTCTTGCGATACGAATGCTCTCCATATCCAGATATTCGAAATTCTGTGTCTACTGGTAGGGTTTCTAGTTTCTCGCATAGTGCCCACTTCTGGTCTCTCAGAAATACCATCTTGTCGAATTGTTCTACGGTAGTGTCCGCCTTTGTAGCTTCTTCCTGTTTCTCCCTCTCTTCCTCGTCTAGTTTTTCCAACATTTTTGCAATTCCTTTGGGAGCTACAATATTCCCTAGGAGTACTCTACGATATCCTTGTTTCCCGAATGGTTTGGAGAATCCTTCTACTACAAATTCTAGTGGAAAGTGTGTGGTCCCACATAGATAGAATGGGTGTACTTTCCCAAATCCTCCTGCAAATGCATATTTCTCCAATATTTCTGGGGTGGATAGAACATCCGAAAGGGATTTTGGTGCCCAACATATCATTGGAAATGGTCCTTGTCTGGATGGGGTTCTCCTTCTAGTGTTCTTGCTTGTATCGCTAGAATTGTACCACCAAATGTTTTCTCTGTTTTTGGGATGTTTTGGAATCCAAGTACCTCCACGTGGGCTGGAACAAACGGGTTGTCTCTGTCTACCCATAGGTCTAGAAGTTTTGTAGATTTCTTGTGCATGCGAAACTCTGTACTAGCTTCGTGTAGTGGTTGCCGTAGTTTTTCTATCTTTTCTTCTAGTAGGGCTTTCCTGTCGGACACTTCTTCCAGCCTCTCTCGGGCCTCTTTCTGTCGTAGAACTATCTTTTCCCACTCCTCCGCTTTCTCTCCCTGGCGGCCTCCCTATTGATTTCTACGTGTGCTCTCCAGTTGTTTTCTACTAGTAGTAGTTTTTCTTCTGTAGTCTTGCAATTCTGTCTCGTGTGGATAGTAGGCATGTTTCTCTTGTTGTGTCTATCTTCTCTATTGGAAATGGTATCCCTGTTCTGTTCCCGTGCCAATACTTTTTGTTCCATTGCCAACGCACGAACTCTGTGTCCACTAGTGGGCGAATACCCTCGCTAGGTTCTGGAGTTTCCTTTGTATGTCTTCCAAACGGTGCTTTGCTTCTCGCTAGATATGTTCCCCCTTCTGTTTTTCTATATGTTTGCAGGTTGTACCTACACCATCTTCGTCCTGGTCCAATACTACCGCGTGTATAGGGAGTCTACAAATCCAAATGCAGATACCCATAGAGGTACATATGTTTTTTCCAATGTTTGTATATCTTGATCTTGGTATGTTTTGTATACCCCACATAGCCTTCGTGTCCCCGAGTGTCCCCAATATATAGCATATAGTGTTTTTGTTTGTTTCGATAGTAGAACTAGGTTGCAGTGTATAGAATTCGCTATAGCCTTCCACTGCTTCTCGAGTGTTTGTTCCCAAAAAAGCTTCTCGTCTTCTGGATCCCCCATTTTTCCGTATGTGTGTACCGCTTGGTTTGCAAGATCTAGAGAAATCTTCTGCCTGTACTCCGTATAGAGACACCTCTACCCTACATATTCCCTTTTGTTGTACTAGTGGATGCGCAAATGTTTTTCCTAGTCTAGAATCTGGACAATCGCAGTAGTTTGCCACGTTGTTCCCCATACTGTCGAGGACGCCTGCACATTCCATCTGGCATACAAATTTGTTGTAGAATTTTCCTCTCCAAAGAGATCCGACTGGTGGATCTGGAACTAGAAATGGATATACAGTTGGATCCTACACTGTCTACATTGTCTAGAATACTGCAATCTCCTTCCCAATTGTTTTGTAGGTGGGTTTCCAAAATATTTCTATCTAGTGTACCTGCGTATCTCTTGTACAATCTATTGCATACAGTCCATACCGTCTAGTCGAAGGCTTTCTAGAAAGTTCGGAAGTTTTTTCGAAAAGTTCCCCTATTTCTACATTGGCTACATCTAGTTTCGCTACTACTATAGCTTCTGGTTCTTGGTTTGTTGGATGTTTTCTTTTGAATACGTCTAGAAACGGTTCTATCCATCTCTAGAATTTTTGCACATGTTCTTCTATATAGTGTGGTTGTCTCCTCGAAATATCTGGATGTGGCTACTATGCGTACTTGTATGCTATCTGGTAGTCCTACTACGTGTGCGTGGGCACGAATGTTGGAAAGAATTGTTTTTGCAATTGGTCCTGCCGCGGATACAGATCTAGATCCTGCTTGTGTTGTGGAGATTTGATTTTCTGCTAGTAGTGTCCATACATACATATCGTCTACAAATACTTCGGAAACTGGTTCCAGATGGGTGCGAATTCCCACCCTCTCCTGTGCTAGATTTTCCGATCCTTCTGGTACTTCTATCGTTGGGGTGATAGCAGACTGTGGATATGTCGCTTGCCAAGTTGTTGTCGTATATATTTTGAAGTAGTACGTGTTTGTCTGTCCGCTCTCCTACGGAGCGTATTCCCATATCTTTTGCTGTTGCGAACTTTGTTGTTTCTTGCATTTTTGAGAAGTAGCTGAACTATATATAGCTGAATTTTTTATGTTCAATTGGTTGTTTTTTCATTTTTGAAACTGTCATAATTTTTTCGGCGCTCATCTTCGGCGGTAGAAATGTCAGAAAAATGGTAGAATGATTCTTTTTCGTCTTTCTTGAGATTCTTGATTGCTCTGTATGGTGGTATTCCAATATCGTACATCGAGTACATATTTCATGTGGTAGCTGAACATAGTAGCCGAAAACATCCTCCATTTTGCCACCCTTATTAGGGAAGTTGGTGGCAAAGCCACTGTCCGGTCTAACCGTTACGGTTGGGTGTACAAGGCGGTTAACAACGTCTTTTTGTGTGTATTTACCTCCGACCGCGTACTTTACATTAGAGTTAAAGCTAAATGCTTTGGTATCCATTGAAAGATATTATTATGTTTGCTACTATAACTAATGTTCAAAAAGGGAGTTGTGAACTTCAAAAATTAATAGACAACTGCTGCGGAAAACGCCGGGTAGGCCTTAGATCAATCACCTTCACGGTTGGATGGCAGAATGTGGGGAAGAGCGAATGGTTTTACTATGTGAAGGATGGACTACAATTAGAAGTAAAGCTGCCTCACGGACTGTGGGGAATAAGACAGCTCAAAGATTTTGTCAACTCAGAGCTTGACGGTATAATCAACCTCACAGTATCGAATGCTACCGGGCTCGCAACAATGACCATCAGCAGTGATAATAAGGTAGTGGTCTCCCCGGGGTTGGGTATTCAACTCGGTTTTAGAGAGACATACTCCTCAAACAAAGGAGTGTTTACCCCGGGTGAGTACGTCGGTGATAAACCGGTGGACTTCACCTTCACGAAAACTCTCAGGGTGCACCTGGATCGGGTGAACACATCGTACAACACGATAGACGGATCCCCCAGCACATTACTGAAAACTGTGCCCGCCAGCGATTGTTTCTATGGCGAGACTGTAACGTTAGACTTCCCACACCCAGAGATGAAAGTTTTGGAATCGGGACACATCCACGAGTTGAAGATTTATATTCTTGATGATAAAGGGCGAGAGTTGAAGAACGATTACCCGATTTCGGTCGTCCTAGAAATTTCAAATTAATTAATTTTAAGAAAATTAGAATTAAACGCATGTTCGTAATATATATTATCAACATTATGAGTATATACGGACCAGGTAGTTCTTCCGATTGGGTGACAAATTCAAATAATTTGGAACCTGCAGAAGGGGGATTCATCCCGACAGAGGGCGACTTTTTAACTACCCACAAAAAACAAAGGCCTTGATTAATAGAACTATATCGAGGCCACGGACGAGATTCACAAGAGTCTACTATCACAACTTAGAGAATATGCCCTGGCTGTGAATACACAAAGTCGTGAAGAAACGCATACGGAACTAAACGAACTAGGTAAAAAAAATAACCAAATTTAGAAAAGAGGCCGGTTGGGGATTGATAAAGCCCGAGAAGACCGTAAGGCTGACATTACGGAGGTTTTTATGATTGCGTTGCGCTTAGAAGACTCTCTCAGCAAAGAAGCTACACTTGCTGAATTAGACGGAAAAATAATCGATTTTCGAATGAGGCCACGTCGGGTATTGAGAAAAGCACGAGAAGACCACCAGGCGGACCTTATGAAGGCTTTATGATGTTGCGCTCAGAGGACTCTCTCATCAGAGAAGCGGCACTTACTGAACCTAGATAAAAAAATAACCAAATTTCGAAAAGAGACCCGGTCGGGTATTGATAAAGTCCGAGAAGACCACCAGTCTAACCTTGCAGAGGCCATTGCGGAGGCTTATGATGCGTTGCGCTTAGAGAAATCTCACAGTAAAAAGAAGCGACACTTGCCGAACTAGATGAAAAAATAGCCGAATTTATGAAAGAGACCAGGTCGGGGGTTGAGGGGGTCCGAGAAGATCACAAAGAGGCCATTGCGGAGGCTTATGGGGCGTTACGCTCAGAGGACTCTCTCAACAGAGAAGCGGCACTTACTGACCTATATGAAAAAATAACCGAATTTAAAAAAAGAGACCCGGTTTGATCTTGATGGAGTCCGAACGGGTATTGATAAAGCCTAGAAGACCACCAGGCGGATATTACGGAGGCTTATAGGTGTTGCTCTTAGAGGACTCTATCAACAGAGAAGCGACACTTACTAAACTAGATGAAAAAATAACCGAATTTCAAAAAGAGACCCGGTCGGGTATTGATAAAGCCTTAGAAGACCACCAGGCAACCATTACGGAGGCTTATGATGCGTTGCGCTCAGAGGACTCTATCAACAGAGAAGCGACACTTACTGAACTAGATGAAAAAAATAACCGATAAACTGAAACATGATCGTATAGCCGCGACCAAAGCTCTTGAGGAGCCTCTTATGAGATTCGTACTGAGGCATATAACGCAAACAATGCGCATTGCCGGAATAGTGAAAACAATGAAAACACCAAAACGTGTCATAACAGTTTGGGCTGAGAAGCGGGGCCCATTGGTTGTGGGGCACTATGAATATTCGTTCGGTGCCAAAGCGAGTAATAAATATGGGGGATACACTATTACAGCTGCAGGTGAAGTTATCCAAATGGCGGTCTGCTCGGTTTAATCTAATGGTAAACCATGTGGGCGCGGAATCGCGATAAATATAGTAGTAGATGGGGAAGAACGGGGGGTTGGAGTCACTAAAAATCTCTGGAGATAGTTCGACGGTGGTTTCGTTTGCCGGTGATGATCGAATTATACTTTCCCAAGGTAGTGTTATTAACTTTGTTACGAAAATCGGTGACTCAGAGAGTTCTTCCACTATTGTCTCATTGTTAATTGAACTTATTGTGTAAATACTAATATATTGAAATAAATTTAACTATGAACGAATCACCGCTTCCAATTTGTCAATACCGATCCACCAACATGTATCCAACTCTCAATACCACTCCACCAACACTGTATTCAACTCTCATACCACTCCACAACACTGTATTCAATTAACGAAAAAAGTTCAGATTTTAGGTTGATAATATCGTCGCTATGCAGGATATTTTAGTTAGAGAATGTGCAAATAGAAAAAGACACTCTAATAAATATAGGCGCGCGGCAAACATAGCTGAAGCATCTAGTACGGTTCTGGCAAGTGTTTCTGTGTTGTGTGGGGCGGGGACTGCTGCAACGCTATCTACAATTGTAATGATTCCACTTGCAGGGGTTTTGAGTGGAATTACCGTTTTATCTGGTACACTTTGTATGGTAATTAGGGCGGCGGGTGGAAAACTCGAGAAAAAAAGTAGAAAACATGATAGAATATCCGTTCTCGCTAGGTCTAAGAAAAATAGCATCGACGTTATGGTGTCCAAAGCGTTGGCCGATAAGAAAATATCAAATTTAGAGTTTGAATCCGTGGTGGAAGAAATGGGGAGATATGAAGAATTAAAAAATGATATAAGGATCAAGGCGCGCGCCACCATGCCAAAAATTGAGTGTACTGATTGGGATAAATTTAGGGTAAAACTTGGAAATAAAGTCGGAGGAAATGTTACAGCACCATTATAAAATAACAAAAAAATTTAAAAAAAATAATTAAAAAAAATAAAATAAAATAATAATTTAAAAAAAAAAAAATAAAAATATAATAATTTAAAAAAAAAAAAAATTTAAAAAAAAAAAAAAAATTCTTAATTTTATAATTTTCCTAATTTTTTCAAAATTATATTGGTGCAGTAAACAAATTTACATACCTATACAACTGTGTTTTTTCACTGAGAATTATCGGCTCTGTTTACCTCGGCTATCAATTTACGCATGGGCCATAACCCGTGTAATTGAAACATTGTCGTTACAACATAAATTAATTACTATGTAATAATAGGGAGTGTTCAGCTTTAAATTATTAAAAAAAAATATAAAATTAATTATAAAATTAACAAAATAACGAACCATCACATGTTTTCTTTCGCCAATAGGTATTAATAAATAATTATAATATGCACACCATTTGTATGTTGTATAGGAAACTGATGAGTATATATATGTTTGTTGACCTTACAACAATTGGTCTCATCTCGTGTGTGCTATGTTGTTGATCCGGTATGACGTCCGTCTCGTCTGTTTAATGGTAGCAGTCTATGCATATGTGTGTATTTGGCGATGTAATTGTGTAGCTCAAGGTGCCGGCCTAAAAGATTTCTGCCTGAAAGCTTTGCAATTTCGGAAACCAAATTCACACATAGGCTCGTCTTACTTCGCTGGTTTCTCTTAATAGAGGAATTGGCAATGGGGTTCAAGGCGACCCAGAATGTGAGCCAACAGATGCGTGGGCTTAAGAAAGGTCCCAACACCCCAGTGGCTGGGTGCCGGCTAGAAATCTGCCCAGTCGCTGGGGGTGTTGTGCACGAGTGGAGGCTTTTGCTATTTTTTTTTTTAATTTTTACAAATTATTAATATCTTTATACGCGATAGACCTAATCGTGTAATCTCTCTATAAAATGGACACCTAATTTACATGTTCATAACACTGTAATTGGAACATTGTCGTCATGCTTGGTGTGATTATAACATAAATTAGTTCTGTTCAATAATTTTCAATTTCTTCTAATAATAATTTTCCAATTTCTTCGTTAAAAGCGATATTGTAGAAACGCATATCCGTAAACGAATCTTTGATTTTAAACTGTTTTATAAAATTAGTTTGATAATGTTTCGGTAGTGTTTCTCCGATCCTATTTAGTCGCTTCATTATATAAATTTGATACTTATACCGGCGACATAATTGCCGGTTTAATATTGTAAATGCAACGTTTTTATCGCAGCGTAATAAATTACGCTGATATTTCATGTATTCGATATCACATAGTATTGTCATTTTACCGTGTTTTAATACTGTAGAAACAACAGCGTAAAATCCTTCATCCAAATCAAATCATTATAAACGTCCAATTCGTTGTGTATTTTATTATCCATTTTGTTATAATATTTTATTATAACCTATTAAATTTATATGTTCAATTGGACGTGAAAACAACATGATGTATTTTTGACACCAATTTTGAATATTTCGTGGTTGGTGGGAGACAATTTCATCGTTAACTATTTTTTTGATTTTTTGGGGGTGGTGGAGTAGTATAGAGGGTGGAGAAATGATGCCACCGTTAGGTGGTATCATTTTGACTCCCTCTATACTACTATACCGAAAACAGACGTAAAAATGTTGAATTTGGAAGTTTAACAACCCGATGTGACTGTTTCCTTTATACGGAAATCAACGGAAATTTGCGATCGAAATCCAAGATGGCTTTAAACTTTAAACATGTATACCTTCACAATTATACATGGATTTTTACAAGTAATTTGGGGAAATATATCATATAATCAAATGCCTCCTATATATAGACCTATAGTATTGAGTAGAAATTGTTGCAAATGTTGAAACATTTTTTTTGTAACTTCGTCCTCATACCACATCGTAACCGTTTCATACTATTTATTTTCCAAATATTATTGAGACTTTATAATCAAGGTACAAACATCATGTCAACTTCCCGAACCAATTCAGAATATTGTAATGCATGTTTTCCATGTCCATGTTGACAATGATACATCCACTCTGTCTCTGCCCCATCGGCAAACGGACACGTCAAACAAACTTTACAAAGATTATTCCTAATCCTAGTCTTACCAAGTTGGTTCAGTATTTTGTTTGGTGATACCTGATTGTGTATTTTGTGGGATCTCTGTCTGACGCC
The DNA here is from genome assembly GCA_029237695.1 of Conchocele bisecta. Taxonomy (NCBI): domain Eukaryota; kingdom Metazoa; phylum Mollusca; class Bivalvia; order Lucinida; family Thyasiridae; genus Conchocele; species Conchocele bisecta. Next base: position 68,604,704 of record CM055272.1, on the reverse strand, counting down.
CTCGGGTTAGGCGCCCTGTGCCTAACCCTAACCCACTTAGTCTCTTTACAAAACTTAACATCAGAGAAATATGTTATAACTTCTATTTCCTTCATCTAAAATGCTTAATATTTCACACATGTATTCCTGTAAGGCTCTACTACCATGCTGTGCCATATCCACAACTGTCCAACCCCCACTGATCCCAAGGTCAAGGTAAAAAACTTGGTCTCTTTACAAAACTTAACATCAGATAAATAAGTTATAACTTCTGTTTCCTTCATTGAAAACTCTTAATATTTCATACATGCATTCCTCTAAGGTTGTACTATCATGCTGTGACAAATCTACGACCGTCCAACCCCCCTGATCCCAAGGTCAAGGTGACATAGTCTCTTTACAAAACTTAACATCAGAGAAATCGGATATAACTTCTATTTCCTTGTTCGGATCAGCTTCACATTTCACACATGCATTGCTCCAATGGACTTCTACCACCCTGTGATAAATTCCCGTTTGTGCCGCCCCCGCTAAGCGCAGAGTCAAGGTCACAACCCCACACACTTGGAATTTCTTCACATATTTAGGGGTACCTGGGCCCACGCGGGGGTATTCCGTAAGCCTCGCTTACTGCCCAATCTAGTTCATATTGTCTTCACTTTATTGTTTAACTATTGTTTATACAAATGTAATCTGCATGTTGAAGTTTTTTCAAATCTATTGTTACAGAGAAGCTTCATCGATAATAAAATGTAATACATGTACTTAAAATGTTACCGGTATTTTAAATTCACAACATACATTTACAAATTACATTGAACAATTTGTTTGTTCTACTGATTTCAGAGCTTATTGAACCAGAAAATACAACCCCACAAAGGAAAATAAAAAGAACAAGTTTACCAAAAATATAGATGTAAATGCTCCGTTTCAATGAAAATGGGGACTTTTTGCTTGCATATATGGTTGTAAAACGATACTTAAAACCATTTTAAATTTTGTTTTGTTTTATTTGTTTCCATTTTCAATCAGATTAAAGGTCATATTACATGTAACAAGCAAAATAATCACAACTTTTTGGATGATTGCCATGTTACATTCATTATAGTGCTTGATACGGTTTTTGGACAGAAAATTCTACTTTTTTTTAAACGCCTGTCAACCGGCTGTATAAAAACAGTAAAATATTCATTTTTCAATCTTTCCTTAAAACAAAAAGCATTCATCTTCTAAAACCCACACTATTATGTATGCAAACAATGAATTTCCTATTTGAATTTTGAAAAAATCATTGGTTCATGCTACCTCTAGGGAGATTTGCAATCACAGTCTGATCAGGGTCTACACTGTTTTCCATCTTGTACATAATCACTGTATACCGTATACAAGCAAGCCGCGTGTCGCCCGCCAGGACGTGTAGCCATCTTATAACAATCACTTGTTGAGGCTATACCTTCTAGGGGAAATTTGCAATCACAGTCTGATCAGGGTCTACCCGGTTCCCCATTTTGTGCATAACCACTTGTTGAAGCTATACCTGTAGTGGAAATATGCATTCACAATTTAATCAGGATCTACACAGTTTCCCATATTGTACATAATCGACTATATATAACGAGCTACCCCACTAAAATACACTGCGTTCTGGTCAATACAATACAATATTGGGCTTTGTCTACATAGAGGTGTGAAAAAACATTCAAGCTATTTGACAAGATATACAAACCATACACAAATTTAAATATATATATATTGCATGCATATTAAGGTTCATTTTCATCAATGTTCTTAATACAATATTGTTTATTGTTGTTATTGTAGATGAATATTAAGAATATTTATATATATATATAGCCTTCCTGTGTGAGTTTTTAAATGTATATCCGTAAATTAAATTGCCATAACTAAACTATATATGTCTTGAAGTAATTTGTGCTAATAAAAACATTCATTCAATGCATTATACTTTGTTTTTAAGTTATTTTAACTATTTCAAAAAGATGTTGGCATATAATTACTCGGCAAAATAAAACTGCAATACTATGGAGGTGACCGGTTAGACAGTTGGACTAGTATATGTGCCATATGAAATCATGATCGATGGCAACTTAAAGTTAGACAACTGAGACATAATTAATGAGTCTCGATCACGGTAGTCTCCCTTTATAATAATGCTATATGTATATTAATCGCTTTCCCGCGGAAATATGTGCTTTATTCTTCCCTTTTTTAGGTCAAAATGTGCTTATTGTATGATATACTAATGATATATTGTTGAAAACGTATATAATATAATCATAAATGTTATTTTTAATGAAGATTTGGGTAAATCGTGCTGCCGCACTCCCGTAGTATGATAACGATCTTGTTTGCTAGAAGCCTTATGGGTGTTTCATTGATGGAATGGCGAACAGTGCAGATAACTGATTAGCTGCACGTTTTCCACTTTAGCATTTACACTTTGCGCACTAAACTATAGAATTTATTTTTCGAGATTCAAGATTCTAGAGTTGAAACATAGAAAAACTATTTACCTGCAAATAAAAACCAATGTTCTGTTTGTATATATCACGTTTGCTGGCTTCAAAAGCATGGAAAAACGCCAATGTTTACATGTAAACACGCGTTTCTGCAAATGGCTGCCATCACTGACAGCCGACAAAGGTAGAGACCTCTGACCATGTGACGTCACAAGCACTTCCGATGCAGGTGCTCGGTTGGAAAACACCACAAATTCTGTCTGCATTAATTTATGTACCATTGCTTTCAATGGTCACGATACATATTGTTTCCAACTTAAATGATTAGACAAACGATTGCCAACTTGGAAAATATAATTTGCTAGACTTGTTGGTTTTAATACTTTTTTAAAGTGGTAATGTCTATTTTTGGAGTAAGACATTTCAATCCCTTCTGCATGTGTGGTACTTGTCCACAATGGGAATAAGAAAAAAAAGATACCAGATTCCATATATCTGTTGATAAATGGAGGCATTGGACTGATGATGATGAACTTAAAAGTGACAATTTAAAAAAAATAATAGGATAAGGTGGTGACTGAATGAAAATCCATATTCCAACATTGTTAGTGCCTTTCTACCTACAAATATTACGTGACCTCCATTGATAAACATGTAAACAACATAACAGGTTCAAACGGACTCATTTATGTGTAAGTTTTCCTATCGAAATCCGGATATTAAAGGTACATGCCCACGTGCCAGGTTATAATACATGAAGGCATATTATTTTCGTCCATTCGTTAGATATGACATTGTTAGGGTAAAATAAAGTCATTAACCATTTCCCGACGATATAATTGTCAGCATTATAGTTCGTATATCAAGCAAAATTCTCACACTTATGTCAGGGGCGATAATCGTGTTTCCTTAAAATGTTAACTGACATTACTATTTATCTATTTGTTGATGTGCAATGATCATACTTTATAATCTGTCGAAAATATTATTTGTTCAGGCGACTCATTTAATTAGTATAAATAATTAAACAATATCATGCCTCATTTGCATATGAAAATAATCCTGATACCACCGCGCGTCACTATCAGCAAAAAAATATTACTAAATGATTATATCTGTATATTTTTTAGAACTGGTGGAATACAATGTAGTGACACAATTAGACACTTATTTAATTGCTATAAAGAACAGTTTGTGCCTACTGTGTGGGTATATACCTTTAATGGAGGGGGTTAATGGTATTAGTGGAAAACACAAAATTTAGGTGTGTTGTTTGGTAATGTATTAGTCCTGTTTAAATCACAATTTTCTAACTTGGCAGTTGTGACCTTTCATTTGGCTTCGGTTGAACGCACAAGTGTAATGGAAGTGACGTAACCGTAAATCTCGCGATAGAACAAGAAAATAAAAATGGCCTCGAATCTGTGCGGCTATCGAAGTTAGAGGATCGTATGATACTTCGCTATATTGTTACCCAGAGACAATTCTACAATATAACACAAAATTATTACCATAAACTTACCTAATACAGTGTGTATTAGCAAAATTCTTAGGTTACTCTTGACGAAGTAGAAAGTAAACCAAGAACGCTTCAGACACACATTTGGAAAGACTACTCCATCATAACTCTTATGTAATGCAGTGTTATGAAATGTAACAGGGACTAAACTACCATGCCTCCAGGGGCCGAATATCGGCCCCTTCCCCAAACCCCGGGGCCGTTTTTTTTCCCCCAATCTGTAAAATAAATTCCCAATCGGCAAAAAAATCGGCAAAAAACCCCCCCCCACTGAAATCTTCAGTATTGTGCTCATGCAGTCCATAAGCAGATTCATTGACACAAGTTGTCAAATTTGGATGGTTGGTTAATAAAATATTAACCAGGAGTAAGTGAGATCAATGACATCCACACCATTTACTAATAATATCGACAAAAAATCCCAGTAATGGATTCGATCGGTTGACGTAAAAAATTCCCAATTGAAGCAATTTCACGCGCTATTTTTTCCCAAAATATAAAAAAAAAGGCCCCTTCCCAAAATCCCTGGCTTAATTCCTATGTAATAGAAGTTATGTACTAAGAACTAATAACTGATCAGACTGCGGATGTCATCGGATTAGGACAATGCGTACACAGTAGACACAGCCAAGTGAAGCTGGGAGCGGGACATCTGGTGATGTAGTTGCGAACGTTAACTCTTGCAATCTACTCCCGTACCGTCTGTAGGCAGTTACGATTCCACTGATAGCATTTCTCTGCAGAATAGCGAATCAGATCTGATTCGCACTTTAGCAGTTAATTGTGACATATTTGAGATATTTCCATCTGGAAAAATATTAGTATTATAAAAGTAATCAAAACTAATTATTCTGAAACTGTTTTTACCACTGTAGAAGGTTTAGAACATTATGTTTTGCCTTTAGAGAAAATGAACCCCATGCTAATTTTTACATGTTCAATTTGGCTGCCACTGACTGGGTCACTTGTTGATTCTAGCTTAACCTTACTTTATCAGGTCATCTACATATGTACATTTATTAACACTCCTTTCAGTAAAAAAAATATAGAAACTCTTTCACAATTAATTACTGAAGTGTGAATCAGATCTGATTCGCTATTCTGCAGAGGAATCCTATGAGTTGAATCATAACTCTGGCTATGGACAGACGGGAGTAGATTGCAAGAGATTGCAACTAACTTCGCTATATTTTTATTGAATTTTAGAAATACTGGACCGATTTTTAAAATTTAACTTTTGAATTTCACTCCGTGAAGATGTCTGGGGATTTAACATGGGGTAATTTTGTTTTCGCAATAAAATCAATATTTGACCAAATTTCACGAAATAAAAAGAAGGCTCATTCTTAATTTTTCCTTTGATTTAATAGTATCGAAAATAATATTGTTTTTGAATTGTCTATATAGCCGTAAAATTTGGGCAGCTTTCGTGAAACAGACAGTAGAGACACTTCTTGATCGCACAGGAATTTTCTTGCACATATACACATAGTTGGGATTATGAACACGATGAACAGTGGCGGATGTTAATACACATAGTTGGGATTATGAACACGATGAACAGTGGCGGATGTTAATACACATAGTTGGGATTATGAACACGATGAACAGTGGCGGATGTTAATACACATAGTTGGGATTATGGACACGATGAACAGTGGCGGATGTTAATACACATATTGTTGGGATTATGAACACGATGAACAGTGGCGGATGTTAATACACATAGTTGGGGATTATGAACACGATGAACAGTGGGGGTTGGGCGGATGTTAATAACACATAGTTGGGATTATGAACACGATGAACAGTGGCGGATGTTAATACACATAGTTGGGATTATGAACACGATGAACAGTGGCGGATGTTAATACACATAGTTGGGATTATGAACATGATGAACAGTGGCGGATGTTAATACACATAGTTGGGATTATGAACATGATGAACAGTGGCGGATGTTAATACACATAGTTGGGATTATGAACATGATGAACAGTGGCGGATGTTAATACACATAGTTGGGATTATGAACATGATGAACAGTGGCGGATGTTAATACACATAGTTGGGATTATGAACATGATGAACAGTGGCGGATGTTAATACACATAGTTGGGATTATGAACATGCTGGACTAGACCATGGCGGGATGAATAACAGTGGCAGATGTTAATGCTGATCTGAGATTTCTCTAGTCACAAACATTTTAAGGTACACAATTAGTTTGTCGGCAGTTTATGTGGTGTCCCATAAACGTCCAAATGGTAATTTGGTATTTACTTTTATTCAGACTCGTATGCAGAGTTTGGTGCCAGACCCACGAGCTAATTACCGCAGTGTGCCCGACGCCCTGATTACTATATTTCGCCATGAGGGTTTACGGAACACGATGCGGGGGATCCAGGCAGTGGTGGGAGGAGCGGCACCAGCACATGCCATGTACTTCGCATGCTACGAACAACTGAAAAAGGTGCTGAGTGGTGGCAAGCAGGGAAACCACCTGGCTCATGGTAGGTTCAGGGATCACTACGGGGCTCGAACATGTTGGGAGGGATGCATTGTGGCCTAGGTTATGACACTGGACTTCAAAACCAGAAGTTTTGAGGTCAATCCCTGCCTTGTGCATGAAAATTACTTCCATCCTACTCGTCTTTCTTATAGAAGATGGGACTGATTTTCAAAATTAAATATCGGCAAAATATGGCGAAATAAGGGAGGTAATTCCTGGGCTATCATGGCCAAGAAATTTCGATCAATCATTTCAGTACATTAGCCGGGCAGTAATTATCATTGTCATGCTGAGCTCCAGATACGGTGCGTAATTGCTTAAATACCCAATTAAAACTGCCAAAAACCGAATTGAAATCAGAAGTAGCGAGTATCAAAAAGCAATAACAATTTTGTGGTACCTTTATCATGCTGTAGAAAACAATGCAGGCCCGTATGGAGGATTTTCTATTGGGGGGTGCGTCAGGGGCGAGCCCCACGTAGTGGAGCGAGTACGCTAGGGGGGTCCGGGGGCATGCTCCCCCTGAAATTCTTTAAACCTAGATGGCCTGAAATGCACTCTCCTGCATTTTAAGTCATTTAAATTCGGATTTCAACGGTGGTAGGTAAATTGTGACATTTTCATGCAAATTACCTGTATATTAATGCATTTCAAGATTTGTTGAGATTACTGCTTGAAATATACGGACTCGGACCTCTGCGGACCCCCCCACCTCTGCGGACCCCCCCCCCCCTGCGCACGGGCCTGCAATGAACAGACCACAAATATAGCATATTTCTCTTATTTTCCATGAAAACACATCTTGGTATTTCATTAGAATTGTCTCCAAGGAGACAATTCTAATGAAATGCCAAGGCATGTTTTCATTTCGAAGCAAACTATTCAATAATTGCTGTCTGTTGATGTGTAAATAGAAGTGTGATTTTATATTAAATTAAAATTTTGAAATACCCAAATTGCTTCAGAAATGATTGGACTGAAAATACTCAATTACTAATTCCTTATCTGGTGCCCTGCATCAGCAATATTACCATGAACATTTTGTGTATTGAAACTGTAATCCATAATGCACTCATGATTATATTAATTTCATGTCAATTGACGCTACGCCACATGTACATGAACCAGCATATAATACAAAGACTTCAAAAATATTCCACAAACCACAAATATAGCATATTTTTCTTATTGTTCCATGAAAACACACTTGGTATTCAAGGAGACAATTCTAATGAAATACCGAGACATGTTTTCATTTAGAAGCAAATTATTCAATAATTACGGTCTGCTGATGTGTAAACAGTAGTGGGATTTTATTTTACCCAATTAAAATGTTGAAATACCCAATTGCTTCAGAAATGATGGAGTGACAAGACTCAATTACTAATTCCTTATCTGGAGCCCTGTCATGGTAGGAACATTTCAATAACAGTAAAACAAAATTCTTGTTTTAATTGTTAAACAAAATTGTTGTGTTAACTTTCAGGACATTGAAAATAAAACCTTGAATTCAAAGTCGAAAGTTTTCAATGTCAAATATTCAAGAACGTGACAGTTTATTTGATTTGAAAACCAATTGTAGGACAGCATCCATCACAGGCAAACAGCATGTTCATCATTCATTATCTTGTAAATGTCACACAGTGTACTAATGTGTGAGAACTAACCTGAATATGTGTGTCATTTAGGTCTCCAGGCAAGTATTACAGCAGAACACAGTGCATTCCTTATCAGGAATTGGACTTAAATTACTCACGGAATAACCCAACAATTCCTGAAATTGGTAGATTTCCTTCGTTGTCAATGTAAATAAATTTTGAAATTTTCATAAAAATCTAGAACAATTCTGAGCAAACCATGATCTGACAAAACCAGGCATATTGTTTTCACAGGTTGCAGTAACAGACCGAGGTCTATAAATACATTAAATATACCTAAAAGCATTAACAATTGACAAAAAAGTGACAAAAAAAATAATTCTTTATTCCCTCATATACACAGAATGAGGGAGTAAAGATTTGTTTGTTCATTTTTTTTCCCACTTATTAATGCTTTTAGGTATATTTAATGTATTTATAGACCTCAGTCCGTTACTTCAGCGGTCTGTGATTGCTTTGTGACCAATGAAGACCCAGACCAGTCTGTGCCTCCTCATAGTCTGATCAAGGTCTTCACTGTCAACATTTTGTTGCCAACTGCACCCGCACAGTCTGATCAGGGTCTTCAATGTTTGAAATTTTCTATGAACCACCATGATGTATGCATGAATAAATTGGTCTACTATCCGACTGTATTAGTGTGCACCTGTAGCCAATTTCATCAAAATTGCAAAGTATACTTATCTAGCAAAGTAGGGATTCCGCTGGCGATCGCCACTTTCGCAATTGGTGATAAAAATAAACAATTGGCGATAAAAAATTATAATTTTTGAAAAAAAATAAAAAAAAACATATTTTTTTTCCCGAAAATTGTAATTTGTTATCGCCAATTTTTTGAAGTGGCGATTTTTTTATTTTCCCCAGCGGAATCCCTGGCAAAGTATACTTTGAGGGAGAATTTGTCAATTTAAGGATAATTTTATTAATTTTTATTATACATGTACTGAATTTATTACATTATCACAGACAGCCATTTTGGCTGTGATAATGTAATAAATTCAGTATAATAATTCTGCATACTTTTTAATCATCAAATATATGCAGTCGTCGGTTCTATAAAAATCAAATCAAATTTAATGGCATAAAAACCTAATACAAAGGCTTGATGTCAACTAACATAAAACATTGATATAGACATATACATTCACAATGGACGTACACAATTATTACACATGTATCAAACATTATATGACTAGTTCAAGTTAAGAACATGTAAGAACACAATTCTACTGTATCACACCTGAGGAATACTAAAGCGAAGTATGTTGTGAACAATTTCTTTTATTATCTACTTCCTGGTTTCTAAATATATACATACTATGAATTCCTCACATACGTCTTTGACATTTTGTATGTGTTGAATCTGGTTATACATGTACCCCTTATGTGAGTATTACGATATTCGTAATCCTATTTTAGGGGAAGGGGCCAAGTGACTGGTGTGGTATGGACCTGGCACCAGGTCAGGTTATTCTAATTTCAGGGCTGAATATATTTGTTCTCGATGTAAATATTCTGTTCTAATGTTAGGATTTCCCCCTAAATGCAGCTGGTTAAAATGGGATTGAACCCGTTTGCCTGGCCTTACATGACCTTAGCTGTTGATAGGCCGTTAAACACCAATAAACAAACAATTAAACAAACAAACTAATATATTCAATGTTACTCATAATAAAAGTAGAAAACGTCGATGGCGCGCCATCGCAATATACCCACTTTCCCCAAATGCTAAGTCCGAAAGGGGGAGGTAATCCATGATGGAGGGTCGGATAAAAAATCCGAATTCACTTTGCGCATCAGCACATCAAAACGAAGCTACGAACCAAATATCAGACGCGTAGGTATTAAGGTGAAAAAGTTTTTCGACCTACGAGGAAAAATAGTGAAATTGCAAGTCCGAAAGGGGGAGATAATCCATGATGGAGGGTCGGATGAAAAATTCGAATTCACTTTGCGCATCTGCACATGATAACGAAGCTACATACCAAATATCAGGCGCGTAGGCATGAAGGTGAAAAAGTTTTTCGAGTTACAAGGAAAAAATGGGAAATTCTGAGTCCGAAAGGGGGAGATAATCCATGATGGAGGGTCGGATGAAAAATCCGAATTCACTTTGCGCATCTGCACATGATAACGAAGCTACATTCCAAATATCAGGCGCGTAGGTATGAAGGTGAAAAAGTTTTTCGAGTTACAAGGAAAAAAGAATGGGAAATTCTGAGTCCGAAAGAGGGAGATAATCCATGATGGAGGGTCGGATGAAAAATCCGAATTCACTTTGCGCATGTGCACATGATAACGAAGCTACATAGCAAATATCAGGCGCGTAGGTATGAAGGTGAAAAAGTTTTTCGAGTTACAAGGAAAAAATGTGAAATTCTGAGTCCGAAAGGGGGAGATAATCCATGATGGAGGGTCGGATGAAAAATTCGAATTCACTGCACATCTGCACATGATAACGAAGCTACATACCAAATATCAGGCGCGTAGGTATGAAGGTGAAAAAGTTTTTCGAGTTACAAGGAAAAAATGGGAAATTTTGAGTCCGAAAGGAGGAGATAATCCATGATGGAGGGTCGGATGAAAAATCTGAATTCACTTTGCGCATCTGCACATGATAACGAAGCTACATACCAAATATCAGGCGCGTAGGCACGAAGGTGAAAAAGTTTTTCGAATTACAAGGAAAAAATGGGAAATTCTGAGTCCGAAAGGGGGAGATAATCCATGATGGAGGGTCGGATGAAAAATCTGAATTCACTTTGCGCATCTGCACATGATAACGAAGCTACATACCAAATAGCAGGCGCGTAGGTATGAAGGTGAAAAAGTTTTTCGAGTTACAAGAAACGTGACGTACGGACGTACGGACATACGGACGGACACTCGTGACGAAAACAATATACCCATTTTTTTTCCCAAAAAAGTGGGTATAATAATTTATCATCATCATTCATGCTAATAAAAGTGGGGACTATGTCTTGTATCTTACTAAATATGTCCTGTTCATTGACATGCAGTTTTCACCCTCTTCTATAAAAAGCTTACTGTTACTTATCCTAATTTTTCACAAAAGTTGAAATAGCAGCTTTATCTACATGTATATTGGTAAGCAAAATGTTTTCCATCTTATAGTTAAATTTAAAAATCCTATTTAAAAATCCTATATGTACAGTTTATTACCACTTGCAGTGTTATCATTATTATGTAGTACTTCTTTCCAAAAGGTAACATATCTATCCTGTAACTTTATTTGTATGGCATGGACTAACTTAGATAGTGAAACCGTATTTTGATTAACCCACACATGTTCAATTCCTACTTTGAGATTCAAAATTTTATTACAATAGCTATTTGGTAAAGATAAATTTTCAAAATATGCCAATCTAACTAGTTCATATGACATAATGCATTTCAGGAAAAATAAATGATTACTCCCTCAAAGTATACTTTGCTAGATAAGCATACTTTGCAATTTTTATGAAATCGGCTACTGATCCGGACATACACTGGTCAGAAAGGAAATAAGCCGAGTTTTGTCAGATCGTCATCTATATGTTGTACACCATTTCAATTGATAACTATCACTGGATAGAACGGGCTTAACCCTTTCACTGCTCAGTAACTGGAATGGACTACATTTTTATGCCACCGGGTTTCGAAGAAACGGGTGGCACATAGTGTTTGGACCGTCCGTCTGTCTGTCCATCCGTCTGTCTGTCCATCTGTCCGTCCGTCACACTTTTCAGTTAACCAATTTGTCACAGTTTCTCAAATATGCTGCAGGTGGCATCCGGGTTCGACAGACGCATTTCTTGTTATTTTTATTTTCAATCTATTATATTAATAAGAAAACCCCCAGCCTTACAGGTGAAATGCGGCATTCGATCCCGTTAACCCGGCCTAAAATGACCTTAGCTGGTGACAGGCCGTTAAACACTGTTAAATAAATAAATACATAATCAGAAAAGGGTGAATTTTATACAAACTTAGAAAATATCCACAAACAGTACAGATCTTGATCAGATGGCTTGTTACGAGCCGGCTCATCAGGATCTTCACTATTTGCAAACATTGGGATAGAGGTGTTTAGTGTTGATAGGGTTAACTCATTGCAACCTTGCATGTGTTGCTGCTTATCTGCAGCACTGTCATCATAATAAATCAGTGCTCCAGATCAGGAATTAGTAATTGAGTATTTTCACTCCATCATTTCTGAAGCAATTGGGTATTTCAAAATTTTAATTGGGTAAAATAAAATCACACTACTGTTACACATCAACAGACAACAATTATTGAATAGTTTGCTTCTAAAAACATGTCTTGGCATTTCATTAGAATTGTCTCCAATGAAATACCAAGAAGGGTTTTCATGGAAAATAAGAAAAATATGCTATATTTGTGGTCTGTATTTGTACCACAAATTCGTTCTTGCTTTTTGATACTCACTACTTCTGATTTTAATTGGGTTTTTGGCAATTTTAATTGAGTGTTTGAGCAAATACGCAGCTTATCTGGAGCTCTGATAAACCCATCTATCTTCGTAAATCATCCTAATTTAAATTGTGGATTTGAGAAACAACTGCTTATCGTAAACGATTATGAAGTCTTCATATCCAACCAATTTCTACACCGCTGTCTGCGTAAATCTTGCACAGAACGTTTCTGAACATATATTGGCATATAAAGTCACATTCAAGCAGTTTGATTGGCTGTGCCTGAGCTGTAGTACAGCTCAGGCACAGCCAATCAAGCTGCTTGAATTCTAGCACAATATTCAAGTGTTTTGTAATAATGACAATCAAATAGACAAACATTGGCATGATTAGCGTTAGAAACAAAATTGCTACCCCGCTCCAGCTCCATACCTCTCGCGAGGGTAGCAATTTAACCCCATCTCTTTAATGTAACACACGGAAGAGTGCTTTTTGCAATCACTTGTCTGGCATGTTTGATATGTTAGCGATATAAAACTGTCAAAGCTGTATCAATAAATTATGCATAAAGAACATACACATGCAGAAATGTGTCATTGTACCGTGTCAAGGTATTTATCTGACACTTGCATGTATATCTTGTAAATTTGAAAGCTTCATTTTGTTATGTTGAACAACAACAAGAGAAAAGATGGCTTCCATGGGAATGAATATGATTTTCCTGTTCTATTATTTTTGGCAATTTACTAGTTCTACATCAAATATTATTTGTTTAAAGGTATAAAATATACAGTTTACTAAATTTTGACCTACATGTAACAGGTTTGGGTATGCACTTTGGTTGCTCACACTTTGGTTGTCGACAGATTATAAAGTATGATCATTGGCAATTTGCACATCAAAAAAATAAATACAGAGAATAAATAGTAATGTCCGTTAACATTTTAAGGAAACACGGTTATCGCCCCTGATATCAGTGTGGAAATTAACATTCGATATAAAATGTATAATAATGCCAATCAATACGCGCGGTAATGGTGAATGAATGTTTATTTTGCCAGAAAATGTCGTATCTACAGAATATACAGAACTATTTAATTCCTATAAAGAACATTTTGTGCCTACTGAGTGGGCATGTGCCTTTAAATTTAAGTTGTTCGAAATATGTGAAAATGTTACATATGATAAAGAAAAAAATTATAATAAAAAATGCTTTTGCAAGCCAGTGTAATTCCAGACCAGGGGGCCGTTTCACTAAACTTCCTACGACTAAAATGTTTGTAAGTGCAAAATTATGATAGTCTGTAAATTTCACATTAACAATGTTTTCTTGTAAACAATTGTTGCATTTACATTTATTGAGCATAGGCTGCATATGCAGCCTATGCTCAATAAATGTAAATCCATCAATTGAAATTTGCAGACGATTCTAAATTTGCGCTTACGAACATTTTAGTCGTAAGAAGTTCAGTGAAACGGCCCCCTGCATTGTATCTGTCAGATTTGGTCTATAGTCGTTAGCATCTAGTCGTCATTTCTTTTAGTTAATATAATAAGGGGCATGCCTCGACTAATTCTTAATTTATCACTGTCCAGATTGGATCACAGGCCATCGGCATGTTGATAGGATAGTGTATTAATTTTTTTTAGACAAAAACAAATTAAAATGTATTCATTCTGCAATAGAAATTAAAATGTGTTCATTCTATTGTCTCCTCAAATTACCACTCGTCCAGATCGAAAATTCATGTGCCAATATGAGCGGATGAGTGGATTTGTAGAGGCCTGAGTGGATTTCTTCTTCCTTAATGCAACTTGTATCCCCTAGGTAACTGGAATGGACTATTCCAATTACATTTCAGACCAGTCCATTATTCAGAAAAGAATATTTTTGTGTAAAGGTTCACAAACTAACTATCCACCATCTCGATCTACACTGTTTGCAAATATTAACCAGTTGACATGCCATTACACACCAATCAATCAATCAACAATCAATCAATACACACCAACCATGAATTAAATACTTGCAAACACTGTAGATCCTGATGAGCCGGCTCGAAATGAGTATTTTTCATAATTTCAAATAAACACCACTTTCCGAATTACCGGTAATGGAATAGTCTGTAATTAACCTGGAAGTGTCCATTCCACATACTTAGGAGTGAAAGGCTAAACACCAATTAATTGTTTCAGGGGTAGCTGGGTGTGCAGCGACGTTGTTACACGATGCTTTCATGAACCCGGCTGACGGTATGTTTGTCTTCACAGTTTACTAGACCTCCCATATCTGTGACTGACTGGAGAAATGAGTCGTATACTTGTTATCCCCTTGCCGATATGCAAGAGGGGATATAGCGTTAGTCAATGTACGTACGTATGTGTCTAGGGATGGTGTTTTGCATACGACCCATGTCTGATCGCCCATGGTCAAGGTCACTGAGGACTTATGTTTATGTTCACTTTGTTTGTAAGACAAAAATGTTAACAAAATATATATTTTTTTATTATCAAGGCTGCCAGCGAGGTGACAACGATGCCATCGTATTTGTTTGATTTATGGTCTCTGTGACCATATGGGGACCCATATCAGACTGCATATCTGACCTTAGATGATGGCCCAATTTCTCCATTCAAGTTCACAGATCAGGTGCTAAGCTGGCCACAAATACCATAAGCCCCATTTCTTAATTCACATTCACAGATCAGGAGCTAAGCTGGCCACAAATGCCATATGCCCCATTTCTTCATTCACATTCACAGATCAGGAGCTAAGCTGGCCACAAATGCCATATGCCCCATTTCTTCATTCACATTCACAGATCAGGAGCTAAGCTGGCCACAAATGCCATAAACCCCTTTTCTCGATTCACACTTGAATCAGAAGCTAGACTGGCCACATATGCCATCAGCCCGATTGTTCTGCCTCTGCCACAAATGCGTACGATGTGCATATGAGAAAAGAATGAATAAATTAACCCTTAGACCGCTATCTTATTTTTTTGTGGTCTGCTGTTTATTTTCTATTTTCCATTTTTATCATCTAAAACATGCTTTGAGAGCACTTTATAATAATTTACAACATGCTTTGACAGCACTTCAGAATCATTTCCATTTCCATTGGAAATGATTCTGAAGTGCTGTCAAACCATGTTTTTATTGAGAAATAAGGCAAGATATAAAAGCAACAACAGACGACGGTTGTTGTGAGTAGCGGTCTAAGGGTTAATAATGAAAGCTGTCGGAAGTCAAACCAAAGCTATTCACCGTTTCAACACTACAGACCTCTTATAATATTTGCAAACAGTCTAGATTGAGATGAGGCGGCTCGTAACGAGCATTTTGAACGGGTTAACTGTTTGAATAATGAATACAGGGCTCCAGTTAAGATACGTAATTTGACCAAATATTCGAGGTATTTTTCTTAGTTCTTCACCAAAAATGGCAAGTTGGGAGTTCTTTAGAATCGTCTCAATTCACCGTTTCAACACTACAGACCTCTTATAATATTTGCAAACAGTCTAGATTGAGATGAGGCGGCTCGTAACGAGCATTTTGAACGGGTTAACTGTTTGAATAATGAATACAGGGCTCCAGTTAAGATTACGTAATTTGACCAAATATTGAGGTTATTTTTCTTAGTTCTTCACCAAAAATGGCAAGTTGGGAGTTCTTTAGAATCGTCTCAATTCACCGTTTCAACACTACAGACCTCTTATAATATTTGCAAACAGTCTAGATTGAGATGAGGCGGCTCGTAACGAGCATTTTGAACGGGTTAACTGTTTGAATAATGAATACAGGGCTCCAGTTAAGATACGTAATTTGACCAAATATTCGAGGTATTTTTCTTAGTTCTTCACCAAAAATGGCAAGTTGGGAGTTCTTTAGAATCGTCTCAATTCACCGTTTCAACACTACAGACCTCTTATAATATTTGCAAACAGTCTAGATTGAGATGAGGCGGCTCGTAACGAGCATTTTGAACGGGTTAACTGTTTGAATAATGAATACAGGGCTCCAGTTAAGATACGTAATTTGACCAAATGTTCGAGGTATTTTTCTTAGTTCTTCACCAAAAATGGCAAGTTGGGAGTTCTTTAGAATCGTCTCAATGAGACGATTCTAAAGCACTCACAACTTGCCATTTTTGGTGAAGAAATAACAAAATTTGGTCCAAAGTTGATCAAATTACGCACCTTAACTGGAGCTCTGTGAATATGTATAAGGATCATGATCTATTATGGTTACAAGTGTCAAAGGGACAAATGTTCAAAATTTTGTTTCTAATTCCAAAATGGTTCCTCTTTTTCATATTCTGCCTGTCGTCCCACAACCTCTGCCTGCAATTACGGACACATGTATATCATCGGTTGTGTGCGACTACCTTGTGTACCGGTTGCCTTCGTCAGTGATCAAGCAACGCATGCAGATCTACGGAAGTACTCACAGATCGTGTCGCGAGTGCGGCAAATGTCTGCTGAAGAAAGAGGGCTTGCGAGCATTCTATCGCAGCTACACGACGCAGCTGTCAATGAACGTTCCGTTCCAGGCCATCCACTTTATGATGTACGAGGTCATGCAGGACTGGCTGAACCCGGGCCGCAACTACGATCCCGTCACCCACGGGCTTTCCGGGGCTGTAGCGGGGGCATCCGCCGCCATCGTAACGATGCCGCTTGATGTGTGTAAGACGCTACTAAACACACAGGAGCACTGTGCCAGGACTAGCGTGTCTTCTGTAGAGGGAATGTATTCAGCATTTCGCACCATTTACGAGTATCAGGGGTTTCGGGGGTATTTTCGCGGACTTGTAGCGCGTATTTGCTTCCAAATGCCAGCCACGGCGATTTCCTGGTCGGTTTACGAGTTCTTTAAGTATGTTCTCAGCCGACAGAAGCCGGATGATCTACGATACCTTCCCATTCAAATTCCACAGTCAATGCATGCTGTCGCTGCCAAAACAGCCACTGCAGACAGTTCCTAGCGAATAGCTACCTGAACCACTTTCTGACAAAACCACCAGGATTATTTCTGACTGTGACTGCAGAAGTGGGGCTTATTGGTTTTGCGACCAGTGTAGATCCAGATCAGCCTGTGCATCCGCACAGTCTGATCAGGATCTGCACTGCTCGTCATTCAGTCGGTGAAACACATGGCCTGCTTCTACCAGTGTATGTCCTTAACATGCCGCATGATTCAGAGCTCCAGTTAAGGTGCGTAATTTGGAGATAAATTTCTTATTTCTCCATCAAAAATGGCAAGTTGGGAGTGCTTTAGAATCGTCTCGATGAGACGATTCTAAAGCACTCCTAACTTGCCAATTTTGATGAAGAAATAACAAAATTTCATCCCAAGTTGGTCAAATTACGCACCTTAACTGGAGCTCTGGTGTATTGTGCTAGATGATCAGGAGCTACACTGATCATAAATCACATAAGCCCCATTTCCCTAGTTACGGCCACATTTATGTCCAATCGGTGTTGATCCTGATCAGCTTGTTTGTCCAATGTCTGAAAATTCTATTTATGTTTAAACCGGTGAACCATTGCTCAAACTAACTCTTTAGATTCACTTCAGATAAACTCACTTGCTGATCAGGATCTATGCTGGTCGCAAACATAATAATCTTGGTTTTGTCAGAACACGGTTCATAAACGTAGGGTTGTGCGAAATGTGTCGTGATCCAAATTTGACTGGGAAATAGATTAAAATTTGATGGAAAAGGTATTACAGAGAATAAAAAATCACTCCTGGTTCTTCAAATGTAAAAGTAGATTTTGTTGAACCTAATAGCTGGATAGTGATCAATAAATACCAGAATTACAAGATTGGTATTTCCAGAATTTGCAAAAGTTTATGTATGTCAGCTGTCAAAATATAACGTGGGAAAAAAAACAGAAATGGATGACAGTAAACAGCATTTGTCATCAAGGTGTTTGAACCAAACAAGTTCACTGACAGCAAATCTGGTGCTAAAATAATTTGATGCCAACTGCCAAAGGTCAACAGCACACAGGCATGGCTCAATAGAAGATGAGAAAATTGCTTCAATGAAATATAAAAAAATGGTTGTAACGTGTATAATATTTTCCGACGGAAGGATTTGGGATTTCAACATTTCGTGAGCCAGTAGACTGCTACGAACTATGATCAAATTCCAAAGCTGTGAGTCTGTGTTATATAGGTGCTCTATTTGTCTTGTGTCGGCCAGCTGACTGCTACACAGGTGTTTATAGCGTGACAGAGTGGAGATGAAGCCATAGTGTATATGTCCCGTTAATGTTTTATTGTTATATGTTATTGCATTTTACAAGCAACCACTGTGCAATGTCAGATAGAAGACTTCTACATAGCGCAACAATTATCATTCAGTCATTCATTCAGTCATTCATTCAGTCATTCATTACCATTGTGATAGACCGGGAACCAGCATATAATACTACATGTACCGTATATAACAAAGTTTTAATGATGTTTACTTGTACCCTGCAAGACGTTGGCTGTTATTTTGATCACATCCTTATATTTAACCCGTTGAAGTTCAGGTGTACACTACTTTTTATTGAAATTTTGTTTATTTATCCATACAAGTATATGTTGTTACCAATATAGAGAAATAGAGAAATAGAGAAATAACGACAGAGAAATATTCAAATTTTCATTCTACTGTAATTGTATCAGCGCTCCAGATAGGCTGCGTATTTGCGTAAATACCCAATTAAAATTGCCGAAAAACCCAATTGAAATCCGAAGTAGCAAAAAGCAATTTGTGGTACATGTACCTGTATCATGCTGCGGAAAACAATGAACAGACCACAAATATAGCATATTTTTCTTATTTTCCATGAAAACATATCCAAGGAGACAATTCTAATGAAATTCCAAGATATGTTTTCATTTCAAAGCAAACTAATTCAATAATTGCTGTCTGTTGATGTGTAAATAGTAGTGAGGTTTTATTTTACGTACCCAATTAAAATTTTGAAATACTCAATTGCTTCAGAAATGATGGAGTGAAAATACTCAATTACTAATTCCTTATCTGGAGCCCTGTTGTATCTAAAACTAACTTCACATATGTTCTCCCGATTGAACATGAGATTTTAAATCACTGGCCCTGATCTGATAAAACCGTAATGTTCACATCTCTGATTTTTTCCCCAACCATACAATGTGATAAAAACATATTTTCGAACACATACTACAGAGCTCCAGATAAGGAATTAGTCGTTGAGTATTGTCACTCCATCATTTCTGAAGCAATTGGGTATTTCACAACTTTAATTGGGTAAAATAAAATCACACTACTGTTTACACATCAGCAGACTGCAATTATTGAATAGTTTGCTTGTCTTGGCATTTCATTAGAATTGTCTCCTTGGAGACAATTCTAATGAAAAATTCCAATACCAAGATGTTTTTTCATAGAAAAATAAGAAAATATGCTATATTTGTGGTCTGTTTATTGTTTTCTGTAGCATGATAAAGGTACCACACATTTTTCATTGCTTTTTGATACGCACTACTTCTGATTTCAATTGTGTTGTTGGCAATTTTAATTGGGTATTTAAGCAAATACCCACCTTATCTGGAGCTCTGATACTAGTACTCAAAACCAATTAGTTCTTCTCATGCTCAGACAATCAAACTGTGCGATTTTCAGTGACTTACTCACCAAGGTTTATGCTGACTTGTTAATTTTATGGAAATAAAGGCAGTTTACAGCAAACATGATGACTATCTGCCAGCTTAAGATTTCTTTTGCATTTTTTTCAGCTTGTCCCTGGTAACGAAAATCTTGCAGTGAGTTGTGGAATATTTTGAAGTCATATTTTGAAGTCATATTATATGCTGGTTCATGTACATGTGGTGTAGCGTCAATTGACAAGAAATTAATATAATCATGAGTGAATTATGGATTATAGTTTGAATACACAAAATGTTCATGGTAATATTGCTGATACAGGGCTCCAGATAAGGAATTAGTAATTGAGTATTTTCACTCCATCATTTCTGAAGCAATTTGGGTATTTCAAAATTTTAATTGGGTAAATATAAAATCACACTACTGTTTACACATCGACAGACAGCAATTATTGAATAGTTTGCTTCGAAATGAAGACATGCCTTGGCATTTCATTAGAATTGTCTCCTTGGAGACAATTCTAATGAAATACCAAGATGTGTTTTCATGGAAAATAAGAGAAATATGCTATATTTCTGGTCTGTTCATTGTTTTCTGCAGCATGATAAAGGTACCACAAAATTGTTATTGCTTTTTGATACTCGCTATTTCGGATTTCAATTGGGTATTTAAGCAAATACGCAGCTTATCTGGAGCTATGCAGTGATGTGAGTAGCATATTTATACTATAAGGCTATCAGAAATGGTACTACTGTAGTCAGTAAGCAAAACTACAGCAATAATTTGAGATTGTAATAATTAGTAGATGATAGCACGAGAAATATTAACAAAATTTACGATATCTTCCGTAAGTGACGTTCAAAGTTGAAACTTTCAGAGCAAATACGGAATACTAAAAGTTTGAATTTGCTGTGAAAGTTTCGTCAACTTTCGGTATCATTTACACGAAATATCAGTTTCTGTAAATATTTTTCGTAAAAGTCGCACATCTTCTTACAAAACCACATGTCTCATCAGACAATTGTTTAATGTAATATTTATTAATCCATGAACCGACAGTAAACAGATACTGTTGTATAGTCGATTATAAAGCAACTAAGTGCTAAAGGATGTGAGAAGCAGTGTGAATAGAACGCTGGAAATACAGCTTTCAACCGTTACCTGCCGAATGTAGATAACCAGACTTGATTTTCGGATTCCATCCAGGGAATTAATACAAATATATGCATACACCAACCACTGCCTGCAATAATCTTGCCAATGTTAGAATTTATTTTTATTTCAAAATGCTTGCTTATGCTGCTTGAAAGTAAGCAGCTTCATTGTGCTACAGCTCAGGCTCAGCCAAATGAAGCTGTCTCGGCCTTAAACGACCTTAGCTGTTGATAGGCTGTTAAACGCCAACAAATAAACAAACAATAAAACTGCTTGATTGCTAGTTGATGTTGCCAGTAGATGTTCAGAAACGGTGACATATTGACGAGATTAACGCAGGCAGTGGTGGTGCTGTATACATGTATATGCATACCAATGTTGGCAATATATTTGGGAGAATTTGAATTCTACGTTTATGTTTCCACTCGGCAAATGTTCCCAGCATGTGATGTGATTTTCGAATCGCGTCGTGGAAATATCGACGGCGGTGTTGGAGTATAGGCAACGTGGGAGTATTGAGGACATGAAGTACAAAGCTGCATGTGAAAAGAAGACTTTTACATGGTGCAATGTGCCGTTATGTCTTGTACAAAGTTCAGTGTAAGAGACTCGTTATTTTACATCATTCTATTATTTTACTACACGTCTGTAGCTCTTACACAGAATTTGTACAGTGCAACCTCTCTACAACAGCCACCCATGGGAAGAGGCAAAATTGGCTGTTATAGAGAGGTGGCTGTTGTAGGGAGGTTAATGCTGAATACAATTTTATCGCCTGATGTTTATTTATTTTCTTCAATAATTCTCAATAAAAACATGTTTTGACAGCATTTTAGAATCATTTCCAAAGGAAATGATTCTAAAATGCTGTCAAAACATGTTTTTATTGAGAAAGAATGCAAAATCAACATCAAACGACAATGTCATGCTCAGCAGTGTAAGGGTTAGATATAGAGGAAATCATCCATTTGGGATATAAAATAGCGGCTGTTACAGAGAGGTGGCTGTTGTAGAGAGGTGGCCGTTCGGGGAGGTTCGACTGTACAAACTTTTATCATATATTCCTGAACTTGTATGTTTTCTTTTATATGTAATATAAATGTTCATCTTCAAAGAAAATAACTTTTGCTATATACCCAATTGGCTGCATATATACTGCATATTTGTGGCTGTGACAGGAGGAATGGGACTTATGATGGGTTTTGCGACCAGTGTAGATCCAGATCAGCCTGTGCATCCGCACAGTCTGATCAGGATCGGCACTGTCCGCCATTCCCTCGATGAAACACCCTTCATGCTTTTAACAAGGAATATAGATTGTTATCAGGTACAGGAGTGCTATTTGATCAGGAGCTACACCGGTCACTCACAGCATGCGATTGGTAATTTAACGATTGGGGTTCATCCTTTCCGGAACTCCGAATGGAGACCTGGTTTGGCCCTCACATACGTCTTTGACATTTTGTATGTGACAGTTGAATCTGGTTATACCCCTATTGTGAGTATTACGATTATTCGTAATCCTATGTTAGGGGAAGGGGCCAAGTGACGCTGGTGTTTTTTCCTGATGTAAATATTCCGTTCTGATTTTGAGATTTCTCCAGTCACAGTTGTGTTTTCTCTATTGATTTTACTGCCACCGGAGATAGGGTCTAGTAGTAGAGCAGTAGCCGATTTTACCAAAATTGCAAAGTATACAGGGCCTGAAAATAGCAGCTTTTACCAGTAGGTCCGGAACCTAATAAAAAGTGAAAGGTCCGAGGAATTCTTTGGAATGTCCGAGAGGATAATCACATGAAAAACGGTAGAAATATGTGTTTGTTTCATACTAAATGACTTTTCACACCATGTGACTTAACATCGCCACTGATCGCAATTTCAATTTATCACAGGTCCGGAGGACTCTTTTCTGACAAAATACAAAGGTCCGACATTAAAATTTCCATGACCTCGGACTAGTGTTGTTTTCAGGCCCTGGTATACTTATCTAGCTATTAAGTATACTTTGAGGGAGTAATCATTTATTTTTCGCGAAATGCATTATTTCGTATAGAACTAACGACTGCATATATTTGATGATTTAACGTATGCAGAATTATTATACCAAAATGGCTGTGATAATGTAATAAATTCAGTATAATAAAAATTAATAAGTTTATCCTTAAATTGAAAATTTCTCCCTCAAAGTGTACTTCGCAAGATAAGTATACTTTGCAATCGGCGACATCGGCTACATGGATTTTCAATACCAGCTGTTGTACATGTCGGGCAAATCTCGGCGTAAGTTTCTCATGCCACACACTGATGAACGACGATGGCCAATATTTATGACAACTAATCGGGACATACACTGTTTTGGATTAATGTATTGGCGACCTGTGTAAATTATGATTGGCCTGTATCCTAATTCAACCTCATAATAACTTGTTATTCGCTATAGATATTCAGAGCTCCAGATAAGCTTTGTGTCTAAAGCGTACTATACCACCTGATTACAAAATCATTGCACATTTTACTTTTACAAATTAATTATTGATTTTCTTTATTACTAAATAGGGAACAAATGATGAAAATAAGTATAAAAAATTTAAACATTCACTTATTTGAGCTGCAATAAGCAAACACTGTAACTATTTAAAGTCAATTTTCAACTTTATGACAGTAGTTTCACTACTTAATTTGAAAATCAATGAGTATTTTCTCATTGCTGTGCGTATTTTGTACTCCCAACATTTGATAAACAATGCGTATTCAGCTAAAATAATTGCGTAAAATACGCCAATACTTATCTGGAGCTCTGGATATTTCGCCAAATGATAGACAGGTTGATCTGGTGGGTGTCGGGGTGGGAGCATGCGATCCGTAATTTAACGATCGGGATTCATCCTTACCGGATATTATTCGCTGTAGATATTTTGCCAAATGTCCCCGCTAACCCGGCCTAAATGTCCTTGGCTGTTGACCGGCCATTAAGCAGCATTAAATCAAATCGCTGAATGTGCCTGTTGTTACCACCCATTGAACTGTCTCGTCGTGGCTGTGGTCTGGTGAGATACAAGGAAAACATGTAGAATTTTCAATCAAGAATTTTCTTGCCCATCTAGACCACAGGTGAGTGAAAAAAAAAGTTAAAAAAAAATATTCTTTACTCCCTCATATACACCGAAGATATGAGGGAGTAAAGAATTATATTTTGTTTCACTTTTGTTTTCCACTTATTAATGCTTTTAGGTATATTTAATGTATTTATAGACCTCGGTCTGTTAATACTTCAAACTGTGATCTAGACCTTTCTTATTTTCAGCTACAAGCTTACATGTATTTCATTGATCAACCTTTTGCTGCCATCTGTGCATGGCAGTGCTATCGAATAGACATAAAACTTCACACTATCAATCGATCAAGCTTTTGTTTGCTATTTTCTTTACAGGAATATTATCTATAATTTATGTTGATAGGCATGTTTACTCGCGCGACCAATGTACATGTATCATGGTCATGTGAAAACTGGAGTTTAATGGTAAATGTACTTGAGTTTACTATGAACAAAAAAAGTAAGATAAAATGATCAGCTGCCAAAAAAACTATTTCTTATATTTCTTATTGAAAGTATATGTTGTAACCACCATTTGAACCGTCTCGTCGAGACGGTTCAAATGAGTGGTGACAACATATACTTTCGAGGAGAAGTAAGAAAAATAGAAAAAAAAGCACGATGAAACACTGATGTTGTTATCTGGGATTATAACGTCGTGAGTAAACTTGCCTATCCTACCTTGACTGCCATTGTTAACAAGTAACATTTACATCCTGTACATGTGTGTGTCAGTTTATATATGGAAAATACCGGTATAGTTTTTATATGCCCGTTTTAAAAAAACGAGACATACCCCGGTATTATGTATTCACCTCGTACGGGTGGGCAGGCACAGCTTGTCCACACAATAACTTGAGTTCTATTTGATGGATTGTAACCAAATTCGGTATACATGTTTATTACGGCAAGACGAAGAATTTCCGATGACTTATCTCCGCTTGGTGGCCATTTTTAATTTTCGCACTGTCCTTGTCCACGCAATAACTCAAGTTCTACTTCACCGATCATAACCAAATTCAGTATAAATGTTTTATCACGACAAGATAAAGAAGGTGGGTGGCAGGTGGGAGACTGCGATGGGTAATTTAATGATCGGGGTTCATCCTTACCGGAATTCCGACTGGCGACCTGGTTTGGCCCTCACATACGTGTTTGGCATTTTGTATGCGACAGTTGAATCTGGTTATATCCCTTATGTGAGTATTGCGATTATTTTAGGGGAAGGGGCCAAGTGACTTGGTGTGGTATGGACCTGGCACCAGGTCAGGTTATTCTAATTTCAGGGCTAAATATATATTTATCTCGATGTAAATATTCAGTTCTGATTATGGGATTTCCACCCTTCCCCTCCTATTTTAGGGGAACTTTGGTGTGGTATGGACCTGTAACCAGGTCAGGTTATTCTAATTTTAGGGCTGAAAATATTTTTTCTCGATATAAATATTCCGTTCTGATTTTGGGATCCCCCCGCCCCCATGCTGCAGGTTAAAATGGGTTTGAACCCGTTTGCCCGGCCTTACATGACCATCGCTGTTGATAGGCTGTTAAACACCAATAACCAAACAAGATAAAGAAGCCTATTGATTTTGAGAAATTTTCAATGACTTATCTCCCCTTGGCAGCCATTTTTAATTGTCCGACTCTGTATCCTTGTCTACACAATAACTCAAGTTCTACTTAAATTCGGTATACATGGTTATGAAGACAAGATGAAGAACCCTATTGGTTTTCAGTGACTTATCTCCCCTAGTTGACTGTCCTTGCCTCGGCGGGCGTATATTGTGACCTTCGGCACTCTTGTTACATTTCTTTTCACACATATGTAATTCAGTGAAATCATGATCATTTTAAGGATGTGCTTAAAGGTACATGCCCCCTCAGTAGGCACAAAATGTATTTTATATCAGAGACATCATCTGAGACATTTTCTGGCAAATAAACATTCATTCACCATTACCCCATGTATTGATTGGCATTATTTTACATTTTATATCAGACGTAAATTTCCACACTGATATCAGGGACGATAACCGTGTTTCCTAAAAATATTAACAGACATTACTACTAATTATTCTCTGTATTTATTTTTTGATGTGCAATGATCACACTTAATAATCTGTCGAAAATATTATTATTCCTTTCATTACAAGACCTGTAGCCTATTTCATCAACATTGCAAAGTATACTTTACTACCAAAGTATACTTTGAGGGAGAAATCATTTATTTTTCCTGAAATGCATTATTTCATATAGAACTAACAAATGCATATATGTCATGATTAAAAGTATGCAGAATTATTATACTGAATTTATTACATTATCACAGCCATTAAATGGCTGTGATAATGTAATAAATTCAGTATAATAAAAAATAATAAATTTTTCAAAAAATTCAATATTAGGACATCCCTTTATCAATAGTTTTGTCATCGCGAATTCAGTGAAATTTGGAACCACAAAATGGCGGAATAAATACATCCAGATATGCTACAGAAATATGTCAAATTTCACAGCATCACTGACGATGTATTTATCTCGTCTGTATTTTTCACATATTGATTCCGTACATGTAAAAGAATTTAACCAATACTATTATTTTTATATACGTGTATAAGATGCACCATTTTACAGACAGAACATTTCAAATATATTTTATTTCTCTCATCGGGTATATATTGTGACCACCATTTGAACCGTCTCATCAATATATGGCTCAAAGGAGTGATCATAACATACTTTCATTGAGAAATAAGAAAATTGAAAAGAAAATATTTCAAAATTTACATACCTACATGTGAAAGACCATTCCGATTACAATAGGTTAATTCAGCTCGAAATTTGAGGAGAATGACAGAGCACATGTAGAATTCAATTCCATGTGTGTTGTAGATTTTATTTGGTCCACTTTCGACATCATCTACACAATTTTTTGAAATTGATTTTCTAAAATCTCAATACAATCTCAAGCCTCATATACATGTAGTGGCTATAGGTGCTAAAAGCCAACCTTCTTAACCCTTTCAACCCTAAGGAACTGGAATGTACTGTGATATGCTAATGTTCCGACCAATCCAATGGTCACAAAATGATTTTCAGATTCGTCCATTTATGAAAAGGGGGTGTTTTTGTTCTTGGAGATATTAAAATTACTTTCAAAAAGTGCAGATCCTGATGAGACGGCTCGTTACGAGCCGGCTCATCTGGATCTACACTTTTTGCATAAACCGATATAGCGGGCTTTCGGGTTCAAAGGGTTAACCCTTACAATGCTGAATTACATTCTGTCGTCTCGTGTTCCTTTAACAATAATTGTGTTTATTTTCCTTTTTATGTCATCAAAACATGATTTGACAGCACTTTAGAATCATTTCCAACAGAAATGATTCTAAAATGCTGCCAAACCATGTTTTATCGAGTGAAAAGACAAAATTTGAAATACCAGCATATGACAATTTTCATTTCCCGCATTCAAAGGATTAATGATTGTCAAATAGTGTCCTAAATATTGAGTGCCCATGTTCTGATTGCATGTACAACATGTACTTGTGATCTCTGTCAATTCGATTGATATTCGGGAAAGGTACCTGTTTTGCATTGTTACCCAGATCAGACTGAACAATTCAACATACGTGCCATCTACCTGGTCAGGGTCTATACAGATTGCCAACCTATTTCTTAACATTGAAGTCTATGGATACAATATTCTTTATTGAAAAATTCTGATTATTTTGTTTATTTCTCCATAAAAGTATATGTTGTTACCACTCATATGAGTGGTAACAACGTATACTTTCGAACAGAAATAGAGAAAATAGCGAAAAAATATCTCCAAATTTTCATACGACTGTAATTGTATCTGGCCTATTATGGGTTCACTACATTAGATGCATCTTGATGAAAATGTGATCTATACTGGTATACAAATGTCTAGTTCACTTGTCAGTTTCATTATGTGTTGGACACACAGCATTATATTGACATAAATACACAGTATGTATGTATGTACCGGTATACTTACAATCAGTTTATTGGTCAACTCTTATTATCAAAATATTCTTTCAGCGTTTTCATGTAAATAAACAGTGAAACCTCTCTAAACCCGTTCAACCCTACAGATCATAAAGGAGGGAGGAAACCGGAGTACCTGGAGGAAACCCTCTTGTCTGGTCTGGCAACCACCATACCATCTCACATACTTCGCCGGTCGAGGATCGAACCGGGGACGCATTGGTGAGAAGAGTTAATATGATAGATTTCTTCAATGTGTTTCATTGTTAATGATAATGTCTGTTCGTGATTGCAAAGCACACAAACGGGCATTGTAGTGTGAACAACACTGTAGCCCGGTTCACCGGAGGTGTTCAGTTTAGGGAGGTTTCACTGTATATGGCCATTAAATAAATGAATAATTATTATGGTAGCTGAACTTGATGGATATGGTTGTGGAAATACAGGATTGTAACAATGGCAGCCATGAGGCTTGCACCATGTATATACATGTACACCCATCCAGGAGATAACGGCCTTATTATGTTTGTGGAGCACTGCTGGGGCCCGTTTCTCTAAACTTTGTACGAATAAACTGTTTGTAAGTGCTAATTTAGTTAGGATCGTCTGAAAATTTCAATTGATGGATTTACATTTATTGAGCATAGGCTGCTTATGCAATAAATGTAAATCCAATAATTGTTTATAAGAAAACATTGTTGATGTGAAATTTACAGGCTATCATAATTTTTCTCTTACCATACGAACATTTTAGTCGTACGAAGTTTAGTGAAACGTCCCCCTGGACGGTAACTGTTACCAGTGTAGCTCCTGGTCATCTTGCAGCCAGATATGGATCTAACAATTGTGTTGAATGCATCAGGGAATGGCTGCTCAAATCAACAGCAAACAGTGTAGCCCCTGATCAGACTGCGCGGATGCGCAGGCTGATCTGGGGATACACTGGTTGCAAACTTAGCAAGGCACAGGTGTGACAGTGTAGTGAATCTATCAATCTGTGTCCAGTCTTGCCCAAATTTTGGAGAAATGAATTTCTACATGATGATGAAACCTTTTCCTGGATGGGTACAGTCTTTATTTAAACATGCAGTATGTTTAGTTGGTGATGTTTCTGAATGGGATAGGTGTTTTTATCTAGGATTCCCACCCTTAAATATAAGATAAAAATAGATATTTTAACTCCTTCGCTCTTACTTTAGAAAAGACTCCGGTCAGGGCCGAATATGTATTTATTTCTATGTAAATATTCCGTTCTGATTTTGTGATCCCCCCATGCAGCAGGCTAAACATGGGATGGAACCCGTCGATAGGCTGTTAAACACATTAAACAAACATCATCCTTACCGGAATCACAACCAGAGATCTGATTGGCCCTCATATACGTCTTTGGCTTTCTTGTATGTGAGAGTTGAATCTGTTTATACGATGTACGATATAGGAGTAAGATGATTATTCATAATCCTATTTTAGGGGAAGTGGCCAATTGGCTTTGGTGTAGTATCGACCTGGTACCAGGTCAGGTTATTCTAATTTCAGGGCTGAATATATAGTTTTTTTGTCGACCACACTTGTGGAAAGCGAGACATAGCGATCACAATGACTTCCGTGCGTCAGTCCGTCCGAAATCTGCGTTAAAGTTTTTAAATACCTTATATCTCTGGAGTCCTAAGTCACATTGACTTCATATGCTTATTAGTCATCATCCATATATTCATGCTGTATCCCACTCATGCGGCCCCTGTGCCCCAAGGTGAAGGTCAAATGACTTTTTGAAATTTGTGTTAAATTTTTGTACCTTATATCTCCACAACACTTGCTCAGATTTAATTCAAACTTCAAATAATTCTTTATTATCATCCATATTTTCATTCTATAGCCTTAGCCCACCCATCCGACCCACATACCCAAGATCAAGGTCAAATGACTCAAATTTGTGTTAAAAGCTTTTACATAACTTAATTCAAACTTCAAATAAATATACTCCGAGACATCAAATTACATCAAATGCCTCGGCGGGCTTGAGATGCGGGCCGCGGCCATCTGGTTTTATGTAAATATTGCGTTCTGATTTGGGGATTCCACCCCCCCCCCCCCCCCCCCCACCCCCCCCCCCCCCCCCCCCCAAAATGCAGCAGGTTGAATTGATTGAACCCGTTGGCCCGACCTTAAATGACATTAGCTGTTGATATGCCGTTAAATACCAAGAAGTCAATCGTTCGATTAACCAGGAAAGCAGTAGATTTGTAAATGTTTAGAAACAATCCACAAACGATAATATTCCTACATTGAAATGTCAGTCATTAGAGCCAATACTTGTATCATCTTCCATTCAGTAAAATGACCATCCAAACATTTTCGTTTTTGTTTTATACTTTGTGGGAGAAAAACTATTACAATTATTACTCTGTCAATCCAAATGTGACCAAATGTACATGTCTGTGTAACCAGTGTTGTGTCTACATGTCGGTCTTGGACTTTAGGGGGGTAATTTAACTATTTGTATGCTAGGAGGCTTGTGGTCTGTAAATAGTTAAACAAAATATCTGACATGTGAATGTGGGCCGTCAGTTGTGAAATGGACGTTTGACATTTGAGAGTTGTAGATCTTAATCTTGCTGCACAGTCACTTGATAGGGTTAGACTCAAATAGTTCAGTTGGTGACACTGAATGGCGAATAGCGTAGGCCCTGATCAGACTGCGCGAATGCGCAGTCTGATCTGGGACTACGCTAGTCGTATACGTCATACAGACCTTTTGTCAGCCGGCAAAAGATTCAGAATTTTGTGCTTGGAAATTGTCCAATAGGCTCACTCTAGGCACAACACAGGTTACTAGTTTGTTTAATAGACAATCATGTGTTCGATGTATCGGCACTGATGTCTGGTAAAGGGCCATCATCCTCTCATTATTTTATTATCTCTCATGGGTGGTTGGTCGCGAGCACGAGAGGAGTATATTAACGATGCGGTTCAACCCACCCGGAAATACGTTTTTTGGTTTCTTGTATGTGATAGTTGAATCTGGCGATCGACTCGTAGTAGGTTATAGTGCCGTGAATGGGAACAAATATCTGGCAAGGCTTAGGAAACGGAATGGACGAGGCTCTTGCCAGTTATTTTTTCCCATTCACGACACTAACCTACTATTCTATTTTATCCGGTCAACACCTACAAATGGCTTTAAAATGCAAAAATAAATAACCCCAGCCACCGCACATATTCATACGCAGTGATTATGTCGTATTGACAGGATATCAGAAATGTTTCACGGCACCGTGTTTCATGGCACATACGCACTGTGTTGACGGGATAAAATATTTTCCGCATACAACATAAATATATAACTGGCATGGACGGTTCATGTTAATTTTGTACTAAGGCATTGATCATATGAGGAATATCAACAGTGTCGACTGTATGGTCTGTAGGATATTTTGTTTTCAATGCTGCAAAAGTATTGTCATTTTGTGGCTGTGACTGCAGGAATGGGTCTCCTGGGTTTTGCGACCAGTGTAGATCCAGATCAGCCTGTGCATCCGCACAGTCTGATCAGGATCTGCACTGTTCGCCATTCCATTAACGAAACGCGCGTCATGTTTCTAGCAAGCAATATAAATTGTTATCGGACTACAGGAGTGGGCTATTTGATCAGGATCTACATAAGCCCAATTTCTCCAGTCACGGCCACATTTCAGTAGTAAATTTGCCACCCTCTTCCATATAGGTCTACGTCAGAACGCTATAGCCAGACATCTGTGCCCAACATTGTGGCAAATTATTTGTTAACCATGTTATGAGCAGTGTAGACACAGATCAGACACGTTGCTGTACTGAACTATGACTATACTGGTCGCAGATTTTTCCACATCACTTAATTGTTGGCCATGTTTGAAGCAAACTTCTACCTGCATTAAACAGAGAAACTTTAGTTTTCATCGTCTTGTGTTTTACATATGTGGCTGGAGAAAATTGGGCCTGTATGACCAGTGTTGATCCAGATCAGGCTGTGCATCCACACAGACTGATCAGGAGGATCTGCACTGTTCACCATTCAATCAATGAAACACCCACCATATGTCTAACAGGCATGCGAAGGGTGCATTTAATGATGTACATGTATTTCATCCTTAACCCTTTCCCTGTTTTGCGATATTTCGACTCGTCCAAATCGAAAACATCTGAATAAAAGAATCAAATGCTGGGTCAAATGATGGTTAAAGTATCTGATAGAGTAGAAAACATTGTGGGAAAAGGAGAAATTGCTTGTTACAAGCAATTTCTCCTTTTCCCACAATGTTTTCAAAAGACATCTGCAGAGGCGTCAAAAGTCGTCTCTATCAGGGAAAGGGTTAACAGAAATCTGATATCCCTGGTTTGGCCGTCAGGTACGTTTTTGGCTTACTGGTATCACAGTTTGAAGTATCAGACCGAGATCTATACATACATTAAATATGCCTAAAAGCATCAATAAATGAAGAAAAAAATAAGCTAAACAAATTTTTTACTCCCTCCATATTTTTGTTTTCATTTATTGATGCTTTTAGGCATATTTAATGTATTTATAGACCTCGGTCCGTTAGTTGAACCTGTGACTCGTATATGTGAAAGTTGAAGGACCTGGCACCAGATTAGGTTGTGCCATTGGCCCGGCCTTAAATGACCCTAGCTGTTGATTAAACACCAATCAATCAAATCAAACCGCTGCTGCACTACGGCGAGATATTTATCCTGTCTCTATATAATCCAGCAGTTGAACAGGCATAAAATCCAATCAATCAAGATATGTCTGTAGCCTGGTTATCAACACCTGGCTTTAAAGTTCTGCTTTAATAGATGGCAGTTCTTCAAACCCACGTATCACATCACACAAACAACCGTTCTTTAATTTCCTGAGAATTTTATTCAAAAATATGCAGCGTAGTTATTGACAAATATACATTTCTATTGCTGTAAATATAATGGTACATGCATAATAATAATATAACACAATATAACCGTTCTGATTTCATAACTTTTCACCAACCTCGCAATGTTATCAGTACTTACATTGCATTTAATGGACGGGATCATGTGATATACAACTATAATGGAGAAATAGGGTTTATGGGATTTGTGGCGTGTGGTTATTCGGGTTGTTCAACGATCGGCGGTCATCCTTACCATAATTCCGACTGGAGGCCTATTTCACCAACATTGCAAAGTATACTTATCTAGCAAAGTATACTTTGAGGGAGAAATTTTCAATTTAAAGATAAATTTATATGAATTTTTATTATACTAAATGTATTACATTATCACAGCCATTTTGGCTGTGATAATGTAATACATTCAGTATAATAATTATGCATACTTTTAATCATCAAATATATGCAGTCGTTAGCTCTATGTGACATAATGCATTTCGGGAAAAATAAATGATTACTCCCTCAAAGTATACTTTGCCAGATACTTTGCAATTTTGATGAAATCGGCTACTGGTTTGGCCCTCACATATGTCTTTGGCATTTTGAATGTGACAGTTGAATCTGGTTATACCCCTTATGTGAGCATTACGATTATTCGTAATCCTATTTTAGGGGAACTTTGATGTAGTATGGACCTGGTTATTCTAATTTCAGGGCTGAATATATATTCTTTCTTTATTTTGGGATCCGCAGCCTGATAACAATCTATATTGATTGTTGCAAGCATGACTGGTGTTTCATTTATAGACTAGCACTGAATGAACAGGCTCCTCTGGATCTACCCTGGTCTCAAAACTCATAAGCCCCGTTTCTCGTGTCACAGCCACAATTACCAATCAAAAGAAAATGTAAATGGAGTCTAACCCTTACAAAGCTGAATAACATTGTGTTGTTTTCTGTTTATTTTACATTTTTCTCCATAAAAAACATGATTTGGCAGCCCTCTAGAATCATTTCAATGGAAATGATTCTAAAGAACTGCCAAACCATATTTTTATTAATAAAGAAGACAAGCTGTAAAACAACATTTAGTTTCCCGCATTCTAACCATTAAATTGCAACAACTTTGACATTTACAGAACAATTGTTACATACAACCAGTAGTTACAGCCCAACACAAGGGACAATAGGACAAAAATGACCATGTGTATTTTGTGACCCATGTAGATCCTCATCCTGTCCAGTCGCACAGTGGAGTCTAGATTTTATCTGCACCTCGGTGACTGGAAGCGAACAGAGCAGGCCCGATCAGACTGTGTGGATGCGCTTGCTGATCTGCAGCTACACTTGTCATAACTGTGAGCTCTGAATATTCAGGCCAATTGGTATTGAGAGTACAAATCCTGATATACTGCATCTATCTCCCATCTTGTCATAATGTTTTGGGCGGTTGGTTGAGAGTATGTGAAGGGTAAATTTAACAATGGGTTTCATCCTTACAGCAATCCAGTTGTCCTTGGTTTGACCCTCATGTTCATTTTTGACTTTCTGCTACGTGAAAGTTAAATCTGGGGGCTGTTTCACTAATAGTCCGTAGGGTAATGTCACAAAAAGGGGGCTCTTATGCGTTTTCACCTACAATCTTTGAAACTTTCAGAATATGTTCCTCTGTTATTTGTGAATACAAAACCGATGTTGAGAATTTTTCCGATGACTTTAACAGCCGCCATCTTGGATTTCAAAATGGCCGCCAATTGAAAAATATGTGTATTTAAGCATAAGTATACCACATGGTTCTTTATATATTTAATTGGTACAAAATGACTGACAATCGCAACAGGACTGATTGTGAAACTCTATGAATATCATTTGGAAATTTTCACGCCATTTGCTTTTGCAGACTATACGCCATTTGCTTCGGAAAATCTGTTTTGTTCTCACATTTTTATTAGGTTTTGGTTGGCTTTCCACACATTATAAGATGTTTGACTCAAATAACATTAATTACATGTTTCCAGTACCTACACAATTCAGTATTGGTCTTTTAAGATTATTACTATGGCAGTAAATGCCATTTGAACGCCATATTAGCCGCCATTTGCTATACAAGCAATGGTCATAAGTATAAAGCGACTGAATCTTCCAGACTAACATATGGTCAATTCTGATTGCTTACCCATATATAACAATTGCCACGACATGTTTTCAGTGGCCATTCCTATTGCATAACATTTGTTGACCCACAAAATTCAACTATTATGACTTTTCGCCATTTGCTTTGAAGTATCGCCCTTTGCTTAGCCAGTTTACGTTTTCCTGTCAATGGAATTTTTATAGAGAAATACGTGCAGACAAACTTCAACTGGCTAAGCAATGGGCGATACATCGAAAGCAAATGGCGAGAAGTAATAAAATTGGGCATAGCTATAATTTAAATGAAACAATGGTGTTTGGAGTATGCAATAATGCTCAAGAGATGTACTGAATTCATTATATACGCACACAGGTACGATACAATTGATAGTACATAATTATGTATACTGTGGCAATGTCACTGGTATTCACTAGTATACAACATTATATGCTTATAACCGGTTGCTATGGATAGACCACTACTTGCATGTGTACTAGTATTGTCTAAACTGAATGTAGAAACTAAGTGTCGTATGTTAGTCTGTCTGCACGCATGCTTCTTAAATATTATTTGACCTATTATATATATATAGTAATTGGTTGTGAATAATGTACACATATTTATACATTTCGAGGCATGAGATCATTATCGGTAATATGAGATAATCTACGATACCTGTTATGCATTTGTATGTAGATTTCATTCAGTAACAGTGTTAATACCTCACATCATACATGAAATATGTCTGACGAGGGAAACAAATCGGAAATCTGAACAGAAAGTTTTGATTTTTCTCATAAATAATAAAAGCCATATTTTGTTATTATACTTTGCTATCCGACAGAAGATGAAACCATAAATATACCGGATACACTTGGATCAATGTGTTACCTATACACTTTCAAAATGGCCGCCACATTGATTATGTATATACATGTATATGTATACATCAATATAGTGTCTTAATATGATGTGGAGATTACACATTGCAGTTTCACAACATTGGCACTATGCATGTATATTGAGATGGAACATCATTTTGCTGACGGAACAGCCTTATACTGTGGTGGAACATCCATACATCGTGGTGATACACCCTTATACTATTATGTTGCAACTACCTTATATTGTATGGAATATCATAATTATGTTTGTCTTATGAACGTCGTATGCTATGGTTCAACATCATTATATTGTGGTGCAACTGCCTTCTAGTGTGACGAAACATCTTTATACATGTGGTAGAACATCCTTATATGAACACCATTATATTGTAATCTAACTGCGTTATAATGTGTGGGAGCTGCCTTTTAGTGTGACAGATCGTCCTTATATTGTGGTGAAAGTTTGAAACTGCCTTATAATGTGGTGGAACCGTTTT
The DNA here is from genome assembly GCA_029237695.1 of Conchocele bisecta. Lineage (NCBI taxonomy): Eukaryota > Metazoa > Mollusca > Bivalvia > Lucinida > Thyasiridae > Conchocele > Conchocele bisecta. The sequence continues at coordinate 68,567,793 of CM055272.1, read as the reverse complement.
ATATTGTAAGTAATATGCCTTATAATGTGGCGGAACATCCTTATATTGTGGTGAAATGTCATAAAACGTGTCGGGAATGTCCTTATAGTGAGTGTGGTGGAACCGCCTGATACTGTGGTGGAAGTGTCTTATATTGTAATCCGTATGTCTTATATTGTGATGGAACGAATGTCCATATAATGTGATGTAACTGCATTATTTTGCGACCAAACGTCATTATATTGTGGTGAGACTACCTTATAATGCGATGGCAGACCATCCTTAAACTGTTGTAAAACTGCATTATAATGGGGTGAAACTGTCTTATAGTGTAATACAATTGCCTTAAATATTGGTGAAACCGCCTTACATTGTGGTGGAACATCATAATAATGTAGTGGATCTGCCTTGTTGACGAAACATCTTTACAATGCAGTATAGCATCCTTGTATTGTAAGGAAACACCATTATATCGTGGTGGAACATCCCTATACTGTGGTGGGACATCCTTATATTATGATGGAACTGCCATATAGTGTGACGGAACATCATTATATTGTGGTGAAACTGCCTTATAGTGTAATTAATTTGTTTCATATAGTGGTGGAACTGCCTTCTATTGTAATGGAACATCATTAAAATGTATTGGAACTTTATCATATTGTAGTGGAACTACCTTATCATGTGCAGGAACATCGTTATAGTGTTGTGAAACCGCCTTATAACGTGGTGGAACTGCCGTATGTGTGATGGAACATAATTGAACTGCACTGGAACGTCATTATTAGTGAAAACCGCCTTATAACGTGGCGGCACTGCTTTCTATCACGACAAACTGTCGTATAACGTGATGTAACTATCTTATATTGTCACGTAACATTATTACAATGTTGTGGAACATCCTCATAGTGTCACATTGAGGTGGAACGGCCTGACAATATGGAGGACCTGCCTTATATTGTGATAAAACTATCTTAAACTATGGTGAAATGTTGTTATATTGTGGTAGAATTTAGTTCAATTAAACATTAAACAGTCAATATACCCTTACATTTTATTACCCGTTTGTACTGCTGCACGTCGAAATTCCATTGAGATAAACAGTCAATCTGTCGGTACTTAACCCTCATGATATAAATATGGCCCTCCACCTCTGTTTCACAAACCATACGTAGGTTCTAACTCTATTGTACCACCAGAATGTTTTTTTTCATTCAAGACTCAATAATGTACTTGTGCCATAGTTAGCTATGGCTGTACCATTAGGGAGTATTAATTAAATACTGGACAACTAGTAGTATCTGCATACTTTATACTTTATTGAATAAATCCAAATGAAATATCACGAGTATAACATTGAAATGTTTACTACACATGCTATTTAATATAGCAATGATGTTACTATTTATACACATGTGTGTGGCTATGATAGTAACAAATCAATGTTTGAATGATGCACATGCTGATGAACAACCCTGGATTAACTGTAATGGACACATGTCCTGGATTAAATAATACATTGATTTGATTTGAAACCATGAATCATCAATATTTTCACTTAGTACATGGGTCATAATATGACCATACTCATATTTGAGGGTAGTAATAATACTAAAACAGGTCCTGGAAGTATCAATTAGAAAACTGGCACAGTGAATGTACCTACTACTATGTGTCTTGCTTTAGTTGCACATTGTACTACAGATGTCTGGTGGTCACATACATTATTTTTTATGTATACTGCTTTATATTTAAATGGCGGGAATACTTCCTTAGTTCCTAATGGCGATTAGTGTGGTTGTCATTGATTGTATCAATCAATCAACCAATATAAATGTTTTTTTTTATCATTTCAACCAGTCAGCAAATGATTTAAACATGTTTTTTGTGTGCATTTTTATACAATTTGAATAGCTGAGAGTACGGGTTTTGATTGATGAGTGATTGTTGGTGTTTAACGGCCTATCAACAGCCAGGGTCATGTAAGGCCATGCCGACGGATTGGACTATCAGAGCTACATAGACTATATATTCAGCCCTGACATTAGAATATCCTGACCTGGTGCCAGTTCGATGCCACACCAGAATGACTTAGCTCACCACAAAACCAATACAATTATATTTTAATCATATTACTTTCTTAATGGGGCATAACAGGATTCAGCTCTCAAGTACCAGGGGGCCAAAATGGTACATCAGGGCCAACTCATGTAAATCGGCATTCCGGTAAGGATGAACGCCGATCGTTAAATTACCCATCGCTGCTCCCTCATACCACCCAAGTACGGGATTTTTAATATTTCTTATTATAAATAATAAAAATGAGAATATTTTGCGGCCATTTTGAATTCATAATTTTTTTGGATTGTATCCTAGAACATGTCTGGGAATGCTAAGCCAACAATAGTTGGGTCCATTTTTATCATATATTTCCATTGTATGGCGTTTTAAAGCATTTTCTAAATGCCAAATAGGTATACATATGGCGAATATGGCGGCCATTTTGAAATAGTCTGAGAGTTATGAGTTTGAAAGGGATTACATGTTCCATTGACAGATATATATAAGTAATGCACGTGAAAATAATCACATTTTAACACCATTGCAGTTTAGTAATAGGTCTCATTAATAGTTACATTGAAAATAATGTTGAAAATGCCAATTTTGGCGGCCATTTTGGAAATTATTGGAATTTTATGAGATAATAGTGGTGAACGTCCATTATATACCATTCAGTAATCAATTTGACAATAAAATTTAGAAATGTGCATGGTTCGTACTTGCCTAAGTGCTAGATAACAGTCATTATGTAATCAGCTCAAAACGGCATGGCGGCCATTTTGAAAATCAAGATGGCGGCTGTTAAAATCATCGGAAAAATCCTCAACATCGGTTTTGTATTCACATATAACTGGAGAACATATCCTGAAAGTTGTGAAAAATGTAGGTGAAAATGCATATGGATTCCACTACCTCATATACTATAAACTTTTTACGACTAAAATGTTCGTAAGTGCATATTTAGGATCGTCTGGAAATATCAATTGATGGATTTACATTTATTGAGCATAGGCTGCATATGCAGCCTATGCTCAATACATGTAAATTCAATAATTGTTCACAAGAAAACATTGTTAATGTGAAATTTACAGACTATCATAATTTTGCACTTACGAACATTTTAGTCGTACAAAGTTTAGTGAAATGGCCTCCAGGTTATACCCATTATAAATGTAATAAGATTAGTACTAATCCTATTACTTTTGGAGAGTGGGGCTAAGTGACTCTGATGTGGTGAGGACATAGCACCAGTTTAGGTTACTAGTATTCTAATTTCAGGGCTGAATATATAGTTTTTCTGTAAATATTCAGTTCAGATATTGGGATTTACCCCCATCACAACAGGTGAAATATGGGATTCTAACCCGGCCTAAAATGACCGTAGCTGTTGACAGGCCGTTAAACACCATTAAATCAAATTGTCCTAATGTTACTTGCAGTATGGACACCGAGAGGACTGACTTAGAAGTTGTGTATGCCCTTATAAAGTGGAACCTCTCTAAACTGGACACCAAGAAAACACCTGTGATCTTATTTTTGATGAGTTTCTTGGTCATTTATCTCGGGTGATAATGTCTGTTCATGATCGCATAGACACAATGGATCAGAATGACCAAATGTCTTGATTTACAGTGAAACTTCACTAAGCCGGACACCCTGGGGACCTCCCAGGGTGTCCGGTTTAGACAGGTTTCACTGTACATTCATACAGTATAACAGATGTGGGCTACACTGATCACTAACATGCCGAGATCCATTTTGTCAGACAGCAGCCCATAGTTATGGCCAATATTTCTCCAGCAGTTTGACATGCTGTAATAAGCTGATTAAATGAGCATTACATTGTATCGTTACATGACTGCCGTTGTTCGACACCGCTCACAGCTGTGTTCAAACATACGGGCGCGTGCTGTTTGATCATGGCTGTAGACAAGGCTCATTCCGGGGCCAAGCCACCACTTACATAATACATGTGTTCACAATGGTCGCGGTGAAATTTAGTAATTGATGCGACTGCATCACACGACGTGTACTGCGGCCCCGTAATATGTATGTGTAAATCAGCTGTTTGAATGGAACAGACTATCAAAGTACCGAAAGTACTGCATATATGCTCAAATTACACGATATTTCGGACGGAAAGGTAACAATAACGTTCCGACCATGACCAGCCGTGGGTTTGCAGTGGCACTCTGGAACTGTTTGAACCCGGGCTTGGGGTTCAAACAGTTCACTCGTGCCACGGCTAACGTTTACCCATGGCTGGACATTGTCGAACCTTATAATCACGATAATGAAAACAAGTACGGACAGCAGACTGGGTGAACACATTATGCCTAACAAACTTGTGATAAAAATATATACTTTATTACAAGCACATACCATATACATGGATAAATAAAAATAAATATATTGTATACAAGTAAGTTAGTACAACTATAAATAGTGGTATTAAGTAAAAATATTGCAATGAAAACAATTGAAGGGATCAGTGTGTAAGAAGGGGGCTAACTTCATAAGGGAGTTATCCCCCTTCTGTGACTGATCCATGAATTGTTGCCAATATAAAATGGTACATCATATTTAACCCTTTCAACACCACAGACCTGTGTAGTGGTATTGGCAAACAGTGCCGATCCAGATGAGCCGGCTCGTGACGAGCCGTCTCATCAGGATCAGCACTTTTTGCAAGTAATTTACATATTTTTGAGAACAAAAACACCCCCTATTCATAAATGGACTAATCTGAAAATCATTTTGTGACAATTGGATTGGCTGCAAAATTAACATATCAAACTTCCATTTATTTAAGGGTGAAGGGGTTAAGTGGTACAGATCACGTAAAATATACAATCACAGAGCACAGATTTGGGACAGATCAGTCTCGGTTTCATCATGTGACACATGTATTCAGGGGCATTGAAAGCATCATAAGATTGGTCCAGCGAAGGTAGGGGGTGCCCCCGCTACCCACCTAAAGTGTATGTTGTTACCACTCAGTTGAACCGTCTCATCAAGGTTGTTACCATAACAACGGATCACATCTGGAAGATGTTGAGAGCCCAGGGGTCGTAGCTCCTTTGTGATATGAAGGCCAAGGTCATTACCATAACATCGGTTCCCATTTGGGGTCGCATCTCTTCGGGTGATATGAAGGTCCATTTTGTTACCATACCAACGGATCACATCTGGAAGATGTTGATGAGAGCCGGGGGTCGTAGCTCCTCTGTGATACTAATGTGAAGGTCATTACCATAACAACGGATCATAACTGAAAGATGTTGATGAGAGCCGAAGATCATAGCTCCTTGGCGATACGAAGGCCAAGGTCGTTACCATAACAACAGATCACGTCTGGAAGATGTTGATGAGAGCCGGGGGTCGTAGCTCCTCGGTGATACGAAGGCCAAGGTCATCCTGATCTGCATTGTCAGCCTCCTGGTACCGGTGCTGCACATGTCTCCGTTTCCATAGCAACATCAGCTTAAGGGCGTCGTCCGTCTCCTTGCTCGACGATGGCTTCAAACCCTGTAATACAGTGGAATCTCTCAGAGACGAGGTAAACCTTAGTGATGGCTTTTCAGGGTAATTTTTCTCTGATGATAATTTCTGTTCATAATTTGTTGAATGATACTTCATTCGTTCAGCATATCGTATTAATGCGGAAAGCTTGTTCATAATTTGAAAGCACACACACACACACACATTACTTTTATAATGGGTATAACCGGACTCAACTCTCAAGCACTAGAAAGCCAAAAATGTACCTGATGGTCAAATCAGGGATACTAGATTCCGTTGATTATGAAACCCATCATTAAATGTATCCTTCATATGCTCCCAACCAACCACCCACAGTAGTTAGGAGCACAGGTTGAAATAACAGACCGAGGTCTATAAATACATTAAATATGCCTAAAAGCATCCATAAATGAAAAAAAAATAAGCTAAAATTATATGTGATTATAGAGGGAGTAAAAACAAATTTTTAGCTTATTTTTTTTTTATTTTTTTTACTCCCGTATATGTGATTATAGAGGGAGTAAAAACAAATTTTTAGCTTACTTTTTTTTTAATTTATGGATGCTTTTAGGCATATTTAATGTATTTATAGACCTCGGTCCATTACTTCAGCCTGTGGTTAGGAGAGATTCAAATCAATTTGATTTAATGGTGTTGAACGGCCTCTCAACAGCTACAGTCATTTTAGGCCGGGTTAATGGGGTCAAATCCCACATGTTATCTGTTGTGATGCGGGTACCTACCTTGATACAGACAGCCTCTGCGGCGTTCATCGTCCTCAGGATAATCTTCATGAGATTCTGACCATTCTGTATCAGCACACGGTCAGCCTGCAACCAGAGGTACATACCAGTATTATAAATAGGTTACCGAACTTGGAAAATCATGAGTAAAGCATTACTGGGCATGCTTGACGTTAGAACTGGCGTAATTTGTTGGTTTGACATCACATTGCTTAGTTTAACTCTTTGCATGCTAGCGGCGAAAATATCCGCCAAACGAATTAGGAGTATATGTTTTATTTCTCTCTGTAAATATGTCTTGAAATTTCATTAGAATTGAGTCCTCAGGACTCAATTCTAATGAAATTCCAAGACATATTCATGATATTTACGGGGAGAAATACAAGGAAATACATGTATGATGAATTTTTGTCCGCTAGTTTTGAACTATTTATAGCCCACAAGTTTCCCAGCATGCAAAGAGTTAAACTTAACTAAGCAACTAGCTACTAATTCGCCCACTAATATCGCAGTGAGGTAGCAATTTTGTTTCTACTAAGCAACATGATGTCAAACCAGCAAACTCTGCAAATAATAACGACAAAGATGCCAAGGAATTAGTTCTAAGGGAATGTACTTGTGATTGCACAAGTTTGAATACCAGACTTTTGATGTCAAATTTTATCAGGCACCTGGGAAACACTTAAGAATTCCAAAGCTTGTTTCCGAGGATTGCTGAAGAATAACTACCATATCCAACCTGATTCTGAAAAAATTTACTTCAAAAGACACTTAGGCCTAGTGTTATGTTTGTCCGATAACACCAAATGCTAAGAAAACTGAATGTTTTATGTTGTTTTCAGTTGAAAGGAACACAACTTTACATTGCATCCTCACACTGACATCAGTTGTTAGCCCTTAAACGTTGTCGTCTGCTGACTATTGTTTATTTTCCATCTTTATCAACAAAAACATAATTTGGCAGCACTTTAGAATCATTTCCAATGGAAATGATTCTAATGTGCTCCCAAACCATGTTATTATTGATAATAAAGACAAAATATTAAACAGCAGCAGACGACAATTTTTGTTTCCTGTGATGTCACATGATGTTGCTCGACCAATGAAACAACAGCAAACGTAATTCTGATTGGCCATTATACTATCCGTTTCAGTGTCTGGATATAAAAATTTAACCCTTACAATGCTGGACATAGAAATTGTCGTCTGCCGTTGCTTTATATTTTGCTTTTTTTCTCAATAAAAACACGGTTTGACATCTCTTTAGAATCAATTTCATTGGAAATTATATTATATTAAAGTGCTGTCAAACCATATTTTTGATGAGAAAAATGGAAAAAAAATTGATAAGCTTGTATTCAGTCAATGTGCAGCGCAGTACCTCATCAAGTCTGAAGGGAATCCAACTTAGGCTTGCAGATGAGATGCGTTGTATTTGAAAACTTGAAGTTCTTGAAAATTAATTTGACCTTGACCTTGGTGGATGCATGTAAATTTCATTCATGACTATCTGCGTGATTTGTTTGTTTGTTGGGGTTTAACGGCCTATCAACAGCTAAGGTCATTTAAGGCCGGGTCAATGGGTTTAGTACTAAATCCCATATATTACCTGTACAAGTACATGTTCAAGTACATGTAAAAATGGGGGGAAAATCCCAAAATCAGAACCGACTATTTACAATAACAAAACTATATATTCAGCCCTGAAATCAGAATAATCCTGATCTGATGCCAGGTCCTCGCCACACCAGAATCACTTGGCCCCTCCCAAAAGCAGTAGGATCAGTAATAATCTTACTACTTTTATAATGGGCAATAACCCAATTCAACTCCCAGGTAACAAAAGAACCAAAGATAAAAACGTACCGGAGGGCCAAACCAGGTAAATAGTGATTCCTATAAGCAGGAACCACTACCGTTAATTTACGCCATCTCGTTCGCCCGACCACCACCCACGACTATCTGCGTGATAAGTTATATGAATAAAAATACATGTGTTTTAACCCATTTCAGTCAAAGGATACAATAAATTTTGTTAAAAAATCTCATAATTTTGTTCATTTTTCCACAAAGGTATATGTTGTAACACTCATTTGAACCGTCTCATCGAGACGGTTCAAACGAGTGGTAACAGCACATACTTTCGAGATGAAATTAAGAAAATTGCGATTTTTCTCTCTCAAAAGTTTTACACTACTATAATTGTATCCCGTCTAAAATAGGTTAAAATGTAACTACAGTAACTAAGGCAACTGAATATCTACTGTATAAAGTAGCAAATATTAGAAGGAACAGTCTACTACGGTAACCATAGCTATCAACTAGTTCTGACAAAATAAATGAGCCATAAAGCATGTAAGATCAATGTAAACACTACATGCTACACATTTTTGATCAGCGTCTATACATCATTTTATATTGGTCATAAAATATTTACCACAGCAAAAAGTGGTGTATTATTACAGGTAACTCGGAATACAATACAACTACTGAAATATTTTCTTATCTATTTTTCTTATTTCTCTACGAAAGTATACATTTTCACCACTCATTTGAACCATCTCAATGAGACGATTGAAATCGTGGTCACCATACATGTATATACTTCTGATAAGAAATAAAGAAATTATTGATTTTATTTGTCATAAAGATTGTGTATCTTAACCCTTAAACCGCTATCTTAAATTTTTTGTTGTCTGCTGTTTATTTTCCATTTTTATCATCAACAACATGTTTTGACAGCACTTCTGTTAAAACATGTTTTTATTGAGAAATAAGGCAAGATATAAAAGCAACAGCAGACGGCATTGACAAGTGTAGATCCGCATATGCACACTCGTGCAACCCATATAGACCTACTGTCTGTTTCACGAATGCTGCCCAAATTTTATGGCTATATAAACAATTTTTTTTTTGGATAATATTAAATTAAAGGAAATTTTAAGAATGAGCCTTCTTTTTATTTCGTGAAATTTGTCAAATATTTATTTTATTTCGAAAAAACAATTTCCCCATGGGGATTTAAAATGGGGAATTTTTTTGAATTTCAGAAATACTGGACCGATTTTCTAAATTTAACTTTTGCTTTCTTAGTTGGATCATTTCCAAGCTATATAGCCGGGTTTCTGAGTCAATTTCCAATTTTTTTGTTTTCCGACTCTTCCCACAGTTCCTCCATCTCCTTTCCCCCCATGTTAAATTCCCATAGACAAATCAATTTTTCGTAAGAAAATCAATATTTACCAAATTTCATGAAATAAAAAGAAGGCTCATTCTTAAATTTTGATAAAATTTAATATTAAAAAAAAATATTGTTTTTGCATTGTTTATATGGCCGTAAAATTTGGGCAGTTTCGTGAAACAGACACTATTTGAGGCACCAACAATAGAGAATGATGTAGACCCTGATCAAACTGCATGTAGGGCAGCCAATCTGGGGCTAGACTGACTCAGGGTGAGTCATATACAGTCGACACTCGTTTACTCAAAGTCGAGGGGACTGAGGAAATGACTTTGACTTAATGAATATTTGATTTATTATTATAGGAAAACATGTACATGGGAACTTGACTTTGAGTTACAAGTAGCTTGATTTAACCCTTAGAAGGCGGGACAACCGAAAATTGTCTTCTGCTGTTGTTTCTTATTTTGTATTTTCTCTAAATAAAAACATGGTTTTACAGCATTTTAGAATCATTTCCATTGGAAATTATTCTAAAGTGCTGTCGAACCATGTTTTCGATAATAAAAAGGAAAAATAAACAGCAGACGACAACTTTTAATTCAGCACTGTAAGGGTTAAAGAGAGTTTGAGGTAATGAGTGTAGACTGGATATAATACAGGGGGATGTTTCACTACACTGCGTACGACTAAAATGTCCGTAAGTGCAAAATTATGAGTCTGTAAATTTCACATTAGCAATGTTTTCTTGTAAACAATTGTTGGATTTACATTTATCGAGCATAGGCTGCGTTCGCAGCCTATGCTCGATAAATGTAAATCCATCAATTGAAATTTCCAGATGATCCTAAATTTGCACTTATGAACATCTTAGTCGTACGAAGTTTAGTGAAACGGGCCCCTGATATACTAGAAATACTACCCAGAAGGGACTGAAAAACCCAGGTAAATGACATTGTAAGCATTTAAGACAATGCAAATAGGCAAGCGTACGGTCTCCAACCAGGTACACTCTGAGACTAGCGGTGTAAGGTCCTTAGGTATCATATAGGTACCATATACAAGGGCGGATTCGTGTAGGGGAAAACCCGGAGCGCGCCCCACTAAAATTTGGTGAGTAAAGATATGAAAAATGGGGTGTAGATATCAAAAATATTCCGGATGGCATACCGCTGGACCCACCTAGCAGTCTCCTGAGCTCCGCTCGGTCGACGAACAAACGTTGCTAGTTCGAAAATATAGTAAACTATTTCAATTAAGAAGTCCCGCCCCCCCCCCACCCCTAACCTGAAATCCTGGATCCGCCCCTGATATAAAATGAACATAACAAATGCATTACAGAACGTAAACGCCAACAAATGGTAAACCCAGTTTTCAGAACACAACTTGCAATAATGCATACAGTTACAACAGCAGCTATACATGTAATCCCAGTACCAACATGAATCATGGGTAATATACCCAGTCATATAAATAGGTTACCAAACTTGGAAAATCAGGAGTAACTTAGAATAATGCCTGGAGCATCCTTGATGTTAAAATTGGCTGAGTTTGTTTAAACTTAGACTGTCTGTTCCACGTTTTCTGCCGACAAACTTTTGGCTATTAAATGTAAAAAATATTTAAAAGTAAGTACTGTTTAACCAATAACAAAAACGTCACCCTCCCAAAAATGTTTTGTTTGATGAAATTCCATCAAATATTGATTTTATTGTGAAAAACGATTTTCCTGGAAGGGTTAATTATCTGGCGATCCATACGTATCGGAACAACAATAAGTGAAGCTATATCATTATAATATGGTGACGTTATGTACAAGTAAAACATGAAAAGTAACTGTATGATATATCCCCCAATATGCGGCATACTTACAACTTTATCCTCGTGTATATGCAATCGCTAAGTTATAAACACGAACATCAATAACACGCGTTCTGACATCATAAGAGCAGAGCTCCAGATAAGAAATTGGACATTAGGTATCGTTACTTCATCATTTCTGTATCAATTGGGTTTTTCAAAACTACAAATGAGTAAATTTAAAAATTCACCCCACTCTTTCCAGGTAAATTGGGTATTTCATAGTGCTTTTGACATTTTTAATTGAGTATTTAAGGAAATACACAGCTTATATGGAGCTCTGTAGCCGGGTGACATAACCAGGCTAAATTAACCTACTACATTCGGAATACACATTTACAGGTATGCAATTTGTTAAATATTTTATGTTTCTTATAGTTATTTCTCATTGAAAGAGACAGTTCAAATGGTGGTCACGACACATACTTCTATGCACAAATAAAGCAAATACATGTATATAGGATTTTCAACAAAATTGCGTATCCTCAGCACGAACTGGGTTAATTACTGACCAGTGTAGATTCTGATCATCCTGATAACTAATGCAGCCTTGTATTAATACATTTTGTCCTCCGGTCGAATAATGTTTGTATAAATTGTAAGTTGCAAAGACTCAAAATACTGATCTGTAGCCGATTTCATCAAAATTGCAAAGTATACTTATCTAGCAAAGTATACTTTGAGGCAGTAATCATATATTTTTCCCGAAATCCATTATGTCATATAGAACTAATGACTGCATATATTTGATGATTAAAAGTATGCAGAATTATCATACTGAATTTATTACATTATCACAGCCAAAATGGCTGTGATAATGTAATAAATTCAGTATAATAAAAATAAATAAATTTATTTTAAAATTGAAAATTTCTCCCTCAAAGTATACTTTGCTAGAAAAGTATGCTTTGCAATGTTGGTGAAATGGTCTACAGAATATGCAAGCAGGTCTGTGTCTTCACTGGTGCAATAGAACTGGTTTCGTTATGTCAAGTCTATTTAGTCATTTGTGGTGAGACTGGAGAAAATGGGGCTTATGGCAACTGCTACCAGTGTAGACCAGGGTATGCACCATTCGCATGTCAGTCCATGAAACACCTTAACAAACAGAATAGATCCATACCATGCTGCATTACCTAGACTGGTCACAACAAAATGCAATAAGACACGTAAATAATGTCAAAATTTCCAGAGTAGATGTAGAATATAATTCCGCATGTACTCTGACAATTTTGTCAACTTTTGATGCCATTTACGGAAAATATTGTAAATTTTGTAAACATATTTGATGAAATTACGCAGATGTCCGAAGGTACAAAATCACATGGCGTGTCTCATAATTTGGCACAAATACAGATCTGTGACACAAACACCAACGACAGAGAAATGTACAAGCGGACGTGGATGACAAAATTAAACACAACATATAGCGGAGTACATCAAATACAGGAAATTAAAAACATGTTTCATCTCGGCTGCTCCAACTCGGCAGTCTCATCAGTTTGTTTGTTGGTTGGTGTTTAACGTCCTATCAACAGCTAAGGTCATTTAATACCGGGCCAACGGGTTCAATCCCGTATTTAACAGTCTCATCAGGAACTGTAGTGTTTGTCAGTACTTTTCAGATACATGTACTAACCCTCATCACAGGTTGAAGTAACGGGCCGAGGTCTATAAATACATTAAATATGCCTAAAAGCATCAATAAATTGAAAAAAATAAGTAAACAAAAATTGTTAGCTTATTTCTTTTCATTTATTGATGCTTTTGGGCATATTTAATGTATTTATAGACCTCAGTCCATTACTTCAACCTGTGACCCTTATCTGATATAATAATGGAAGAATCCAGAACTGAGCAGGGATCTATGACACATATTTAGGGGTGAAAGGGCTAACCCTCATAATGCTAAATTGAACTTTGTCATGTACTGTTTATTTTCCATTTGTTCTCAATACAAACATGGTCTGACAGCACTTTAGAATCATTTCCAATGGAAATGATTCTAAAGTGCTGTCAGACCATGTTTATATCGAGAATGAAGGCAATATATAAAAGAACAGCAAGAACGACAATTTACGTATCCCGCCTTCCAGATGTTCAGTCATACGAGACTTACCGTGATTGGAAATGATTCTAAAGTGCTGTCCGACCATGTTTTTATTGAGAAAGAAGACGACAGTTTCCGTTTCCGTTTCCCGCCTTCTAGGGATTCAATAATACGAGACTTACTGTGTCGGAGCCAGCAGTGCCCAGCTGGACGTTGGACAGGATGAGCAGTTGCTGGGCAACCGTCGGTATCTGGCCACAGTAAAACTTCAGGTAAATTTTGTCGTCTGCTGTTCATTTCTTAGTTTCCATTTTGCTCATGAAACACATGTTTTGACAGCACTTTAGAATCATTTCCAATGGAAATGATTCTAAAGTGCTGTCAAACCTTGTTTTTATTGAGAAAGAAGACAAAATATAAAACAGCAGACGACAGTTTCCATTTCCCGCCTTCTAGGGATTCAATAATACGAGACTTACTATGTCGGAGCCAGCAGTGCCCAGCTGGACGTTGGACAGGATGAGCAGTTGCTGGGCAACTGTTGGGATCTGGCCGCAGTAAAACTTCTGGTAAATTTTGTCGTCGGCTGTTTATTTCTTAGTTTCCATTTTGCTCATGAAACACATGTTTTGACAGCATTTTAGAATCATTTCCAATGGAAATGATTCTAAAGTGCTGTCCGACCATGTTTTTATTGAGAAAGAAGACAAAATGTAAAACAGCAGACGATAGATTCCGTTTCCTGCCTTCTAGGGATTCAATAAATACGAGACTTACTGTGTCGGAGCCAGCAGTGCCCAGCTGGACGTTGGACAGGATGAGCAGTTGCTGGGCAACCGTCGGTATCTGGCCACAGTAAAACTTCAGGTAAATTTTGTCGTCTGCTGTTCATTTCTTAGTTTCCATTTTGCTCATGAAACAAATGTTTTGACAGCACTTTAGAATCATTTCCAATGGAAATGATTCTAAAGTGCTGTCAAACCTTGTTTCTATTAAGAAAGAAGACAAAATATAAAACAGCACACGACAGTTTCCGTTTCCCGCCTTCTAGGGATTCAATAATACGAGACTTACTGTGTCGGAGCCAGCAGTGCCCAGTTGGACATTGGACAGGATGAGCAATTGCTGGGCAACCGTTGGGATCTGGCCGCAGTAAAACTTCAGGTCAGAGAAACTGGAAAATAGAAACGCTAGGTCAACAGGGGAAACCAGGGGTGGGACAAGTTCCAAATCCTGATACACAAATATACATTTGCACACACAAATGCACAAGAGTGTTCTTCCCGTGTTGAAACATTAGTATTTTTCGACAACTAAATTTAATTAATAATTAGCATTAAAACTTTAGAAACTGGCAAAATACACAAAATAGGTTAACAGGGAAAATGTCGGGAATTATTGTGCACTATCTGTTCTATCATCATGTTTGATAGTCTCAGGTAATACAATAAATTAGACGTGTTACGTAAAATACATTAATTTGAAGTTGAAAGGAAACACCCAACATGTTTTCCCAAACTCCAGTCTTATAAATCCACCATTTAATTGACGAAACATAAAATTGAGTTATTTCTCTCCAACATTAATTCTTTGCATGCTAGTGGCGAAAATATCCGCCAAACGAGTATATGTTTTATTTTTCTCTGTAAATATGTCTTGAAATTTCATTAGAATTGAGTCCTCAGGACTCAATTCTAATGAAATTCCAAGACATATTCATGATATTTGTTGGGAGAAATACAAGAAATATGATGAATTTTTGTCCACCAGTTTTGAACTATTTATAGCCCACAAGTTTCCCAGCATGCAAAGAGTTAAACCATTATGGTATGACTTATCATGGGTAGCCAATTAACCTTTCAATTAATCACTGTCATGTCACATCTATTTTTCTGACACAAGACTGCTTGTATAGAACATTTTCAGGTAACCAACTTGGTAAATCACAAGTACTTTCAACAACTTCCAGGGCATCATCGATGTTAGAATTGTTCGTCGGTTTGACAGCACATTAGTTAGTTCAAACAAAGCAATGGGATGAAAAACCGACAAATCCTGAGAATTCTAAGCAACGTCATGTGAAACCGACAAATTCTGCCAATTCTAATGTTATCCTTGTCGGGATGCTAGAAATGGGGGAATTTGTTAATTTGACGTCACGTTGCTTACTGTCTGTTCCACGTTTTGCTGCCGACGAACTTTTGGCTATTAAACACATTAAATCTAAAAAATATTTAAATGTAAGTACTTTTTTATCAATAACAAAAAAGTTACCCTCCCCAAAAAAATTGATTTGATGAAATTCCATCAAATCAAAGGAACGTAGTAACGTCAAGCCAACAAATTTCGCCAATTTCGCCAAACATCAAAGATACTCACCCCAGAGGTTCTTCTAAGGGAAATTACTACTGATTTTCCAAGTTTGGTAACCTATTTATAAGACTGGTGTATGACCAACCTTTCATCGACACAGTGCTCCACGAGAATGGTAGCAAACTGCAGAATCTTCCGGCTGTTCTCGGCCAGCGCCTTGGCTGTCTGTACCAGCCCCATGTGGCTCTGGAAATACACAGGTCAATGTCAACGACTTGTGAATGGAAAATTAAAATATTTCTGTGTGTTTTAGATGATGTCTCAGGCTGATCACTGGTCATAAATGTTGTCTTGTTAACAGCCCAAAAATGTTACATTACAAGTCGACTTACTGTCTGTTTCACGAAACCTGCCCAAATTTTACGGCTATATAAACAATTCAAAAACAATATTTTTTTCGATAATATTAAATTAAAGGAAAATTTAAGAATGAGCCATCTTTTTATTTCATGAAATTTGGTCCAATATTGATCTTATTATGAAAATACAATTTACCCATGTTAAATCCTCAT
This sequence comes from Conchocele bisecta, assembly GCA_029237695.1. Classification (NCBI taxonomy): domain Eukaryota; kingdom Metazoa; phylum Mollusca; class Bivalvia; order Lucinida; family Thyasiridae; genus Conchocele; species Conchocele bisecta. The sequence continues at coordinate 68,551,512 of CM055272.1, read as the reverse complement.
AGACATCTTCACAGGGGATTTAACATGGGGAAATTTTTTGAATTTCAGAAATAGTGGACCGATTTTCAAAATTTAACTTTTGTTTTCTTAGTTCCAAGCTCAGAATCAATTTCCAAATTTTTTTGTTTTTCGACTCGTCCTCCAGGTTCTCCACCTCTTTTTTCCCCATGTTAAATTCCCATAGAGAACTGATTTTTCGTAATAAAATCAATATTGGACCAAATTTAACGAAATAAAAAGTAGGCTCATTCTTAAATTTTCCTATAATTTAATATTATCGAAAAAAATATTGTTTTTGCATTGTTTATATGGCCGTAAAATTTGGGCAGGTTTCGTGAAACAGACAGTAGCTGGTCATGTGGCAAAGCACAGCCGTCGATACCGCCCGGGCGTGCTCTGGCACTACATTTATAATGTAGGAAGCGCCATTTTGAAGACTAAGTGGAAATATTTTTGTCTGCCGTGGCATTATTTTAGCCACCGTTATAAGCCTGCAAATTGATCTTAGCATGTTTGTGTTCTCTAACAGAGTAGTATGATAGGTTTTGATTTCAGTTTGGTCGACTGATTGCAGCAAGAATATGTCAGTGACCGAATTGTGAACAACATAGGCCCTGTGATTAGGTTGGTCACTGGTCACAAATGTGAGGTCACATGCCGTCGTCCCAAATGTTACGTACAGTAATAGGTCCCTGGGATCGGATGTAGGTGGTCATCTGTTGTATCTGACTGGACATCGCCCGTGCCACCTTCACGATCGGGTTGTTCACGTCCTCCCACACGTGTGTCTGTCGCTCAATGAACTCCGCTTGTTTCTGGAAATATAGTAATGCAAAGATGAATTAATGGAGATATAATTACGCTAAACCCTTATTTGCTGTCCCATTTTATTGACGACTAAAACATACTACAGTAACTCTGCACTGTGGTTATAAATGGATCCATTAGCTATGTATCAGGGGGCCGTTTCACTAAACTTCTTACGACTAAAATGGTCATAAGCGCAAATTTAGAATCGTCTGTAAATTTCAATTGATGGATTTACATTTATTGAGCATAGGCTGCATATGCAGCCTATGCTCAATAAATGTAAATCCAACAATTGTTCACAAGAAAACATTGTTAATGTGAAATTTACAGACTATCATAATTTTGCACTTACGAACATTTTAGTCGTAGGAAGTTTAGTGAAACAGGCCCCTGTTCTACACGAATATCATAGTTGTAAGAGGGTCAGTCATATATAGACGATCTTACATGAGTGATGATTTAACACAACATTTATTAAAACAATTTTACTGATTTCATAAGAAACGAGGCTATGACAAGTTTTTTATGAAATTAGTCAACAAGTTAAACATAAAGATCGCTATCAGATTACAGGAGTGCAATTTGATCTGGATCTACACTGGTCACAAATCCCATAAGCCACATTTCTCCAGTCCCAGTCACATATACATGTATGTACATAGACGTCCGCATATGCGATGAAAATATTGTCAACTTACAAAATCATTTGTGGCTGTGTCTGGAGAAATGGGGCTTATGGGATTTGCAACCATTGTAGATCCAGATCAGCCTGTGCATCTGCAGTCTGATCAGGATCTGAACTGTTCGCCATTCCATCAATGAAACACCTGTCTTGCTTCTAACAATGACTATACATCATTACAAGGCTACATGAGTGTGCAATTTGATTAGGAGCAACACTGGTCATAAATCCCATAAGCCCCATTTCTCCAGTCACAGCCACATTTACAGAAAATATCGCAGTTTCTGTAATTATGTTTTGTGGAAACACGTTTGAGATCCTCGTAAATACATACCAACAGCTCCATGACGGGCCTGCTGTGTGCGGAGATGGGGGACAGAGGTCTTCTCCGGGGGGCGGGGATGCTGGTCGGGGTCACGGATATTGCATGGGGGCTCGCCTCCAGGGAACTCACTTCTCTATAAAGGTGGAAAATCAAAGTTGACAATCAGTATTTAAAGGTGCTGGGACATGTACAGAGCTGGGGCCCGTTTCACTAAACTTCGTACGACTAAAATGTTCGTATGTGCAAATTTAGGAATGTCTGGAAATTTCAATTGATAAATTTACATTTATTGAGCATAGGCTGCATATGCAGCCTATGCTCAATAAATGTAAATCCAATACTTGTTTACAAGAAAACATGGTTAATGTGAAATTTACCGACTATCATAATTTTGCACTTACAAACATTTTAGTCGTAAGAAGTTTAGTGAAACAGGCCCCAGAAATAGATTAGATGCAGGTCTGGGTAGTGGATATTGCACCGAGACTCACTTGAAATATGAAATTGTACAATCAGGATTAAATACCTTGTTTTTTAATTAACAGATCATGAACTGTTCAATGGTTGGTCATTTCAAGATTTGTAATGACCAATCATTGAACAGGTCATGCATCTTATCTGTCTATTTACCGTAATAATTCCAGCACAAAAATATTTACACAATTCCCTAACATTTGATTGGTCCGTAGCAAGTCTGTCCAAAATTTATATCCCAGTAAACTCCCACGCCGAACTACTTTCCGTAACCGTGAGGCGCAGTTAAAATAATTCTTAAGAAAACGGAAAATAAACACATTTTCTTGATGAATTTATTTCAAATGCTGGAATTATAAGGAATGAATGGCCTTTTTGTGGTATTTATCGGGGATATAAACTTGGTAAAGTCGCGGGAATACTGGACGAGGCCTTCCGGCCTTCGTCCAGTATTCCCGCGACTTTTCCACGTTTATACCCCGATAAATTCCACAAAAAGGCCATTCATTCCTATAATGTTTGAAAATCTGTTTTGTCGCTTAGAGGCTATAGGTGACAGATTATGTTCCGATAGGCAAGTCATTCTTTCAACTGACAACAGGCTCTATCTGCAGTAACAGCAAATTCCAAATGGCACTTTTGTATGCAAGCCCAATATAGTTAATCTACGTAATTATGTTCTTGGCACCCATGATTATAAATAACAAATTTAAATTTAAACATTCACTTACTTGAGCTGCAAAAAAACAAACACTGCTTTTCGCAGCTGAACTAGGTGAATTTTCAACTTATGACAGTATTTTCACTACTCAATTTCAAAATCAATGCGTATTTTCACATTGCTGTGCGTATTTTGTACTCCAACTTTTGATAATCAATGCGTATTCTGCTAAAATAATTGCATAAAATACGCCAATACGCACCTTATCTGGAGCTCTGATTGGTTACCGTTGTCACTTTGTATTTACATAAAATACAAAGTGACAAAACTATGACTACAAATATTTTTGTTTCTACATGTGTAAAATAGTATGTTATACCATCAAGGGTGGGAACTATTCAAAATGCCAAAAACCTGAAAATGGTTAAACAAACATATTTTTGCACCCACAAATGAGTAAAAGTGTGCTTCCCATATTAGTATTTTTCGGCAATTAAAAGAAACCTCAAATGCTGATTTCAGGATATATCCTGAAAATTCCCACCCATGACCATCCTATTACAGTGGGATCAGCGTGTAAGTGCACACACGAACGAACACGACAGGTTGGAACCAACCTGTCGTGTTCGTTCGTGTGTGCACTTACACGCTGACCCCAATGAAATTCATGTATAAAAAAAAAGTAAATATTTTTCTGCATTTTTTTTCATTTCGCATCAAAAGTGTATGTTGTTACCACTCAGTTGAACCGTCTCGGTGAGACGGTTCAACTGAGTGGTAACAACATACACTTTGGGTGGGTAGCGAACCAACCTGTCGTGTTCGTTCGTGTGTGCACTTACACGCTGACCCCACTGTACCATGTCAACCACATGAGCTCTACTTACCCAGCCTGAAGCTTTATCTGCTCTTCTATAGCCTGGAGATCAACAGTCACTGGCTCAAAGTCCGTCTCTAAAGTTGTAACGTTAGCACCTGACAGGCTATTCATGAGATTTGAACTTGATGACTTCATAGTAGCTTCAATGTGTGATGATGTGGACGGAATGTTAGCACCCGACTGTCTATGCATGAGATTTGAACTTGATGACTTCATAGCACCTTCAATGTGTGATGATGTGGATGGAGAGATATGATCACGATGAATGGACACAGATGAAGATAATGCCGCATCTACAGAACTTGTCACGGCGTCTTTTGGAACGTCGTCTCCTATTTCTAGAAGTTTCAGGATTTCTGGAAACGTAGAATACCGCAATAAGTTAATAGCCCGACATGTGCGGACACAATTTATTCTGGGAAACGCATATATAGAGGATATTCATATTTTTGCAACGAATATGACATATATGTTCATCGAGTGGTGTGAAATATGGACATTTTACACCACAAGATGAACATATATGTCATATTCGTTGCAAAAATATGAATATTCTATTTATTATATACCGCTCCATGGAAATTAGCAGTTTTTAGACTGTATACGGTAATGAATGTGTATTTGCAGCCTATTTAGTAGTCCGGCACTGCAGGTGCGCGTTATGAATATAGATAGCGGAAGTAGTCGTATTTTCACCGGAAGTTGTTTATTTCATTGATGAGAACATATGACTTGTATTTACATCGTATAACTATGTATTTCATATGTAGGTATATAATAAATAGATATATGGTTTCCCACCATGAAGAGTGTCCCAATAGTTATGGTTAGTATTATTGTACTCGTTTATCATAATAATGCATTTGGATACAATTTGTTTTGGGACACTATGTAGGGTTATTACCTTTCTTTGTCACTTACAAGTATACCATGATATTATATCTCTACAAAACAGAACAGTTTTGCGAAATTCAAGCTTTTCATATCAGACGCTCAATGAGTAATCTTTTAATTTTTGTCAACAAACATTTTGACAATTTAATATTAAAGATCAGTTGATTGACTATGCTCTGTACCAGAAAGGAAAAGCCGACTTAAGAATATTTTGCAGCTTGCCTTTTATGTATTAAGGGTACATGCACATTCAGTACAAAATGTTCATTATAGGAATTAAATAAGTGTATAATTGTGTCACTATTCCACAAGTTATAAAAATTACGAGTGCATACAGATATGATATAATCATTTAGTAATATTTATTTTACTGATAGTGATGCGCGGTGGTATCTGGCAATTTTCATATGCAAATGAGGCATTATGTTTTTTAATTATTTATACCAATTAAATGTGTCACGTGAAAAAATAATAAGTATGATCATTGCACACCAAAAAATAAATACAGAGAATAAATAGTAGTGTCCGTTAACATTTTAAGGAAACACGGTTATCACCCCTGATATCAATGTGGAAATTTACGTCTGATATAAAATGTCTAATAATGCCAATCAATACATGGGGTAATGGTGATTGAATGTTTATTTTGCCAAAAAATTTCATATCTACAGAATATAGAAACTATCTGTCTCCCTATATTATAACCTACTGAGTGGGCATGTACCTTTAAGTTATTGCTCACATATTGAATTTTTAAACTATTAAATTCCAGGGAGCATTATCAAGGGAGTACCTGTGATGAGTGAAGGTTTGATATCCGACATCTGCTCCAGGGCGGTGACAATGTGTCTCACCTTGGCGCACCATAGCAACCGACACCGCGACACTTCCTTAAGGTCACTCGGCTGGTCGTTGTCTGAAACCAACATGACATATATGTGGCTGTGGAGGAATAGGGCTTATGGGATTTGTGACCATTTATTTTCTGATCAAATAGCACACTCTTGTAGCCTGGTAATTGATCTATATTGCTTGTTAGAAGCATGGCGGGTGTTTCATTGATGGAATGGCGAACAGTGCAGATCCTGATCAGACTGTGCGGATGCACAGGCTGATCTGGATCGATACTGATCGCTAAACCCATAAGCCCCAGCCACTTATACAAATGGGAATGTACCTGTACGGGGAGAGCATGTATGATTCAGCTGGTTGAACACGGAGTATCTCATACACTTTCAAGAAGAATTAAGAGACAAGATACAGCTATGGATACAAGCCATAAGTGAGCTCAACAATCACATACCTGCCAATGCTTGGGCCATCTGGACCTCCCTGGGGACGAGCTGTGTGATTGAGTCGAGGCACTGACGAACCACGGACCGACCACTGAGTTCGGATGACAACTGTATCCCCTGTAACACCTTCTTACGCATCACGCCCACGTTGCCGGAGAACTGGTCCAAGGATCGGGTTAACTGTGAGGACTGGGCATCTTTATCTTCACCTGGGTGGACAATGGTATTTGGTCAGCAGAAAACTCACGTTTCATTAGGTTAGCACGGTTCGGGCTCAAATTCATCAAACGTTGCTCAGAACTGAAATATTGCAATTGATAAATTTACCTATTGCAATCAGAATACACCTTTATGGGTATGAACATTTTTAAATATTTCTTTTATTTTTTTCATTTTTCGATGAAAGTATATGTTATGACCACTCATTTGAACCGTCTCGTTTTCAAATGGTGGTCACAACATATACTTCTGAGCACATATAAAGAATAAATTAGCATTTTCCACAAACAACATGGCATATCCTCAGCATGGGTTAAACTGTAGATGAGCCAGAAATCAAGTACACACCTGGTGTGAGAGCTTGAACTCGGAACGCGAGGTCGAGGATACAGTCGATCTGGGCGCGATAGCGACTCGTCTGTTGTCGCACCAGGTCCAGGCACTGCACTGCCTGCAGAAAATAGAGAGAAACATTACACAGTGTTCAATCTAGGAGGGGTCATTGGTCCCTATTTGTTATAATTGCTCCCAAATAAATAGCTAAAATGGATGGCTCAGTGACCCCTTTTTGAAATATAGATGGGCCAGTGGCCCCAAATGCTGAAATCCTAGATTGAACCCTGATTAAATACAACAGCAATTGTGGTAAACAGCAAAATGAAGATGGTTAACTTTTTCACCCCTACAGACCATAAAGCTAATATGTACAAACACTTTAGATCAAGATGAGCCGGCTCGTAACGAGCCGTCTCATCATGATCTAAAGTGTTTGTCTGACAGTATTTTTCAGGTTTTTACCAAATAGTCCTCATATGATTAATGAACTAGTCCAACTGGAACTGGTCTACTTTGGCCCAAACTTCTGTTGTTTTTGCGAATAATCGATTTCTGTGTCTACTCCCGGGACCACCATATGCAGCTCATGAAGAGAGTCATTTAGGTGTGGAAGAGTTAACCCAATTAACCATTTCAATCCTACATGCCATAAAGAAACATTTGCAAACACTGTAGATCTAGATGAGCCACACCCATTGTCTTTAGTTTAAACAATATGTATTACAATACAATGTGCACAGAATGAGAAAACAATATATTTAGATACATTAGTTACTTGTTGGCATGGAAACAGGTGTCACAGTGCAAGCAGGATGCCGTTTGAGTCCCATGTCAGGATACACATCTTTCTCACCCTGTGACACAGGCTATCTAATCTAGCAAGCCTTCCACATAAATATGATATGTGGAACAATACTTCAGTAACCAAGAACCAACTCTTCCAACGTTACGGCACACAGCCTTTATCAAGGAATTAGTGTCCACTATATGCTATTAAGTGGCATCAATGTTAGATTTCACAATGTTTATGTTTTTTTTATGAAAAAAACATAAACATTGTGAAATCTAAAACGGATGCCAATTGGTTAATGAACTATTATCTAATTTATGTCATGGTGAAAAATAAGAGAAAACTGAGTACAAAAGTTCCCACATTAAATGTTCACTGACCTTTAATATCCACCGGCCGATATACAAGTCCTGTGTATGTTTACTGTACATGGCTGTAACCACAGCGACCGTGGCCGATACATCGTCGGTCGTTTCTTCAACAACACAAGTTTGATCTCGGCCACAAATTCACACATATCTGCCAAGAAGCCCCTATATAGTTCCTTCTTTTCTTCATCGCTGCAATATAGGGTAACATCACTAAAACAGTCCTGCACATGAATATTTATACTAAACTAACTGTTGTAAAGCGATGGCTGTTGAATGGATGTTACATATATAGGTGTCACAGGACAAGAAACACATCAAGCCTGGTGACACATTTGATAGTCATTTGACCTTGACTTTGGGCATGGGGGTCACTTGGGTGAGCTATATCATCATAACAGGAAAGTTTCGGGTCAATCGAAGATACAGTTGGAGAGGTTGCAGAGTAATTTAAAAACTTTAACATAGATGTCAGACAAAGGCACTAATGAACTGACAGACGCAGATATGAGACACACCATGTCATTTTGTGCAATCTCATAATTGCAGCACAAAAATATTTACACAATTCCCAAACATTTGATTGGTCCATAGCAAGTCTCTGTCCAAAATTTATATCCCAGTAAACTCCCATGCCGAACTACTTTCCATAACCGTCAGGAGCAGTTAAAATAATTCTTAAAACAAACAGAAAATAAACACATTTTCTTGATGAATTTATTTCAAATGTTGGAATTATAAGGAATTAATGGCCTTTTTGTGGAATTTTCGGGGATATAAACTTGGAAAAGTCGCAGGAATACTGGACGAGGCCTTAAAAACTTACAATTTTCGGGATTTACCCTGATAAATTCCACAAAAAGGCCATTCATTCCTATAATGAAAAATATTTACAAAATTTTCATAGCAAATGTGGAGTATAATCCGTAAAATTTTGTCATCTTTTGACGTCATTTACAGAAAATATGTCATCTGTTATTGTCATCACTATGTCACACTTGCTGCTTGCGATTGAACAAAGCCCAGACTGAGCCAATCAAACTGCTTGCTTTTGAAGATTGTGCTCATAAAGTTCATAACCACAGAACTAGGACCTGATCTTGTGAAACTTTGCGAGCACATTCTCTAAATTTGTACTCAAAATCAAACAGTCTGATTGGCCGAGACTGAGGACAGCTCAGACCCAACCAAACATACTTCCTGCCTTCGAGCAAGATATTGAATCTTGGGCTTGTGCTCATAAAACTTCCTTAGTAAATTATTATTGAAATCACACATATTAGCCGAGACTGAGCACAGCTCAGCCTCTTCCAACCAAACTTCCTTATGTCTATCATTTGAACAGAGTACATATTCACAAGTTCATAATCACAGAAACATATATATGGCTGTGACTGGAGAAAAGGGGCTTATGGGCTTTGCGACCAGTGAAGATCCAGATCAGCCTGTGCGGATGTGCATCCGCACAGTTCATCCGCACAGTTTGATCAGGATCTGCACTGTTCGCCATTCCATAACTGAAACACCTCTCATGCTTTTAAAAATCAATATAGATCGTTATCAGGTTACAGGAGTGTGCTACTTGATCAAGAGCTACACTGGTCACAATTCCCATAACCCCATTTCATCAGTCACAGCCACATACTGCCACCTACCCATAACAGGCGCTCTTGCAGAGATCCTTAATCCTGGAATTCTCCTCCCCCAGCATCTGTAGCACGTCTGTCTGGGCCACCCCCTCCACCCAGACTCTCCTCTCCACTCCAAGGGCAGCCATTTCCTCCGTGAGTGAGTCTATGGTGGCCATGATGCTGTACACCTTCACTGACCACTCCCTCGATAACTGCTCTAGTTGCAGCAACTGGTCACTCAGGCCTGTCGGGGTACAGGGATTTATTATAGGAATGAATGGCCTTTTTGTGGAATTTATCGGGGTATAAACATGGAAAAGTTGCGGGAATACTGGACGAAGGCCGGAAGGCCTCGTCCAGTATTCCCGCGACTTTTCCAAGTTTATATCCCCGATAAATTCCACAAAAAAGCCATTCATTCCTTATAATTCCAGCATTTGAAATAAAAGAAAATATGTTTATTTTCCGTTTTCTTAAGAATTATTTTAACTGCGCCTCACGGTTACGGAAAGTAGTTCGGCAAATGGGACTTTACTGGGATATAAATTTTGGACGGAGACTTGCAACGGACCAATCAAATGTTAGGGAATTGTGTAAATATTTTTGTGCTGGATTTATCAGGTAATAAGCTGTGTATTGGCCGAATACGTACCGACTGATAACATAATGTCGTACCACAATGAACTGAAAACTGACATTTCATTGGTCAAATGGTGTCACATGACGTTAACGAATAACATCATTGTAATGACGCAACATAAACAAGTCTACATTTGTTTCAATAATACCGGCCTTACATGACCTTAGCTGTTGAAAGGCCGTTAAACACCAATAAACAAATTGTTTGATTAAAATTATGTCATAATTGCTAATTCTGTAGCATAAAAATAAGTCCAGGCTAGCGTCTTTTTATTTCAAGTTTATCAGGCAACGCTAGGAAATAAGTAGCAATTCTGAGCCGAGCCTTGCCTGATAAACTTGATATCAAAAGAAACTAGCCAAGGCCCGGTTGCTCTAAAACTCTGTTAGCTTAACAGACTGTTAAATCCTTAGCAATGCTAAGGATTTAACAGTCTGTTAAGCTAACAGAAGCTTTGAGCAATCGGGCCCAGGTATTCTCCATGTATAGAGCAGTTGTATAATAAATATGGCTGTGACTGAAGAAATGGGGCTTATGAGATTTGTGTCCAGTGTAGCTCCTGATCAAATAGCACACATACTGTAGCCTGATAACGATATATATCGGCATTAGAAGCATGCCGGGTGTTTCATTGATGGAATGGCGAACAGTGCAGATCCAGATCAGACTGTGCGGATGCAGGCTGATCTGGATCTACACTGGTCGCAAAACCCATAAGCCAGATTTCTCCAGTCATAGCCACAGATAGCTTACCAAAATTGAAAATCACAAGAAAATTCCCTTAGAACAACTAAGGGGCTAGTAATGGTGGAATTTGTTGTCGCAGGGGTAAGCTTAGTTTTTTCCATTGTAAAACTCAGCATCATGACATCAAACCTACAAACCCGACCAATTCTAAACCGATGATAACAGTCATGAGAGAAGCAACTTGTGAAGTCCCAAGCTCGGTGTAAGACTGTTTAGAGAATACAAAGGTGGTGTTTTAGTAGGTAGCCTAGCGAAGCCTCGATAAACTTGACAGAGAGAAGCTTAGTTCTCTATTTATCGAGCGAAGTTTTAAGCTACAGAATGAGCAAATATACTAATATGGCGAGTTGGTGTGCCACTAACTAGTTAAATTAATTGTACTAATTGCTACCTGCCTGATGTCTGGCATGGTACCTGGCATATAAGCAAGGAATTAATGTTGTTCAAGACTAGTGTCGAAGGTATCTAATCAAACTCTCACTTAGCAATAGGGATAAAAAACAAAGGAATAATAAATGTGACTGGAGGCAAACGGCTTATGGGGTTTGTGACCAGTGTAGATTCAGATCAGCCTGTACTTTCTCAGTCTGATCCGCTGTTCGCCATTCCATCAATGAAACACCTGTTATGCTTATATCAGGCTACCGGCGTGTGATATTTGATCAGGAGCTACACTGGTCACAAATCTCATAATCTCCATTTCTGCAGTCACAGCCAGAAATACACCTACACTACCTTGATCAGATATGAGCTCCGCTGTTGTTTTCAAGGTCACCGTGATGTTGTCAAGGACATCCTTGTCTTCCCACAATGCCACAATCTTGTGTTGACCTTTGACCTGGCTCTCCCATCGTAGTGACTCGGTGATCATAACAAGGTCATTGATGGCGGTCTGGTGAGCCGCAACTGTCTCCAACTGAAATGTGGCCGTGACTGGAGATACAGAACAGTGCAGATCCTGATCACACTGCGGATGCACAGGCTGATCTGGATCTATATTGGTCGCCAAACAATGCCATGAAAGCTGAGAGATGCTATCCTAAAATGCGGCTGCGACTGGAGATAGCGAACAGTGCAGATCCTGATTAGACTGTGCGGAATCACAGGCTGATGTGGATCTACACGGTCGCAAAACAATGCCTTGAAAGATGAGAGATGCTATCATAAAATGTGGCTGTGACTGGAGAAATGGGGCTTATGGGATTTCTGAGCAGTGTTGCTCCTGATAAAATAGCACAATCCTGTAGCCTGATAACAATCTAAAAAGATTGCTTGTTAAAAGCATTATGGGCACTTAATTGATGGAATAGTGATTAGTGCAGATCCTGATTAGTGCAGGCTGATCTGGAACTACACTGGTCGCAAAACTCATAAGCCCCATTTCTCCAATCACAGCAATAAATCATGAATATCAATTAGACACAACAGTAGTACCTCTCCAAATTGGACAGTCAATACTGCGAGTATTGTCTTAAATAATTGAGAAAGAAAAACATTTATTGAAAATGTTAGATTCCAGTAGATAAACAGAGGAAATATTGTTTCACAGTAATCTGCCTGATAAGAACTTTCATGAAAAATATTTAATACAGAAACTGCGATAATTTTAGAAAATGGCATCGAACTGCGGAACTCTTATTCTATTCCGATTTGCTCTAATCATTTCGTCAAATTGATGTCATTTACGGAAAATATTGTATACACATCTTCTTAAGTACATAATCACATGTCAATGAATGTCACCTAAAATATTTACATACTGTACAATGGGATATAAATACCTGTTGCTTTACAAGGTCTGTTTTCTTGGACTTGGCCGAACTGACAACAGCGTCACACATTGATTTCCATCTGTCGACAGTTACGTCCACAAACACTCGTAACTGTTCAATCTGTGACAATAATAATTGATTGATTGATTGATTTGGATCTGCACTGATTGTGGAAATATTCCGATTGGTTTACAGACTTACCCATTGTGAGTAATGGAATAGTCTGAAATATACCTTGGAGTCCATTCAGTTGACATAGGGTTATTCATTTTACATCCATCCCAAGGAAATATGATGGAATGAAGGCACATCAAACCGTAGTTTAAGCTAGAAATTATGTTTGTAAAACATGGATATGCCACCGTGGCATACTGGACTGTAATTGGAGAAACTCTTACAAACTTTTTGACTTTTCGACATAAATCTACACGGACGGATGTAACAGATGTACGGACGAGCGGGCGTATGGAACCTCAAGAGCAACGCAATACGACCCCCTTGCTATTGCATAGGGGGCATAATGATATTTATTTCAATTTATAATTCGCCTGACTTTCTAAGCCAATTGCTGGCCAGTATTGCGCTCCACATATTTCACATATTTCTAGATTTAACCCCAATAAGTTTATACATATTACCAGATTTAATGACTACCTGTTTGACAGGAACTGGAAAATCAATACTTGAATGGGAGACTGCATTATAAACCTGGCTAATTATAAGTATGCTATTGTTTACATATTGGATTTTTAAGGAACTAAATGCTGCAGTCGCTAACGCTCCTTCGCATTTAATTCCTTAAAATTCCAATATGTGAACAATAACTTGAATATACTTATTGCTACACAGGCTGATCTCAGTGCTGACCTCTAGGACCGTTCATTGCCAGAGTATGGCACAAACCTTGGTTGTCCAGCTGTCAGAGAGAGACTTCATGTCCTGTAGTTGGGAGAAGTCCCCGTGTAGTACGTACTTCACCTTATCTATCACCTGTGGGGCTACCTCATCTACCTGCAGGCAAACACTCTCTGTCTCCCTACAATAGCAAGATTAACAGGTTAAAACGAAATTGTAACTACCTATAGTCGGTTTCACGAAAGCTGCCCAAATTTTACGGCTATATAGACAATTCAAAAACAAGATTTCTTTTGATAATATTAAATTAAAGGAAAAATTAAGAATGAGCCTTCTTTTTATTTCGTGAAATTCGGTCAAATATTGATTTTATTACGAAAAATTGATTTGTCTATGGGAATTTAACATGGGGGGAAAAGTGGGTAGGAAGTGTGGGAGGAGTCAAAAAACGAAAAATTTTGGAAATTGACTCGAGACCTGACTAGATAGCTTGGATATGATTTAACTAAGAAAACAAAAGTTAAATTTTAAAAATCGATCCAGTATTTGTAAAATTCTAAAAAATTTCCCCATGTTAAATCCCCATAGACACATTCACTCCGTGAAGATGTCTATGGGGATTTAACATGGGGAAATTTTGTTTTCGCAATAAAATCAATATTTGACAAAATTTCACGAAATAAAAAGGCTCATTCTTAAATTTTCCTTTAATTTAATATTATCGAAAACAATATTGTTTTTGAATTGTTTATATGGCCGTAAAATTTGGGCAGCTTTAGTGAAACAGACTATAGACACAAAACTGGCCAATATTGTGTTTGGCCAATGTATGTTCAGATTAGCTCAAACACTAATTCAGCTGGATACAGTTTTAAACTCAGCAGAAGCATATTTGTTGAGCTCAATAACGAACAGTGTAGCCCCTCTGACCTCATGAGCGACAACAATATGTACGTCTTATCGCAGAACTGGGTATAAAAGTTTTTTGTTTTTTTAAATTGCTAAATTCTTAGTTTTTAATGCATAACAATGTTAAACATTGTAATAAATTCTGCAAAATATGTTGTAAGTTAGTAAAATTTGGCTATTTCTGTTACTGTAATAACCCTATTAAAGTATTTGGACACCAATTGTTTTGTTGGAAACCCCAAATTCCCAAAACAAATTGTATCCAAATACATTGTTATTGTACACTAAATATTTGGACACTTTACTGTGAGAAACCTTACACATGTGTTTATAATGTATATATAATAAATTGAGTCTGAATAATTATGGTTATTATGATATTTAATTGAATTAAAACTACCTCTTTTTCTGCACTTGAGCACAATGTTTGCACACGGTCTGTGTGACGTCCACAATGTGATTGGTCCAGCCAAGTAGATCTCCACACAGGAGGTTCACATGGTTCTTGTCACCCTTTGTTGCCCATGACAACAGTTGCTGGGCAAGTCGACGTGCGTGGGTAACAGGTCCAACTGGAAACATAAAGAGAGAGGTTATTGGAGTCAATGCGAATATTTTCCACTTGCAACAGTCTTGGATTCAACTGATATGTGTGAGACGTGTGAAAATATAATTTATATTCAAAGTACATATATTCCGAACATGTTGACATATTCTGACACAGAAAATACATTATGTGACTGCGACTTGTGAAATGAAGCATATGGGATTCGTGACCAGTGTAGCTCGTGATCAAATAGCACTCTCCTGTAGCCTGGCAATGATCTATATTCCTTGTTAGAAGCTGGACGGGTGTTTTTCACTTATGAAATTGGGAACAGTGCAGATTCTGATCAGACTGTGTGGATGCACAGGCTGATCTGTATCTACACTGGTCGCAAAGCCCAAAGGCCCCATTTCTCCAGTCACAGCCACATATGGAGAAATGTGGCTTATGACATCTGTGCTCTCTAGCAGCTGGATCTGGATCTACCTGGCTAGTTGAAAGTATGAGGTATTTGACTGATTGACTGGTAAACTGTGAAGACCCTGATCAGACTGTGAAGATGCAAATATCATAGCCTCATTTCTCCAGTCACAGCCAGAAATGAGCAAATTCACAGTTTGCAGTAACGTACCAGCCACATATCACAATCACTTTATGCTATTATGTTACATACTAGTTTAAGAGTTGTATTATTATAACAATACAAAAACCAATACATTTACCATTGTAAAACTCCAGACAGAAAGTGAAAAAAAAAGTGAATGTGTTTAACATCCCAGCAACAACTAAGGTCATATAGGGACGGGGCCTCGGTTTCAAGTCTCATCCGACAGACCAGTGGTCTGGAAATACTATGAAAGTATATTTTTGTTATGCCCAAGGCGAGGTTTGAACTCACAACCTCCGGTATTGAAGTACACTGCCATATTACCCTAGGCAACGGCCCATCCCCAAATTCCAGACAGACTGAGGGCAGATGGACAACAACAACAACCCACCTGGCGTGGCCTTGTGAGAATAACAACAACAACAACAACCCACCTGGCATGGCCATGTGAGAATAACAAAAACAACACAACCCACATGGCATGGCCATGTGAGAATAACAACAACAACAATCCACCTGGCATGGCCATGTGAGAATAACAACAACAACAACCCACCTGGCATGGCCTTGTGAGAATAACAACAACAACAACCCACCTGGCATGGCCATGTGAGAATAACAACAACAACAACAATCCACCTGGCATGGCCATGTGAGAATAACAACAACAACAACAACCCACCTGGCATGGGCATGTGAGAATAACAACAGAAACAACAACAACCCACCTGGCACGGCCTGAGACAGACTGACACTCTTGCTCATTTCCAATTTCTGACTGGTTCTGGAGTACGGGATAATTTGTTTCTCGACGGCCAAGTTGAGAGACTGCAGTCTCGGTACCGAGGTTGCTATGAAACGGTTACCATGGCCACCAGGTAACTTGGGCACTGTGGATTCCAAATTGCCATTCGACTTCGATGGGATTTTATTTTCTGGAAAATATAAATATTAATAATAAAATTTTCATATATGTGGCGGAGACTGGAGAAATGGGGGCTTATGTGTTATGCGACCAGTTTAGATCCAGATCAGCCTGTGCATCCGCACAGTCTGATCAGGATCTGCACTGTTCGCAATATCATCGATGAAACACCCGGCATGCTTCCAACAAGCCATTTTGATCGTTATCAGGCTACATGAGTGTGCTATTTGATCAGGAGCTACAGTGATCACAAATCCCATAAGTCCCATTTCTCCAGTCACAGCCACATATACTGAGAATACCGAGCAAGTGTCAGAATTTCCACTCATTTCCGAGCCGAGCCTGATAACTCTGATCTTAAAAGAGACTACTGTCTGTTTCACGAAAGCTGCCCAAAGTTTACGGCTATATAGACAATTCAAAAACATTTTTTGTTTTGATAATATTAAATTAAAGGAAAATTTAAGAATGAGCCTTCTTTTTATTTCGTGAAATTCGGTCAAATATTGATTTTATTACGAAAAATTGATTTGTCTATGGGAATTTAACATGGGGGAAAAAGTGGTAAGGAAGTGTGGGAGGAGTCAAAAAAAGAAAAAATTTGGAAATTGACTAATGATATGATCTAACTATAACAAAAGTTAAATTTTAAAAATCGGTCCAGTATTTCTGAAATTCAAAAACATTTCCCCATGTTAAATCCCCATAGACATCTCCGTGAGATGTCTATGGGGATTTAACATGGGGAAATTGTTTTTGCGCAATAAAATCAATATTTGACAAAATTTCACGAAATAAAAAGAAGGCTCATTCTTAAATTTTCCTTTATTAAATTTAATATTATCGAAAAAAAATATTGTTTTTGAATTGTCTATATAGCCGTAAAATTTGGGCAGCTTTCGTGAAACAGACAGTAGCCTATAATATATATCAGGTAACGTGTTATGGAAAGAAATGTGCATGCATAACATTACTTTTGGTAAACATACATGCCCACTTAGTAGGCACAACATGTACTCTATAAGAATGAAATAAGTGTATAATTGTGTCACTATTCCACCAGTTCAAAAAATTACCAGTGCCCGTTGTACAGATATAATCATTTAGTAATATTTATTTTACTGATAGTGACTCACGGTGGTATCAGGCTATTTTCATATGCAAATGAGGCATGACATTTTTTAATTAGTTATACTAATGCGTATGATCGTTGCGCATCAAAAAATAAATACAGAAAATAAATAGTAATGTCTGTTTTAAGGAAACACGGTTATCGCCCCTGATATCAGTGTGGAAATTTACGTTCGATATAAAATGCATGATAATGTCAATAAATACGTGGGGTAATGGTGAATGAATGTTTATTTTGCCAGAAAATATCTCAGATGATGTCTCTGATATAATGAACATTTTGTGGCTACTGCGTGGGCATGTACCTTTAATGTCACATGATGTCATTCGACCAATGAAACATAAGCACAATTAGTTTTTGGCGGGAGACATACTGTCTCCACGCTATTGGGATCGTGATTCTGGCCGTTTGCACGGGTCTACTTTCGGAAGTGGCTCTCTGTTCATCGGGGGACGTCTCAATAGGCTCAATTTGCGTTCACAATTAACAACAGTCCGTTGACATTTAAAGTCAGCGAGTGAACTGAAAGCAAGTTATTAATAGCAACGGCAATGCTCAACATTATGTGTAAAATAGTTGGCATGCCGAACTTTACTTTTGAAGAGAACAAATTGCTGTTATTGAGACGCCCCCCGTATCGTGTACCACGCAGTCGCAATGCGACGTTGAAGGCCATTTCTTTTTCATATTGTGGTTTACGGGCGATTTTCGAAAAATTACCCTCTGGGTGAGCGAAACAAAATTCATGAAAACATTTTGCCGTTCATGCAGCATACACGTATGTAGGCCTACGTCCAGTCATAATTTTTGAAAAGAGTTTCACATAATAGTCGTCTGCAATATACCTCGTACGGTATTACGGTCATTAGTGGACATAAAGCACCTTTGCTTCATCAACCTATTTGTGTTTAGAGCAGGCTGTATTTTACGAACACCAGTAACTGATCAAGTTCTCCAAATTTGCAGATTGTACATCCAATAATCAACATCGAATATATTTCTAACAAGGAATTTCTGAGTATGCAAATTCACAAGTGGCTACTTGTCTCCCGCCAGTCAGTACTTTCAGTACTTTGATTTAATATGGATTCACCCTTATAATATCGACATCATTGTCAAACACAACATTTTCTTACCAATATTTGGTAAATATGCAGATATGTACACAATATGTGGCTGTGACTGGAGAAATGGGGCTTATGGGTTTTGCGACCAGTGTAGATCCAGATCAGCCTGTGCATCTGCAGTCTGATCAGGATCTGCATTGTCCGCCATTCCATCCATGAAACACCCTTCATGCTTCTAACAAGCAATATAGATCGTTATCGGGCTATAGGATTGTACTATTTGATACAGAGCTACACTGGTCACAAATCGCATAAGGCCCATTTTTCCAGTCACAGCCACAATTATCATTTACAACATCAATGATGCCACAGTAGAAGTTCGAAGTGAAGCTACGTGTGATTTTCCAAGTTCGGTAACCTCATTATAAGACTACCATAACAACCCTAAGTATTTGGACACTATTTATTTTGGGAAACACATAGAAATATATGGTTTCCCCACAACAGTGAGCGTGCCAATATTTAGTGTTAGTATGGCTGTAGTGGTTTAATCACAATAGCCATGTATTTGGATACAATTTGTTTTGGGAAACCCCTATTTAATAGGGGTTTCCCAAAGCAAATTGTGTCCGAATATTTAGGGTTATTACGGTAGTGTATACCTTTATCCTTACTATCGGATGCCTGCTGCCGGACGTTGCGACGTAACGGACTGAGCATGTGTGGGTGGTGGGCGTCGACCAGGCCTGCCGTTACCCGGGACAACGTATCCTGGAGCAGCGTAAATCGCCGCCTCAGGGTGTCCTGGTACGACTTGTTGGTGAACTCCGACCTCAGGTTACTGCCCGCCGCCCGCACTGCTGTGATCGCTGAAATTTATTGAGGAATGAATGGCATTTTTGTGGAATTTATCGGGGTATAAACTTGGAAAAGTCGCGGGAATACTGGACGAAGGCCGAAGGCCTCGTCCAGTATTCCCGCGACTTTTCCAAGTTTATATCCCCGATAAAGTCCACAAAAAGGCCATTCATTCCTTATAATTCCAGCATTTGAAATAAATTCATCAAGAAAATGTGTTTATTTTCCGTTTTCTTAAGAATTATTTTAACTACGCCTCACGGTTACGGAAAGTAGTTTGGCGTGGGAGTTTACTGGGATATAAACTTTGGACAAAGACTTGCTACGGGCCAATCAAATGTTAGGGAATTGTGTAAATATTTTTGTGCTGGAATTATTATTATTTATTTAATGGTGTTTAATGGCCAAGGCTAATGCAGATGATTCCCATACTGATTGATTAAATGTTCAATAATGGTTCAAAACAATAATAATTTCCGTTACTGCTCGCAATTCAGTCATCACTGAAGCTGATTAGTTTCATTGATGTATTTAATAGTGTTTAATGACCTGTCAACAGTAAAGGTCATATTAGGCCGAGTTAACGGGGACGAATCACATATTTCACCTGTTGTGATGGGAAATGGATTGATCAAATGGGGTTTTACATCTGTTCAATAATGGTTCAAACCATGTTTTCTTATAGAACTTACATTTTGAAATTGACTCCGACAACTTGGCTAGATAGCTCGGAAATGATCTAAGAAAACAAAAGTTAAATTTTGAAAATCGGTCCACTATTTCTGAAATTAGAAGAATTTCCTCATGTTAAATCCCCATAGACATCTTCACACTGTGCTGTGAAGATGTCTATGGGGATTTAGCATGGGGAAATAGTTTTTCGTAATAAAATCATTGTTGGACCAAATTTCACAAAATAAAAAGAAGGCTCATTCTTAAATTTTGATAAAACTTAACATTATGGAAAAAATGGAAAAAAATATTGTTTTTGCATTGTTTATATAGCAGTAAAATTTGGGCAGCTTTCGTGAAACAGACAGTAGTTTATACTTTAATAATTCCAGCACAAAAATATTTACACAATTCCCTAACAGTTGATTGGTCTGTTGCAAGTCTCTGTCCAAAATTTATATCCCAGTAAACTCCATGCTGAACTACTTTCCGTAACCGTCAGGCGCAGTTAAAATAATTCTTAAAACGGAAAATAAACACATTTTCTTGATGAATTTATTTCAAATGCTGGAATTATAAGGAATTAATGGCCTTTTTGTGGAATTTATCGGGATATAAACTTGGAAAAGTCGCGGGAATACTGGACGAGGCCTTCCGGCCTTCGTCCAGTATTCCCGCGACTTTTCCATTCATTCCTATATTGGTTTCTGATAAATACCGTGCACAAATAGCCCATCATACAATGCATCATATTCCTGCGGAAAGTTTGTTAATACATACAAGAAATCTGCAGAATCAAATGTCTCGCCTTGTTCCGCCTTGACCTTGACCCTGGGGCCTTGACCTTGACCCTGGGGCCCCGAGAATAGTCCTATATTCATGTACATATCATAGTAAAGGTATATATAAAGTTTGATGACTGTAGCTGATAAGGTGTTGATGTAATGACCGTAACACGAAAACTTAACATTGAATGATGACGACGACTCCGGAAAAGCAAAACCTTATTCTCGCTTTCCGCTTTCGCGGGCGAGACAAAAATGACGAGACGAGAAACACTACCTTTCCTCAGCTGTTTTATATACACGAGTAGTCCATTACGGTAAATGGGGTCGTCGTCACTGTCGACGATTCTCTCTGCGACCTGTGCGACCCGGCGGGATCGACCAATCAGGGCAGCAAGCAGCTGTGACATACCGTCGGGGTCGGAGATCAAGATAGAGCCGTTACACGTGTTCATGTCTTCCTCCACTTTCCTCTCTGTACAGTGGAATTCAAATTGGTATGACAGGCATGTTTGGTAATTAATTAGTGTCTACAAACCTCACACTCTCTTCAGTGAAACTACTGTTTCTCATTCTCAAGTGTAGACTATAAGGTTCGACAATGTCCAGCCATTGCCGCGGGTTCAAACAGTTTCCGAGTGCCACGGCAAACGTTTACCCATGGTCGAACGTTATTGTTACATTTCCGTTGGAAATATTGTCTAATTTGGGCATTTATGCAGTACTTTCGGTACTTTGATAATCTGCTCCAATCAAACAGCTGCTTTACTCATACATATTCCGGGGCCACAGTGCACGTCGCGTGATGCAACCGCATCAATTTCAAAATTTCAGTGCAACCGTTGTGAACTGGTCTGGTGACGTAATGGCGCGTTCTAGCAACGTCACGAGACACATGCTTTACGGGCTTGGCCCCCGAATGAGCATTTTCTACAGCCATAGTCAAACAGCACGGGCTGTACATTTGAACACGGCTGTGAGCGGTGTCAAACAACGGCAGTCATGTAACAATACAAGTTTGAACTGGATCATTTGTCAGAGTTTCTCACGTTTTGCTTGGTCAATTCGACAGACAACAGGATGTACGGTGTTGGGTATCAAGAGTGTCAATATGGCTAAAATCATCACAGGTCACGATAAAGTCAAAAACAAAACATTGATTGAGAAACTGTAGCGATATGGTATCTAAGATAAACAAAAGTTAGATATTGAAGGTCTGCATTTTATGTAATGAAATTATCTACCGGTATCTAAGAAAACAAAAGCTAGATTTCTACTGTCTGTTTCATGGAACCTACACAAATTTTATGGCCACATAAACAATGCTTAACAATATTTTTGTTTATACTATTAAATTTATTAAATTTAAGAATGAGCCTTCTTTTTATTTCGTGAAATTTGGTCGAATATTGATTTTATTGCGAAATAACAATTTCCACATATTAAATCCCCATAGACATCTTCACAGAGTAGTGTCTATACTCTGTGAAGATGTCTATGGGGATTTAACATGGGAAATTTTTTCTAATTTCATAAATTGTGGACTGATTTTCAAAAAGTAACTTTTGTTTTCTTAGTTAGATCATTTCAATGATCAATTTTTCGACTCCTCCTCAAGGTTATCCACATTTTTTTTCCCCATGTTAAATTCTGCAATTTATATAAACTGTTCCACTTACCCGAAACCAGCATGAACATCTTGGGATCGGTCATTTCATCGAGCACCTGTACCAGGTTAGCCAGTTCGAAGGCCCATTCCTTCATGAGCAGTTTGAGGTTCCGCAGTATCGCTGTATCCCCGGGGGCCCGGGCAAGGGAGACAACTGCGGGCACGATGTCCGGGTCCAGATGCTCCAGGCGATGTACGCACGTCTTTATGACCCGCACTCCTGACGTGGCAGCATGGCACGGTTACATAGCATGACAATACTCAGTGAAAATCTGGGTAAACTGGACCTTTTGTACCCAATTTTTTAAAATAAATGGGCATCTTGTTTTCATCGAGGGAGTCTATCTGCCCATCTGTCTTGTCGTCCGTCCGTCCTATTTCTTGTAATGTTCAAACTGTAATAATTCCAGCACAAAAATATTTACACAATTCCCTAACATTTGATTGGTCCGCTGCAAGTCTCCGTCCAAAATTTATATCCCAGTAAACTCCATGCCGAACTACTTTCCGTAACCGTCAGGCGCAGTTAAAATAATTCTTAAGAAAACGGAAAATAAACACATTTTCTTGATGAATTTATTTCAAATGCTGGACTTATAAGGAATGAATGGCCTTTTTGTGGAATTTATCGGGGATATAAACTTGGAAAAGTCGCGGGAATACTGGACGAGGCCTTAAAAAAATTACAATTTTCGAAAATAAGTCCAAAAAAAAAACAACATATTTTTTGTTTTTGATTTCTTTTTCGAAAATTGTAATTTATTATCGCTTCGTCCAGTATTCCCGCTTATACCAAGTTTATACCCCAAGTTTATACCCCGATAAATTCCACAAAAAGGCCATTCATTCCTATATTGAATAGCTGGAAACTTGATATTTGTATTGCGGCTTCCTTTAATATGGTGAGCAGATGCACAAAGTGAAATTCAATATTTGTTTAACCGCTGCGTCATGGATTATCTCCCTTACAGACATTCAGACAAAGTGGGTAGCATACATTGCAATGGTGTGCCACCGATTACTTGTTTACATTTTTAACTGTACATCCTGATATTCCATCACTCTCGTGTAGTTTGATCGTATTTCATACTAGTAGGGGACTGATGGCCTGAATGGCAAACATTGTAGACCCTAATGCGAGAATGCTCATGTTGACCTGGATCTATATTAGTCGCAATGGTAATACAGTCGAGCACCAGTATCTCGAAGTCGACGGGAGATCATCCATATACTCGAGATAGGACTAGGTTCCGAGATAGCGATGAAATGACATGGTCGAATATTTTCGCGAAAAATATGAAATCATGTTTAATACCCATTACATCACTAGTAAACAATCACATTTTAACTAATAACCAAAGGTAGTAAGCTAAACAACATTACAAGGTGGCACCATGACTTTCAGTGAATTGCTGAACTGACCTGCGTGACATGCTTAATGAATCGTGTCAAACACTCAAATATATCCAGGTGGACCAATTAAGCAAACAACCCGAGTAGGTGTGAATTATTTTTGATTTGTTTGACAATATATTTGAAAATTAGTGTGACCAAATTGATCTTGGCAAATTAATTTTATAGCATAAACATAACAAACTATGGCATGACTTGATGACACTATTTCACGATCGTACATAAGTCACTATGGGGAAGAAGTAGGTATGTACCTGCACCCATTTAGCCCAGTCGGTAAAGCACTGGGTGCTTTTCACTTAACTTCGTATGACTAAAATGTTCGTAAGCGCAACTTTACGATCATCTGGAAATTTCAATTGATGGATTTACATTTATTGAACATAGGCTGCAGCCTATGCTCAATAAATGTATATCCAATAATTGTTTACAAGAAAACATTGTTAATGTGAAATTTACGTACTATCATAATTTTGCACCTTTTAATAATTTTGAACATTTTAGTCGTACGAAGTTTAGTGAAACGGCCCCCTGGTATGATAAACAAGAGGTCTCCGGTTCACATTTTGTCTCGCCCTGTGACACTATAACATCCTATGTGTAGATGAAGAGGGCACAGCCTGTATATCAAGCCCAACGAGACGTCAGTGAAAAGAAACACCTTAAGCCATTACATTCTGAAAGTGCAGTGTTACACAGTGTGAGGTTACTCAGCGACAATTTGGGTAAACTGGGCTTTCTTACAATTTCTGACACAATAAATCAAATATTTTCTTTATACCACATCGGAAGTATGTAGTGTGACCAGCATTTGAACCGTCTCATCGAGACGGTTCAAATGAGTGGTCACAACACATACTTTGATTAAGAAATAAAAAAAATAGGAAAATAATTGTTTTCAAAATGTTCATACACCCAAAACTGTATTCCAGATGTAATAGCTTAATGCATATTTCAGACTGATGCGCATCGTTGTGGTCACTATGGTCACGAGTTGGCTAGACAAAGCTCCTTTTAGTACCGACAATTTATAATTTGTCAAAAATAGATACAAAAACATGATAGAAACAGAACAATGGCTACATTGAAGACAAATAGTTATAAGAAAATTTCAGCGATATCACAAAAGAGTGGAAATAAGTGCAAGAAACTTACGTTTGGCGTCCGTTGAGCTTGCCGCAGCCAGACTGGCTATCTGGCACATCTTCTCTGCATGATCTTCAAAGTCTACAACACACTCGGCACCGTGGTCCAACACAGACCCCTGGAATACAAGAAATCAGCAACATGATTGGATGTACCCCTCTGAAACTTTAATGCAAATTTAAGTCATTTAACCTTGAACACAGGGGACGCATAAGTGGGCTATAGAATGACAAATAAGTATGTGAAGTTTCGAGGCAATCCCAATTACGGTAACAGATATAGTAGATAGCCGAAAATGTTAATGAAAATCCTGTTACATGTACAGATGGACAAATGAACAAGGTGGCCACTGTATGTACACCAAAAGAATATCTCATGCTCCAGATAAGCTGCGTATTTGCGTAAATACCCAATTAAAATTGCTAAAAACCCAATTGAAATCAGAAGTAGCGAGTATCAAAAAGCAATTAAAAAGTTGTGGTACCTTTATCATGCTGCAGAAAACAATAAACAGACCACAAATATAGCATATTTTTCTTATTTTCAATGAAAACACATCTTGGTATTTCATTAGAATTGTCTCCAAGGAGACAATTCTAATGAAATGCCAAGACACGTTTTCATTTCAAAGCAAACTACTCAATAATTGCTGTCTGTTGATGTGTAAACAGTAGTGTGATTTTATTTTACTCAATTAAAATTTTGAAATACCCAATTGCTTCAGAAATAATGGAGTGACAATACTCAATTACAAATTCCTTATCTGGAGCACTGATATCTCATTATCAGGCTGCTGGAATGCAAGACAAGATCAGACACTAGATTGGCCACAAATGCCATAAGCTCCATCATTTTTCCAGTCACATACATATTCCGCCAGTATTCATTTAGAAAATCAGCCATATTTTCTGTAAATAATGTGTCAAAAATTTACAGAAATTTCTGAGCAAAAATAAATTGAGCTCACAAATTTCTGTTAACAGTATATATTGTATGTTTTCAATGACAACCAATCCACTACAGCCCTTCATAGCAGTGTTTGCAAACCGTGTAGATCCAGATGAGCTGGCTCATAACGAGCTGTCTCATCAGGATCTACACTTTTTGCAAGTAATTTTCATTATTTTATACAACGTAAACACCCCCTTTCATAAATAGACCAGTTAGAAAATAATTTTGTGACTATTGGATTTGTCGAAAACATAACATTTCAGTTATTTAGGGGTGAAAGGGTTAATGTTTTGCCCTGTGTCACCTGTTGTGAATGTACAGCCATCTTGACAAATGTCTCCAGTGGCTCCGTTGTCCGTTTAAACGCGTCGACAATGAGGTGTAGTAGAGCGACATTCACGTTCTTCTCCAGCTCACATAGTTCATCGATGAACGTCTCACACACGTCACTATAGTCCTCACTGTGCAATAAATAGTACATTTTAGCACCTGAAACCTATATCAGCATCTGTGTTTTGGTGGTGAAGGCTACATTCAATACAGTTGCTCCCATGGTTGGAGAGACCAACCGACCGTCGGACAGACAGCGGCAGCATGCAGGCAACCCGGTAGCCGGTAAACAGACTGTCAGTATATTACACCAACAATTATTTTTTGCAATGGCATAATGGCATAAAGCCCCGCTTTGTTTTTGCTGGAACCATACTCTTTACACACAAAGAAAGGAATAAAATGTGTCCAATTTACCTGATGGTTGTAAGATCTGGGTTGGTTGTCATTCTCTCGTGTAGTTCCATCACCCGGGCTTTCACCTGAATCAGCTGCAAATAAACATTGTTACATGACTGCCGTTGTTCGACACCACTCACAGTCGGGTTCAAACGTACAGCGTGTGTTGTTTGACCATGGGTGTGGGCAATGCTCATTTCGGGGCCAAGCCAACACCTATGTAATGCTATGTAATGACGTTACTAGAACACACCATTACGTCACCAGACTAGTTCACAACGGTCGCAGAGAAATTTGATGCGGCTGCATCACGCGACGTGTACTGCGGCCCGGAATGTATGTGTAAATCAGCTGTTTGAATAGAGCAGATTATCAAAGTACCGAAAGTGGAAATGTAACAATAACGTTTAACCATGGCCAGCAATAGGGTACACGTTTGCCGTGGCATGAGGGAACTGTTTGAACCCGCAGCCTACGGCCTTGGGGTTCAAACAGTTCCCTCGTGCCACGGCAAACTTTACCCATGGCTGGACATTGTCGAACCGTATACATGCATACACAACATATGGGTGTTTGCGACCAGTTTAGATGCTAAGTCTGTTGGAAATCAGAAGATACATTGACCACGGATGTCATAAATCCCATTTCCAGTCACAGATGTCTCAATGAGAATCTAGAGGGTTTTCATTCATATGGAATGCCAAATCTACATAAACTCAAATAATTAATGCTACATGTAGCTCTAAATAATTAATGCTAGCTCTAAATATTTAATGCTAGCAATAATTATTTAAGTTTATGTAGATTTGGCGTTCTTGATAAACTCAAATAATTAATGCTGGCTATGTGAGTTTATGTAGATCCGACGTTCCAGGAATAGCAAATCTACATAAACTCAAATTATTAATGCTAGGTTTAAATATTTAATGCTAGCTCTAATTATTTAGAACTAGCATTAATTATTTGAGTTTATGTAGATTTGGCATTCCATACATTCACAGTTAGGCAACCAGCTAAGAAAAGAGACGTCCCCCCCCCCACACCTCTCTGCTGAGAAAGGGGGACCTTTCAACATGTAACAAACTTCTCGCTTTCGAGCACAAGAACAGAGTATGTGCTCACACCATAATACAAGCCAGTGCCGAAATACTCACACGTTGGCATGTTTTGACAATCATGTCCCTGTGGCTATCGAGACACAGATGAGCGACGGTCATACTGTGGCGTACGATACACTCGACCCACATCTCAATGTCACCGTGAAGGTCATCGCGATGGCCGACAATCAGAGCATCCAGAGTCTGGAAAAGCAGGAGTGAAAGTTATCACTAGGCCACTAGCCTGATACTACTGCCAGGGATTCCGCTGGCGATCAACACTTTCGAAAATTTTAATTTTTTATTGCCAATTGTTTATTTCTATCCTATTGGTTATTCCTTTTGGTTATTTTTTTTTTGGATATTTTTTTTTTGGAAGTGGCGATTTTTTTATTTTCCCCAGCAGAATCCCTGTACTGCCATAGTAGTATATAGGTATATGAAGCTTCAAGCCAAGCCTACTTACGGTAACAGAGATAGTTACATTGGCGCAAATATGGACAGACAAACAAACAGATGGACAGATGATCAGGGTGGCGACTATATGGACAATGAAATATTTTTCAGGGTACATAATTTTAAGCCCCTTTGTGTAGTGGGAAACCATACACGCATTACTATGTTTCCCAGAATAAATTGTGTGTAAATTATGGTAATGAAACTGGCCCCTATTTATAAATAGAAAATAGTCAGAGCTCCAGTTAAGGTGCGTCATTTGACCAACTTGGGGTGAAATATTGTTATTTCTTCATCAAAAATGGCAAGTTGGGAGTCCTTTAGAATCGTCTCATTGAGACGATTCTAAAGCACTCCCAACTTGCCATTTTTGATGGAGAAATAAGAAATTTACCTCCAAATTACGCACCTTAACTGGAGCTCTGATAGTACTGTACGAGACCAAGTGGGTGGGGTAATTTAATTTTTTAATGGGCATTTTTTTTTTTTTTCTGTCACAGGTCTTCCACCTGTGGCTGATATATCATAAAGTCTTCCGACCTGATCTATCCTGGTGACAAAGTATCCAGACTCGTCAATATCAAACATCACGTCGTCCGTATCACGGTCCTGTAC
This sequence comes from Conchocele bisecta, assembly GCA_029237695.1. Classification (NCBI taxonomy): domain Eukaryota; kingdom Metazoa; phylum Mollusca; class Bivalvia; order Lucinida; family Thyasiridae; genus Conchocele; species Conchocele bisecta. Next base: position 68,522,555 of record CM055272.1, on the reverse strand, counting down.
AGCGTCCACAATGTCCTGTATGGCTGACAGAATCTCATTCACCACGTACGACTGTCCAACCTGGCAACAAGAAAACTTTGTATAAGTCAATAGAGAACAGAGCCCCAGATAAGATGCATATTGGCGTATTTTATGCACTTATTTTAGCAGAATATGCATTTATTATCAAAAGTGGGAGTAAAAAATACTCACAGCAATGTGAAAATATATATTTATTTTCAAATTGAGTAGTGAACATACTGTAATAAAGTTGAAAATTTACTTAGTTGAGCTGCAAAAAGCAAACAATGTTTGCTTTTTGCAGCTCAAATAAGTGAATTATTAAATTTGGTTTATTTTTTTATCATTTGTTCCCTATTTAGTATTAAAGGAAGAAAATCAATAATACATTTGTAAAAGTAAAATATGCATTGAATTTTAAATATGTGGGTATAATACTCTTTAGATACAAACTTAGCTGGAGCTCTGAGAGAATACTACTGTCTGTTTCACAAAACCTGCCCAAATTTTACGGCTATATAAAAATGCAAAAACTATTTATTTTTGATAATACATGTATACATTTTTCATCAAAATTTAAGAAGGGCCTGGGCCTCAATGTCACGCGAATGAAACAGGGTGATTAGCCATCAATGTCAGGATACTATTGATGAAGTTTGGTAAAGATCTGAAAAACATGTGATATGCAACAATTTGATGTACATGTACGTCCTAAATTGTGGACGCCTACACCACCGCCAGCATTAATCTTGAAATTTATTCATTTCAAAATACTTGAATATTGTGCTTGACGTGAAGCAGCTTGATTGACTGAGCCTGAGCTGTATTACAGCTCAAGCTCAGGCAATCAAACTGCTTGATTGCGACACGACATTGCCAATAGAAGTTCACAAATTTTGATCGTGTGGGCAAGATAAACGCCGGCGGTGGTGTACGACGATGCCAAAATGAAAACACATCTTGGTATTTCATTAGAATTGTAATAAAGTTGACAATTTACTTAGTTGAGCTGAAAAAAGCAAACAATGTTTGCTTTTTGCAGCTCAAATAAGTGAATTATTAAATTTGGTTTATTTTTTTATCATTTATTCCCTATTTAGTATTAAAGGAAGAAAATCAATAATACATTTGTAAAAGTAAAATATGCATTGAATTTTAAATATGTGGGTATAATACTCTTTAGATACAAAACTTAGCTGGAGCTCTGAGAGAATACTACTGTCTGTTTCACAAAACCTGCCCAAATTTTACGGCTATATAAAAATGCAAAAACTATTTATTTTTGATAATACATGTATACATTTTTCATCAAAATTTAAGAATGGGCCTCAATGTCACGCGAATGAAACAGGGTGATTAGCCATCAATGTCAGGATACTATTGATGAAGTTTGGTAAAGATCTGAAAAACATGTGATATGCAACAATTTGATGTACATGTACGTCCTAAATTGTGGACGCCTACACCACCGCCAGCATTAATCTTGAAATTTATTCATTTCAAAATACTTGAATATTGTGCTTGACGTGAAGCAGCTTGATTGACTGAGCCTGAGCTGTATTACAGCTCAAGCTCAGGCAATCAAACTGCTTGATTGCGACACGACATTGCCAATAGAAGTTCACAAATTTTGATCGTGTGGGCAAGATAAACGCCGGCGGTGGTGTACGACGATGCCAAAATGAAAACACATCTTGGTATTTCATTAGAATTGTAATAAAGTTGACAATTTACTTAGTTGAGCTGCAAAAAGCAAACAATGTTTGCTTTTTTGCAGCTCAAATAAGTGAATTATTAAATTTGGTTTATTTTTTTATCATTTGTTCCCTATTTAGTATTAAAGGAAGAAAATCAATAATACATTTGTAAAAGTAAAATATGCATTGAATTTTAAATATGTGGGTATAATACTTCTTTAGATACAAAACTTAGCTGGAGCTCTGAGAGAATACTACTGTCTGTTTCACAAAACCTGCCCAAATTTTACGGCTATATAAAAATGCAAAAACTATTTATTTTTGATAATACATGTATACATTTTTCATCAAAATTTAAGAATGGGCCTCAATGTCACGTGAATGAAACAGGGTGATTAGCCATCAATGTCAGGATACTATTGATGAAGTTTGGTAAAGATCTGAAAAACATGTGATATGCAACAGTTTGATGTACATGTACGTCCTAAATTGTGGACGCCTACACCACCGCCAGCATTAATCTTGAAATTTATTCATTTCAAAATACTTGAATATTGTGCTTGACGTGAAGCAGCTTGATTGACTGAGCCTGAGCTGTGTTACAGCTCAAGCTCAGGCAATCAAACTGCTTGATTGCGACACGACATTGCCAATAGAAGTTCACAAATTTTGATCGTGTGGGCAAGATAAACGCCGGCGGTGGTGTACGACGATGCCAAAATGAAAACACATCTTGGTATTTCATTAGAATTGTCTCCAAGGAGACAATTCTAATGAAATACCAAGATGTGTTGATGCCAATGCCGGAATTGTGACAGACATATCCCATTTTTGAGACAACCATAAAGTAGGAGAAAACAAGTTGATTTCCTTCACTATACATGTACAGTCAAACCTGTGTTAAAGGCCACCTCCGAATAGAAATTACCTGTCTTTTGCAGCCACACTTTTGATTTCCCAACGACAGTCAAACCTGTGCTAATGCCATTACCTGTCAAAAGCAACCACGCTTTTGTTTTCGCAAATATTCAATTACTACATAAGTGAACCTGTGAACAAAGACCACCTGGGAACAATGGCCAGATTTTTCTTTTCCCATGGCTGGCCTTTATTCACAGGTTTGACTGTACTCAAGTACCAAATAAACTAGAAATGGACGCTTGTCGACAAGCGCATGTGTATCCCCCTCCCCAGATACACAAGTAGTTTGAAAAAAGGGTGTTCGAGTTGTCATTCCTGCGTGACACACCTCTAGGGTTGTGGTCTATGCATGTGTGAAGTTTCATGAAAATATTCCAAAGGGTGTTCGAGTTATGCTCCGGACACGAAATCAGTGCACGAAACAACAAAGGGAGATAACTAAGAAATTAACGACGCAAGAGTTGTCATTCTTACGTGCGACACACCTTTGGGTCGTCTTCTATGCATGTGTGAAGTTTAATAAACTAGATAATGTGTTCATAGAACACGGATGTCCCACATATCGCTTTGATAATAAATGAGGCCAAATTTTCCAGGTCAAAATTTTCTTTTACTCCTGAGCGTTAAAGTTTTGAAGCAACCAAGTATGTGACCTTGACCTGGGCTTGGCGGGGGCAGGACGAACGTGGATTTGGCACAGGGCGGTAGAGGACCATTAGAGCAATGCATATATGAAATATGAAGCTGATCCGTGAAAGAAAACAGAAATTATAAGATATTTACCTGAGCGTTAAAGTTTGTTTTTGAAGCACTAAGTATATGATGTTAACCCTGGGCTTGGCGGGGGCGGGACGAACGTGGATTTGGCACAGGGCGGTAGAGGACCATTAGAGCACGCATATATGAAATATGAAGTTGATCCGTGAATGGAAAGAAAAATTATAAGATATTTACCTGAGCTTATAAAGTTTTTGAAGCACCAAGTATGTGACCTTGACCCTGGGATTGGCAGGGCAGGACGAACGTGGATTTGGCACAGGGCGGTAGAGGACCATTAGAGCAATGTGTATATGAAATATGAAGATGATCCATGAAAGAAAACAGAAAGTATAAGATATTTACCCGAGCGTTAAAGTTTTTTGAAGCACTAAGTATGTAACCTTGACCCTGGGCTTGGCGGGGGCGGCAGGACGAACGTGGATTTGGCACAGGGCGGTAGAACGACCATTAGAGCAACGCGTATATGAAATATGAAGTTGATCCGTGAATGGAAATAAAAATTATAAGATATTTACCTGAGCGTTAAAGTTTTTGAATTTTTAAGCACTAAGTATGTGACCTTGACCCTGGGCTTGGCTGGTGGGGGGCAGGACGAACGTGGATTTGGCACAGGGCGGTAGACGACCATTAGAGCAACGCGTATATGAAATATGAAGTTGATCCGTGAATGGAAATAAAAATTATAAGATATTTACCTGAGCGTTAAAGTTTTTGAAGCACCAAGTATGTGACCTTGACCCTGGGATTGGTGGGGCAGGACGAACGTGGATTTGGCACAGGGCGGTAGAGGACCATTAGAGCAATGCGTATATGAAATATGAAGATGATCCATGATCCATGAAAGAAAACAGAAAGTATAAGATATTTACCCAAGCGTTAATGTTTTTGAAGCACTAAGTATGTGACCTTGACCCTGGGCTTGACGGGGGCAGAACGAACATGGATTTGGCACAGGGCGGTAGAGGACCATTAAAGAGCAATGCGTATATATGCGTGTTCGAGTTATGCTCTGGATACAAAATCAGAGCACGAAACAAACAAAGGGAGATAAGTAAACAAGAATTCCGCGGAATCAGATGCCTCGCCTTGTCCCGCCTTGACCTCGAGCCTGGGCCCGAAAGCAATTTTCACTGGCCCGAACATATTATACAATTATTGACTAGTGAAACATAGAATATCAGATTATATTCTATGGCTCACTAGTCAATAATTGTTTTATTATATGATAATAGTCTGTATATAGTACTTACGACCTTACGCCTTATGCTACTAGACAAAAATTGAAAAAAGAATTTGAAAAAAAAAATGAAAAAAAAATGGAAAAAAAGTTTAAAAATTAAAAATAATAATGCTTGCTACTGGAGCCCAGAATTTTTTTTAATAGTCCTATATTTATCTACATATATCTGCACAGGTCCACATAATGCCACAATATTTTCAACACAGTTTACGGAAATGTAATATAATCATTTACCTGTATAAATTACCTGTAAGTGGTCAGTGGTCAGTTGCACATGCTAGCACATGCACAGGTGAATAGTACGTATATAGCACTTACGACCTTATGCTACTGAACAAAAATTGAAAAATAATTTGAAAAAAAAAATGAAAAAAAAAAAAAATGGAAAAAAAAAGTTTAAAAATAATAATGCTTGCTACTGGAGCCCAGATTTTTTTTCCTTTTTTTCCAGTCAAATTGAAAAATAATTTGAAAAAAAAAATGAAAAAAAATAATGAAAAAAAAAAAAAAAAAATGACAAAAAAAAGTTTAAAAATAATAATGCTTGCTATTGGAGACCAGATTTTTTTTTAATAGTCCTATATTTATCTACATATATCTGCAGAGGTCCACATAATGCCACAATATTTTCAACACAGTACCCAATGTAGTGATTTACCTGTATAAAATTACCTGGTCAGCAGTGGTCAAGCACTGGACATCTGCACATGCTAGCCCATGCTTAGCACATGGTTCTCCCAGTTTCTATTGTTCTCTCTACAGGTAAGGTGTACAGAGCACACAAGAAAAGGTATACAGAGCAGACGAGAAAACAGGTCTTCATGCATTATTGTCCAGTTTGTAGAGTGCGCAAACAAAAAAGGGAGATAACTGAAAAATTAGCTACGCAAGAGTTGTCATTCTTGTGCGCGACACACCTCCGGGTCGTGGTCTATGCATGTGTGAAGTTTCATGAAAATATTCCAAAGGGTGGGTCGAGTTATGCTCCGGACAGGAAATCAGTGAGCGAAAACAAAAAAGGGAAATAACTCTCAAAAATTAGCTATGCAAGAGTTGTCATTCTTGTGCACGACACACCTTCGGTTCGTGGTCTAATTGAATGTGTTAAGTTTCATAAAAATATTCCAAAGGGTGGTCGAGTTATGGTCAATCAGTGCGCGAAACAAAAAAGGGAGATAACTAAAAAATTAGCTATGCAAGAGTTGTCATTATTGTGCGCGACACACCTTCGGGTCGTGGTCATGCATGTGTGAAGTTTCATGAAAATATTCCAAAGGGTGGTGGAGTTATGCTCCGGACACGAAATCAGTGCGAGAAACAAAAAAGGGAGATAACTCAAAAATTAGCTATGCAAGAGTTGTCATTCTTGTGCGCGACACACCTTCGGGTCGTGGTCTATGCATGTGTGAAGTTTCATGAAAATATTCCAAAGGGTGTTCGAGTTATGCTCCGGACAAGAAGTGTCTGCGGCGGACGCGGACGCGGACGCGGACGCGGCGCGCTGTCAAATCCATAGTATCCCCCGACGGAGTCCGGGGGATACAATAACCCGGCGAACAATGACCACCTGTGAACAAAGACCAGTTTTTTTCCCCATGGCTGGCCTTTATTCACAGGTTCGACTGTACTCAAGTAAGAAATAAATGACCCGGCGAAAAACGACCACCTGTGAACAAAGACCAGTTTTCTCTTCCCATGACTGGCCTTTATTCACAGGTTAAACTATAACTAAAACACTACCTCAGCTTGGGGGTTCCCCTTGTACTTCACTGCATTTTGTACAGAGACACTCAATGACGGAACACATTTCTTCAGGATCCCGAGCGCGGTGATGATTCTCTCCCTTTGTAGAGAATGAGTTAGGTCCCTTTGTCTCTTGTTTGCCAGCTTCGTCAACAAGGAGAGGGCCTCGGTGAAGCCCTGCAGTGAATGGTTCAGATAAGTATTGGCGTATTTTACGCACTTATTTTAGCAGAATACGCATTGATTATCAAAAGTGGGAGTACAAAATACTCACAGCAATGTGAAAATAAGCATTGATTTCAAATTGAGTAGTGAAAATACTGTAATAAAGTTGAAAATTTACTTAGTTGAGCTGCAAGTTTGCTTTTTGCAGCTCAAATAAGTGAATTTTTAAATTTGTTTCATTATTTACCATTTGTTCCCTATTTTAATATTAAGGAAGAAAATCAATAATACATTTGTAAAAGTAAAATACGCAGTGAATTTTAAATATGGGGGTATAATACTCTTTAGATACAAAACTTATCTGGAGCTCTTATGGTTGATTGGTTTCCATGTTAGGTCTGTTCCACAGCAAGGTCATCATGTGTGACTGTGACTGAAGAAATGGGGCTTATGGGATTTGTGTCCAGTGTAACTAATAATCAAATATCACACTCCTGTAGATTGATAAGGATCTATATTGCTGGTTAGAAGCATGATGGGTGTTTCAGTGATGGAATATTATTTTTTCAGGTGACGCATTTAATTAGTATAAATAACTCTACATGGTACCTTAAACCTGCCAACGAGGTCCGCCATGGATTGTACACTCGTGAGAAGGCTAAGTTTGTCGGTGACAATATGAGTAGCCGTTATCAATCGCCGGATTTCTGCATCATCTGCTACCAGTAGCACCTAAAAGAAAAAATATAACCATTACATCATAACATACATGAGAATAATTCCAGCACAAAAATATTTACACAATTCCCTAACATTTGATTGGCCCGTAGAAAGTCTCTGTCCAAAATTTATATCCCAGTAAACTCCCATGCCGAACTACTTTCCGTAACCGTCAGGCGCAGTTAAAATAATTCTTAAGAAAACGGAAAATAAACACATTTTCTTGATCAATTTATTTCAAATGCTGGAATTATAAGGAATGAATGGCCTTTTTGTGGAATTTATCGGGGATATAAACTTGGAAAGTCGCGGGAATACTGGACGAGGCCTTCCGGCCTTCGTCCAGTATTCCTGCGACTTTTCCAAGTTTATACCCCGATAAATTCCACAAAAAGGCCATTCATTCCTATAATGAATAGTCTATAGGTAAAACCACAGGCGAAAAATTTGGACATGTGACAAAGAAAATGCCATTACTCCATCCACCTGCTGTCACACAGTATGCTTACATTTCACCTGTGGGTAGACTGTGCAGTCTGATCAGGGTCTGCACTGTTTTCCATTCAGTTAACCCTTTCAACACCAAGTAACTTAATAGGATGTTCCATGCCAATGTTTCACGCTATTTCATTTGTTCATTCAAATTATCCCATTCTTCTAAAAGGGTAATCTGTACGACGTTTAAAATTATTAACAAACAGTGGAGATCCTGATGAGACGGCTCGTTACGAGCCGGCTCATCTGGATCTACACTGTTTGCAAACATTGTCTCTATAGAGGTCTGTGGTGTTGAAAGGGTTAACATTATAAAACATATCTCATGCTTCTACTAAACAGCGAGACTGACCACAAATGCTATAAGCCCCGTTTGTCCAGTGATATCGACAGATCTGGAGCGAGACTGATCACAAATGCTATAAGCCCTGTTTGTCCAGTCACAGCCACAGGTTACCGTCCTTGTGCCCTGCAGGACTGGCCACAAATGCCAAAAGCCCCATTTGTCCAGTGATATCCACATATCTGGAGCGAGACGGATCACAAATGCCATAAGCCCCATTTTGTGCACTGGCTAGATTTGTGGCTGTCACTGGAGAAATGGGGCTTCTGACATTTGCGATTGTCATTGGAGCTTGACTGGGCACAAATGTCATAAGCCGCATTTGTCCAGTCATATCCAAATATATAATATTTTTAATATACCGTAATTAAATTCCGGATGTCAACTTCAGTTTATTTATGCAAAATATTACAAATTTTGTAAACGTATTTCATGAAATTACGCAGATGTCCGAAGGTACAAAATCGCATGGCGTTTCTCAAATGCTATAAGCCCCGTTTCTCCAGTCACAGTGTACCTTCATTGTGCCCTGCAGGACGTCCTTGCTGGCCTGGACGAGTTTGTTCCTCGCCTCCTTACTGTCCCCGGCCGCCTCCATCCTCTCAGCCGCGATGTACAGGTTGGAACTGGACATGTCCAGCACTTCACACGAACTGAGGGTCTGCATGATGAACTCCTGAAAACACGCAACAATAAGACATACAGTGGAACCTTTCTAAACCGGACACCCTGCGAGGGCGCAGGGTGTCCGGTTTAGAAAGGTTCCACTGTAAAACAGATGGATGACCACTTCACGACACAAGTCTTTGCTTTGCGGTTATGAACATATATTATCATTGAAGGTAAATAGTAATAAAATATATCAAAATCAAGCCCAGCTAACATTCCTCTGTGTCCGGTTTAGAGAGGTTTGACTGTCTCTATAAATGTGGCTGTGACGGCTGTGACTGGAGAAATGGGGCTTGTGAGATTTACGACCAACGTATCTCCTGATCATATAGCACACTCCCGTACCCTTATAATGATATATATGGCTGGTTAGAAGCATCACAGGTGTTTCATTGATAAAATGGCGAACTGTGCATATGCACATGCTGATCTGGATCTACACTGGTTGCAAAACCCATAAGCACCATTTCTCGAGTCACAGCCACAAACTAGTTACATGTTAATGATGCATTGGCAAATCTGCTAATAACAAATATTGCTGGCATTTTTCCTTAGAAGTATAGTCTTTGATAATCAGTGCTCGGTGACACATGTACAGATCTCGGACATGTGACAGAAAAAATAAACTCGTAGAAAAAAATCCCATTATCCTACCCACCTGTTGTTGTATGGTATGTTGCTGTCTTCAGAGCTCCAGTTAAGGTGCGTAATTTGGAGGTGGACTCCCAACTTGCCATTTTTGTTGAAGAAATAACAAAATTTCACCCCAAGTTGGTCAAATTACACACCTTAACTGGAGCTCTGGTCTTATAATAGAACCGTAATGTATAGTATGACAACAGTTGGTGGGGTAAGGCAGGGCCGTCGGAAGCATTATAAGATTGGTCCGGCGAAAGTAGGGGGTATCGCCCCCTCCACCCCACCCAATATGGAGTGGAGTGAAAAGAGAAAATTGTAGAAAAGGATTATCAAAGGAAATTCATATCAGCAGACACGAAAACAAAACCGAAAATTCATGTTCAAGTCAACAGCATGGGAAATGCTTGGTTCATGATGATATAAATAATTACATTCCTGGCCATTTATTGTATATAATGAATTTTAAATATTTCAATAAACAAGAGGGCCATGATGGCCCTAATTTGCTCACCTGACTCCATGAACACCAGAGGAGAATGTGACATTGAGTTCATGTGTTTTAAAAAAATTGTGCTATTTTTAGATGGCGGTCATCTTGGATTAAGCGATGACTCTCATTTTACCAAATCTGAAAATGCTTCACCCAAGGATCATAACTTACTATGAAGTTTGGCCAGCATCGGCCATGTGGTTCCTGAGAAAAAGACGTTCAAAATCTCAAATAAATGGACCTTTTGGAGGCCATCATGGATGACATAATCATCCGATTCCGAAAGATATTGCACCAGAGCAATCGCCTCATCGGTTCATGAGAAGAAGATTTTTTAAGAATTTGTGCTATTTTTAGACGGCGGCCATCTTGGATTAGCAACGACCTCCGTTTTAACAAATATGAAAAGGCTTCACCCATGGACCATAACTGTGAAGTTTGGCTACCATGGGTCAAGCGGTTCGTGTGAAGAAGAATTTTGAAATCTCTAATAAAAGAACGACCTTTTGACCTTTCAGCTTCCATCTTGGATGACATGACCATCCAATTTTGACAAAAAATGCACCAGAGCGATCGCCTCTTTGATACCTTCGATTTGATATAGACATGACCATATTCGGTCAAAAATAAAATTTGACCCCAATTTGACCCCACGGTCAACGCCCATTTTTGACCCCGGGGTCACCATTTTAACAACTTTGAAAGAGCATTGTACATCCATCATTCCTACCATGTTTTGTCGAAATCTGGTTGGCGGTTCTTGAGAAGAAGAGTTTTGAAGAATTTGTGCTATTTTTAGACGGCCGCCATCTTGGATTACGTGATGACGTCATTTTAACAATTTTGTAATCCCCCTACCTAAGGACCATGACCATGAAGTCTGGTGACTATAGGCCCAATGGTTACCGAGGAGAAGACGTTTGAAAATGTTCATGGACGACGGATGACGGACACATTGTGGTAACAATACCTGAGCTTCGCTCAGGTGAGCTAAAAATCATAATTTTGTCAAAATTATTTGGTCCGGCATTTTCGACAATTGTTTATGCTAAGTCTGAGTATTTCACCTGCGCTCGGTGCAAATGCTGATCAAAACGCGAGTCTGTGCATGCTGAGCCAAAGCTACATGTGTTACAAATACATTAACCTGTATTTGGATCGTTTTACATGATAACATCTTCAACTACCTTGTCCGTAGAAGATTGTGCCTGTTGCTTGGCAACTGTGATAAGCTTGCTGGATGCCTGCATGACTGCCTGTGAGCAAGGAACCATGTGTGCTGAATGTAGCGCAGATCCATCTTCTGACTCATTCAAAATTATCAGCAACGATATCTACAAAATATAAAATGCAGATCCGAATGTATGGATGCACAAGCTGATCTTGCTCTACACTGGTTGCAAAAACCAATATTAAGCCACATTTTCCCAGTCATAAACCACAGTAAAAAACATAGAGTTAATGTATACAGTTACGCGATAACTATAAGTAAGAGAAAAAATCTGGGAAAATATGATTTTGATCACTTCTCCCTAATTTCCCCTCACTTCTCCCTATTTTGCCTGGAGGGAGAAGTCACTTCTCCCTAATTTTTTAGCCTAGATTGAACCCTGCAGTTATATAATGTAATAATTGTATTAGAAATATGGCAGTCGAATAATATACAGAGCACAGCTTTCATTTGATGGATTAGAAAATCTGAATCAACGACTGGTAATCAAAATGTAAGAACTTGTTATTGAATCCCAAAGTCAATATAATGTTCTTGTTATGTTTAAAACTTTGCAAAAATATTCTGAAGTCTAGCTTAAAATACCACCAAATAATTGTGGGATAATGTCTGGTTGACATTTGGGTTACATGGGCATGTACCTTTAACGGCCTATAAAACTTTAGTGGAGCATTTTTACTCCTCAATTTGAAATCAATGAGTATTAATTTTCAAATTGTTGTGAGTATTTTGGAAATAAATGCATATTCAGATAAAACAAATATGTAAAATACGCCTTATCTGGAAAATGTGGTCCTGGATCAAATAACAGACCGAGGTCTATAAATACATTAAATATGCCTAAAAGCATCAATAAATGAAGACAAAAAATAAGCTAAAATTATTTTGTTTACCGGTACTCCCTCCATATACCGTACTCCATATGGAGTATACGGAGGAAGTAAAAAAAAAAAAATTTAGTTTATTTTTTTTCTTCATTTATTGATGCTTTTAGGCATATTTAATGTATTTATAGACCTTGGTCCGTTACTTCAACATGTGGATCAAATGAGCATCAATCCTTGAAGACATGGGCACAATCCAAGGAAATAATCCAGTTTTAAATGATGGTATAAATAAAGCACATACTCTCGAGAGATTATTAAAATTAGAAATTGATGATTGTCCACAAGTGCAAGTTTATCCTCCTCCCCGCCTACAGACAGCCACAAAAGAAAAGGGAGATAACTGCTATGTTAGTAACGTGATAGTTGTCGTTATTGCATGAGACACACCTTTGGGTCATGGTTATTACAAGTGTGAAATATCATGAAAATGTCGGATAAGAAATATGTGTGCCAAAAAAACAACAAAGGGAGATAACTAGAAAATTTGTGAGGCAATAGTTGGCATTCTTGTGTGCCACACACCTTTCGGTCTTGGTCTATGCAAGTGCGAAGTTGCATGAAAATATTCCAAATGGTATTCTTCAAGTTATGCTCCGGACAAGAAATCAATGCGCAAAAAAACAAATGCATAATGGGTAACCTGTTCACCGGTGAATACTATTCACCGGTGCAACCCGAAATATCCGAATATAAGTCTCATGGTATTGTTTACATCCAGGATTGTCACGTGTATGTTTTTACGCATGCATCCGCCACCTGTCGAAGATGAATAATCCACTAGAATGAGCCACTTACGGATCGTCATCATATTAATTATAATTTTTAACTTCATGAACCAATTTCCTAGCCAGGTCATAACTTAGATTCAACAAGTCCCTTCCCAACTATGTCTTTGCATACTTTGAATTTTTGTCATTAGCCGAGTTACAAAAAAGTTGCCTCTCATGCTTTTCCGCGAATCAGAGGTCACGTTATTGCCAAATATGGTAATTTTCCGTGCACACACCTGCAGTATCCTCTATAAATTTATCCATTAAGGTGACATGGGCGTATTTTTAATTTTCTAATACCATGTTCTAAACAAAGCTGTAAGTCACCCCAGGATCTATATTAATGAACTAATTATGATCTGTACTGTTTGTCAGCAGTGTTTCCTATCGTAATCAGACATTGGGCAGCTGCAGACATGATTACAAATGTACATATATACACAAATAAATTTACTAATGCTGCCTCCTTTTCTATTTTCAGTTACCACTCAAGACTAATAGGAACCATTTACATTTATTATCATTTAATAAAAAAAACAGATGGCAGCGGCCTGCATGTCAAGCCCGCCAAGGCATTTGATGGTCTCAGAGTGTATTTATTTGAAGTTTGAATTAAGGGTTGTGGACATATAAGGTATGTAAAAGCTTTAACGCAAATTTTAAAGTAATTTGATCTTGGGCATGTGGACCACATGGGCAGGCTATAGAATAAAAATATGGATGATGAATAAGAAGTATTGGATGTTGGAAGTAAATCGGAGTAAGTGTTGTGGATACATAAGGTATGTAAAAACTTTAACACACAAATTTCAAAGTCATTTGATCTTGGGCATGTGGACCACATGGGCAGGTTATGGAATGAAAATATGGATGATGAAAAGGAAGTATTGGAAGTTGCATGTAAAAACTTCAACGCAGATTTTATAATAACGCAAACTTCTAAGTCCTTTGGCCTTGACCTTGGAGCACAGGGGCTGCATGAGTGGGTCACAGAATTAATATATGGATGATGCCCAATAAACATACAAAGTTTCAGGCAAATCTGACTTATGGTTACACAGATAGTAGGTATCTGAAAACTTTCATGCAAATTTTGACAAAAATTTAAACTTCTAAGTCATTTGACCTTGGGCACAGGGGCCGCATGAGTGGGATACAGCATGAATATATGGATGATAACTAATAAGTATATGAAGTTTCAAATCAATGTGACTTAGGACTGCAGAAATATAGCATGAAACCACAGCCAGCTCTCGAGTCACCTTAAGTTAACATGATTAGCTGGGCATTCTTTTTCCATTACACCGGTGAATGGTATTGCGTCATCACAGTCAGCTATGTAGGTCAATACAACACGGCGTGCGATATTTACAATGTGGAAACCACACACGCACACTATATCGCGTATTTTTAAGAGCAATAAGATGTAAGTGAATGTAGTGTGTAATTTATTTGGAATTGTTTATTGTTAGGCTAGTGTGTACCGATTTAATTATTAATGCACCAGTGAACGGGTTCCTAAGGCTGGATACCTCGAAAGTTACCGAGGCAATTTTTGCATGCGACATCTTTGGGTTGTGGTTTATGCATGTGAAGTTTAATGAATACAAATGGGTATTTGAGTTATGTTCCAGACAATACAGTATATGCAGCAGACGTGGACGATGTTCGGTGTCAAATCCATATACACGTATGGCAAGAAATCATGGCAGATTCCCTGGTAGACTTGTTTGTGGACTTGTGGTGTAACTTTGATATATTCTATATATTTGTGTTACATACATATGGGCAAGAATTCGCTATTCTGGAGAATGCATATTTTTCTTGTCAATTCCATTTAAACACTACATACAAAGAGAAATGTTGAGATGGAACACTTTTACGACTTCAGTTATATAATAATATGAATACACATATGGACTATCTAGCAGTACCAAAAAATAGGTTATTGAAGTTGATTGAACAAGCTGTACAGTTCTTCAATATGTATGTATCTCACACTTTTTAGGTAAAAAAGGGGGATATTTTTAACATGTCCTAGTATGTGCAAGTATTTCATATTGATCTTGCCCTTTTCATTGCGTCGAAAGAGATCGTACGTTTCTGTGAGCAGTCTAACTATATTTCAGTACAAAAATTATTTGTCCATCGGAAGAATAACCATTGAAAAAATATAAGCAAAATTAGTGTGTGTATGTAAATGTAACATTTTCTTGTCAAACCCTGTTACATACGTATAACCAGTCCAGTAGCTTACAATATGGAACCTGATTAGTTTCTTTACTGACATATTGAACCATCTGGCGGTGAGTCTTAAAATGCAAGTAATATTTTTGTTTTATCTTAAAAGAAACAAAAATGGTAAAAGTGTATTTAATATTTATAATATTTCTTGTCAACAAACTGTTACATACGCAGAAGTTGCTTCATGTAAACATAGAAAACAACAATCAACAGCCAGGTTTATTTTACTCCATTTGTTAGAAATCAGCATATTCTCACTTTTGGCACCAAAACATAGAGGATATGGCCAGTTAGAAAAAAATGATAGGAAGTATAGTTTTTCATGTTTTTCATGTCAAAATGTTACATACTGCTGTAAATCAGATCAAAGTGTTTTAACGGACTGGTCATGGCAATATATAAGCAAAATCAATGCATTTAACATAAAGCTGCTCCTAATAGATTTGTTACAAACCAAACATCTTTTATAATCTTATTTACAAAATATGTAAAGGAATTTCAATAATGTGTATGTAACATTGACAAAATTGTTACATACATCAATTGCCTCAAATGTTGAAATAGTCCGTTCATGATAATAATTAATTTATAAAAAGTTTATGAAATAAATCCTGTCCCTGTAGGTTTATTATAAGTTGTAAATAGCTCATGTAGTGCTATTTGCTGTATAAATAAAGGAAGGTATATGATATGTATGTAACATTGACGAAAACATGTTACAGTACCTTAAAGATGTTGCAATGGAGTATTCAGGGTATTTTAAATGATCAAATTGTGGATTTAAACAAAATTTGGTGATAATGGGATGGTTGCAAACTCTAATCTGCTCATGTAAACTTATTACTAACATAAATACATCTGAAAAATGTGCATGTAACATTTACAAGAATAACATATTGCAATCTATTTATTTATTACACATTAATCAAAACATTTTCTGTGTAAACTGTTAACAATCATCTTATCTTTATACAGTTTATTGTCTTACAAGAAGAAATTCCAGTTGCCACATAGTAATAAGCATCCAGTCTCTAAAAAAAAAAGTATTGCTTGGCATATTTGTCAATGTTACATATGCGACTTCGATCAAATGTCACAATATACTTCTCAAGGTAAGGCATGATTTAAAATAATGCCTGTACAACAAATAAGGTCCAAATAGGTTTGTTACAAGCCATAAACATATAGTATAATCTCATTTCTAACAGTTTAAGATGAGCATGGAATATGTGTATGTAACATTTGACAAGAAAAATATATTGTAGCCATTTTTTCATCAACCAATAATCAATGCATTTTCTGGTAAAGGTGATTGTTAGTGCACAGTCAAACACGTCTTTACACAACAAAGAAACTAAGATCCCATTTCAAAGCAACATAGGATCACCAAATACATATTACCTCTTTGTCAATGTTACATACACGAGATTCAGCACATTTCTATCTCTCCGTAGTCAAAGGCATGTATATTCTGCAAACAACTGCAATTGTCCAAACCATAGTGGCTTGGACTATGCCACGTTGTAGTTTTTCTAACAAAGCACAAAATCCAAAAAAATATCTTAAATGTCCCCCTATTAGGCCACATACTGAATTCTGGCCAATATATGTATAATTATAAGGGCGATTACCATGTTCGCAACGAATTGTTTCGCCTGGGCCGTAATTAATTTCCCATAATTAATTGGGGGCCGAATTGAAATGGGGGCGATTCGTAATCCAACCAATAATCATTTACCTGTGAAGCAATTGGGGCCAAAATTCGTTCTATTGACTTTGTCTTGACTAGGCTAGATAGAAGGCCGTATGTGACATCCATCACAGCCGTAAATAGTATTTCTGGCTAAAATAAATCATGAAATAAAATGTAAACGCGTCCCAGGATACCAAAATTTGTCAATAAAATAAACCGGATATTGATAAATTATCTCCCTTGAAAAAATAATCTCTAACCTTAAAGTGTACTAAATTCATATTATTTAATGCAACATGTCGACATATTTCATCTTAGAATAATTATTAGTATTCTCTGTATAGATAGTTTGAACATTAACAACCATGATGCTGCATTTCAAGTTAAATTTATGTCGCGCGGCAACATGACAGGAAGTAAATATTTTTCCAAGATGGAGGACAGACACCTTGTAAATTATGACTTTTGCAAACAATAGGAATTTGAACGATTTCATGCCGTCATAATTTATCTCAGATACTGAAGATGTCTGACTCAGAAGATGAAGCCCCAGATAAACAACTTAAACTTGTAATAATGGGAGATGGTGCATCAGGAAAGGTGTGAAATTAAAACAAAAATGGGCTAATTTAAAAAATAATAATATTGAATCGTATGGCATCCGGTCAAGTCCCTAGGCTCAAGACGTCACGCCTCTTATGTATATGTTTAGAACATGATATAAGCTATCTATGTGGTCAAATAAACAAACAAAAACGCCAGCGGACAAGTTGTTTTTGTCCAGAAATTTAATAGTCGGTCACCTGGTATAGATTAGCGAGGTCAACGCTATTGTTTGAACAGCTATTTATATCTGTCGACAGCCAAAAGTCATATTATGAATCGGCATGCTATAGTCTTATTTTAATATCAAACATGTTATTTTAAACTTATTTCAAAAGAAATATAGGAGGTTTTGTGCTGACGTCATTCAGGGTGTATTCCTGTTACTAAAAATAGCTGGCCGTCAGCTTCTTGCTTCGGCGAAGAGCGTATTTACATGATTTACATTGCTCGGTGTGTATCAATAATAATTATAATCGGTAGTTACTGACAATATCTGATGGGGAAAGAATGTGTGGTATTTGGTTGTACTAACAGAGATACTGACAAACAAGTAGCCTTAAAGCGCTGGAAACCCACATTTTTGTCATCTGATTTGATATTTTATTCTCGCTTTTGGGTATTTGGGTATTTCAATTGGGTATTTCAATATTTTAATTGGGTAAAATAACATCACACTACTGTTTACACATCAACAGACAGCAATTATTGAATAGTTTGTTTCGAAATGAAAACATGTCTTGGCATTTTATTAGAATTGTCTACTTGGAGACAATTCTAATAAAATACCTAGATGTGTTTTCATGGAAAATAAGAAAAATATGCTATATTTGTGGTATGTTTATTGTTTTCTGTAGGATGATAAAGGTACCACAAATTTGTTATTGCTTTTTGATACTCTCTACTTCTGATTTCAATTGGGTTTTTGGCAATTTTAATTGGGTATTTACGCAAATACGCAGCTTATCTGGAGCCCTGGTATACTATCAAAGCCTCGGGAGGCGCGACATGCAGGCCGTGGCCATCTAGTTTACAAAATATGTGTTGCAATTACATGTCACATTTAAACATATATGTAGCTGTGACTGGAGAAATGGGATTTATGGGATTTGTGACCAGTATAGCTACTGATCAAATACGGTCGAACCTGTGCTAAAGACCACCTCCGAATAGCAATCACCTGGCTGTAAATGCCACAATTTTGTTGTACCAAAGGCACAATTACTATATAAATGACCCTGCGAATAAAGACCACATGTGAACAAAGGCCCTATTTTTCACTTCCCATGGCTGGCCTTTATTCACATGATTGACTGTAGTACACTCTTGTAGCCTGATAACGATCTATATTGCTTGTTAGAAGCATGATGGGTGTTCCATTTATGGAATGGCGAACCATGCAGATCCTGGTCAGACTGTACAGATGCACAGGCTGATCTGGATCTACACTGGTCGCAAAACTCGTAAGCCCCATTCTTCTAGTCACAGTCACATGCTATTTGGCTCTGCATTTATCTCTATCCCATCGCTGGTTATTGCTAGAGAGTGAGAGTATTTGTGAACACTGTTATAGGAATGAATGGCCTTTTTGTGGAATTTATCGGGATATAAACTTGGAAAAGTCGCGGGAATACCGTACTGGACAATGCCGGAAGGCCTCGTCCAGTATTCCCGCGACTTTTCCAAGTTTATATCCCCGATAATTCCACAAAAAGGCCATTCATTCCTTATAATTCCAGCATTTGCAATAAATTCATCAAGAAAATGTGTTTATTTTCCGTTTTCTTAAGAATTATTTTAACTGCGCCTCACGGTTATGGAAAGTAGTTCGGCGTGGGAGTTTACTGGGATAAATTTTGGACACAGACTTGCTACGAGCCAATCAAATGTCAGGGAATTATGTAAATATTTTTGTGCTGGAATTATCTACACATGAATGATGATAATGTTTGCATGTATTTGTATATTTTTCAGACCTCGTTAGCAACACGATATTCTCAAGAGCAATTTGGAAAGCAGTACAGACAGACGATTGGGTTAGACTTCTTCTTGAAGAGAATTATTTTACCCGGTAATATTTCTGTGTCACAGAATATTCTCCCCTCCCAGAACATCCTCCACCCATCAACATTTGTGATGAATTGTATATTCTGGAAGGGGTTGGGAGGGGGGGGGGGGATCATTCGGTTCGGCTAACATACACTTCTATGTTACCCCCCCCCCCCCAGTCAGTATTTGCCGAATATTTTCGAGGGAAGAAAATATTCATTTACACTGGTACAGGTATGTCATTTACACATACATTGTTTCATAATCAACCATTGTATCATAGCCAGAGCACCTTCACCATTATGTACACACAGCTATAGCTTCAACAGAGCTCCAGATAAGGTGCGTATTGGCGTATTTTACGCACTTTCTTTAGCAGAATACGGATTGATTATCAAAAGTGGGAGTACAGAATACTCACAGCAATGTGAAAATACGCATTGATTTTCAAATTGAGCTGCAAAAAATATCTATTTTTAGCCCTCATGTTAAATTCCAATAGGAAAATTTGAATTTGATGGAATTTCTGCAAATAATTTTTTTGGGGAGGGTGACTTTTTTGTTATTGATGAAAAAGTACTTACCGGTACCGTTCATTTAAATATTTTTAATATTTATAGTGTTTAATGTCGGCCGCAAACGTGGAACAGACAGTAGCTGGGCTTGTTGTCAACTAGATTCTGATCAACATGAGAGCATGTTCATTTGTTGTTAAATGCATCAAGACTCCACACTCTCAGATGTGGCACCAAACAGTGTAAACCGTAATTATTGTACGCAGATTCGCATCCTGATCTGTGGCCTACTGTTTGTAAATCCAATAAAGTCCCTGTTGCCATGGTCAAAAGCACGTACTGCTATCGACAGCTGAACATGAGACAGGAAATCAATCACTCGGAATCCCTCGCACCATTCCAAAAATCAAGAATAATTTGATGCCATTTATTTTTGCAATTAAACGCAAAAAGATGACGCTGTGGACAGAATGACAGGAAATGTGACGTCACGCTTTAGGCAGAAAGCATGTCATTGTCAACATCCCGTCTACATTTTACTCACAGGTGGAAGACTCGGACCTATGACACCAAAAAAATGCCTATTAAAAAATATCCCATTATCCCACCCACTTGGTCTCGTACATGGCCATCTTCTATAAACAGAAGATGGTAATGTACGAGACCAAGTGGGTGGGGTAATGGGATTTTTATGCCCCCGCTACCGAAAGGTACGGGGGCATATAGTGTTACCGGCGTCCGTACGTCCGTCCCGTCCGTCCGGGCACACATTAGGGTACTTATGTGGCTAGCCCCACAGGGTTATGGACTTGGTAAAGGATAGGGTTGGTTACAATTAGCCACCTAAAAATCCTTTTATGTGGCTAAAAATCGTTTTATGTGGCTAATATTTAACATGTGATAAGCCACATAAGTATAGTACTGTAAGAACGTCCGTCCGTACGTCCGTCCCGTCCTTACGTCCCGATATTACCATATTCTTTAGTAACTTCTACATGGCTTCACACATTATGTCAATATTTATACACGTCATACATATGAACATGCCTTACACACTCCACCCCCCAGTACTTCGACCTTGACCTTTGGCCTTGACCTTTTCCACTTTAAATGTTTGCTTGGCACTTTGGGACAAATCTACGTGCACGTTTCTCAATCCTACACTAACTTCTCAATACTTTTGCCAATCGCTTAAATATTTATACACATGATACACATGAACATGCCCTACACACTCCACCACCCAGTACTTCGACCTTGACCTTTGGCCTTGACCTTTTCCACTTTAAATGTTTACTTGGCACTTTGGGACAAATCTACGTGCACGTTTCTCAATCCTACACTAACTTCTCACTACTTTTGCCAATCGCTTAAATATTTATACACATGATACATATGAACATGCCCTACACACTCCACCACCCAGTACTTTGACCTTGACCTTTGGCCTTGACCTTTTCCACTTTAAATGTTTGCTTGCCACTTTGGGACAAATCTACGTGCACGTTTCTCAATCCTACACTAACTTCTCAATACTTTTGCCAATCGCTTAAATATTTATACACATGATACATATGGACATGCCCTACACATTCCACCACCCAGTACTTCGACCTTGACCTTTGGCCTTGACCTTTTCCACTTTAAATGTTTGCTTGGCACTTTGGGACAAATCTACGTGCACGTTTCTCAATCCTACACTAACTTCTCAATACTTTTGCCAATCGCTTAAATATTTATACACATGATACATATGAACATGCCCTACACACTCCACCACCCAGTACTTCGACCTTGACCTTTGGCCTTCACCTTTTCCACTTTAAATGTTTTCTTAGCACTTTGGGACAAATCTACGTGCACGTTTCTCAATCCTACACTAACTTCTCAATACGTTTGCCAATCGCTTAAATATTTATACACATGATACATATGAAAATGCCCTACACACTCCACCACCCAGTACTTTGACCTTCACCTTTGACCTTCACCTTTTCCACTTTAAATGTTTTCTTAGCACTTTGGGACAAATCTACGTGCATGTTTCTCAATCCTACAATAACTTCTCAATACTTTTGCCAATCACTTAAATATTTATACACATGATACATATGAACATGCCTTACACACTCTACCACCCATTACTTCGACCTTCACCTTTGACCTTCACCTTTTCCACTTTAATTGTTTACTTGCCAATTTGGGACAAATCTACGTGCTCGTTTCTCAATCCTACACTAACTTTCACACACGCATTGCTCCAATGGTCCTCTACCGCCCTGTGACAAATCCACATTCGTCCTGCCCCCGCTAAGCACAAGGTCAAGGTCACAGACTTGGTGCGTTTGGAACCTTAACATTCAGTTAAATGGCTTATAATTTGTGTTTCCTTGCTCGGATCTGCTTCACATTTCACACACGCATTGCTCCAATGGTCCTCTACCGCCCTGTGACAAATCCACATTCGTCCCGCCCCCACTAAGCCCAGGGTCAAGGTGCGTTCAAAACCTTAACGCTCAGGTAAATGGCTTATAATCAAATATGCCTCGTTTTCTTTGGCTGCCAGCGGGGGCATTCGTGTGCCGACAGGCCACATTTCTAGTTTTAATAGGCATTTTTTTGGTGTCATAGGTCCGAGTCTTCCACCTGTGCATATGTTGGTTCGCAGTGATTGGGCTTTGAGAGTATCGGTAGCCCCATAATTTGTAGCTGTGACTGGAGAAATAGGGCTTTTGGGTTTTGCAACCAATGTAGATCCAGATTAGCCTGTGCATACGCACAGTCTGATCTGGATCTGCAGTGTTCACAATTCCATCAATGAAACATGCGTCGTGCTTCTAACAAGCAATACAGATCATTATCAGGCTGCAGAAGTATGTTATATGTTCACGAGGTCACAAATCACATAAGTCCTATCCAGAGGCACATTTAAGTTGTACATGTAATACAGGGCTCCAGATAAGGAATTAGTATTTGAGTATTGTCACTCCATCATTTCTGAAGCAATTAGGTATTTCAAAATTTTAATTGGGTAAAATAAAACCACACATCAACAGACAGCAATTATTCAATATCGAAATGATATATCTCCTTGGAGACAATTCTAATGAAATACCAAGATATGTTTCCATGGAAAATAATAAAAATATGCTATTTTTGCAGCATGATAAAGGTACCACAGATTTATTATTTCTTTTTGATACTCGCTACTTCTGATTTCAGTTGGATTTTTGGCAATTTTAATTGGGTATTTAAGCAAATACGCAGCTTATCTGGAGCCCTGTAATACAATAAATGAATGTGTGTATGCATGTTGTTTTGCAGGTAATGTCCATGTGGCGCTACAGGTGTGGGATATTGGCGGGCAGACATTGGGCGGGCCCATGCTGGAGAACTACATTTATGGATCCCAGGTACGCCTCTTCACATGTACCGCGTCAAGTGGGCGGTTGGTTAGCAGAATGTGAAGGGTAAATTTAATGATGGGTTCATCCTTACCGGAATCCTGGGGGCCGTTTCACTAAACTTCCTACGACTAAAATGTTCGTAAGTGCAAAATTATGATAGTCTGTAAATTTCACATTAACAATATTTTCTTGTCAACAATTGTTGGATTTACATTTATTGAGCATAGGCTGCATATGCAGCCGATGCTCAATAAATGTAAATTCATCAACTGAAATTTACAGACAATCCTAAATTTGCACTTACAAACATTTTAGTCGTACGAAGTTTAGTGAAACAGGCCCCTGATATCACTGGTTTTGCCCTCAGGTACAATTTTGGCTTGCTTGTTACTTGAGAGTTGAAACAGGCTATACCCATTATAAAAGTAGTAATATTAGTACTAATCATATTACCTTTAGCGAGTGGGGCTAAGTGGTGTGGTGAGGACCAGTCATCAGGTCAGGTTAATCTAATTTCAGGGCTGAATATATACTTTTGGTGTAAATATTCAGTTCTGAGCCCCCCCCCCCCCCCCCCCCCCCCCCCCCCCCCCCCCCCCCTTGTACCTTGACAGACCGTTAATCGCCATTAACTCAAATCAAATCTACAGTCAAGTTCAGTAATTGTCACATGCGTACAAACCTTCTTTGTATCAATTTGCATTAACTCTTTTCAGACTTCTGTTTCTCATGTCATTGGGAGCAGGCTCTACAGTGCTGTTGAGTTGTGGATGGATTCTTTGTCTTAAGCATTTTCAAGTCTACACAACCCATAAGGCCAACATTTACAAATACTGTAGATCCAGTAGCCTATTTCACCAACAACATTGCAAAGTATATTTTCTAGCATAGTATACTTTGAAGGAGAAATTTTCAATTTTATGATAAATTTATTATACCCCCACCAACAAAGTTTGTTGGGGGTATATAGGAGTCAGGTTGTCTGTCGGTCTGTTGGAAATTCCCTTCCGCTCTATATCTTCTACACCGATGCATGGATTATCAAATGGCTTGGCACAAATGTTTGTCATGATGAGAAGGTGTGTGGCGATCAATAACCACGCACCTACGTCCAAGGTCAAGGTCACAGTTGAAGGTCAAAGGTCAAACCTATAGAAATTCCCTTCCGCTCTATATCTTCTACACCGATGCATGGATTATCAAATGGCTTGGCACAAATGTTTCTCATGATGAGAAGGTGTGTCGCGATCAATAACCACGCACCTACGTCCAAGGTCAAGGTCACAGTTGAAGGTCAAAGGTCAAACCTATAGAAATTCCCTTCCGCTCTATATCTTCTACACCGATGCATGGATTATCAAATGGCTTGGCACAAATGTTTCTCATGATGGGAAGGTGTGTCGCGATCAATAACCACGCACCTACGTCCAAGGTCAAGGTCACAGTTGAAGGTCAAAGGTCAAACCTATTGAAATTCCCTTCCGCTCTATATCTTCCTACACCGATGCATGGATTATCAAATGGCTTGGCACAAATGTTTGTCATGATGAGAAGGTGTGTGGCGATCAATAACCACGCACCTACGTCCAAGGTCAAGGTCACAGTTGAAGGTCAAAAAAATATTGAAATTCCCAAATGGCTTGGCACAAATGTTTCTCATGATGAGAAGGTGTGTCGCGATCAATAACCACGCACCTACGTCCAAGGTCACTGTTGAAGGTCAAAGGTCAAACCTATTGAAATTCCCTTCCGCTCTATATCTTCTACACCGATGCATGGATTATCAAATGGCTTGGCACAAATGTTTCTCATGATGAGAAGGTGTGTCGCGATCAATAACCACGCACCTACGTCCAAGGTCAAGGTCACAGTTGAAGGTCAAAGGTCAAACCTATTGAAATTCCCTTCCGCTCTATATCTTCTACACCGATGCATGGATTATCAAATTGCTAACCACGCACCTATGTCCAAGGTCACAGTTGAAGGTCAAAGGTCAAACCTATTGAAATTCCCTTCCGCTCTATATCTTCTACACCGATGCATGGATTATCAAATGCCTTGGCACAAATGTTTCTCAGGATGAGAAGGTGTGTCGCGGTCAATAACCATGCACCTACGTCCAAGGTCAAGAAGGTCACTGTTGAAGGTCAAAGGTCAAAAATATTGAAATTCCCAAATGGCTTGGCACAAATGTTTCTCATGATGAGAAGGTGTGTCGCGATCAATAACCACGCACCTACGTCCAAGGTCAAGAAGGTCACTGTTGAAGGTCAAAGGTCAAACCTATTGAAATTCCCTTCCGCTCTATATCTTTACACCGATGCATGGATTATCAAATGGCTTGGCACAAATGTTTCTCATGATGAGAAGGTGTGTCGCAATCAATAACCACGCACCTACGTCCAAGGTCAAGGTCACAGTTGAAGGTCAAAGGTCAAACTTATTGAAATTCCCTTCCGCTCTATATCTTCTACACCGAAGCATGGATTATCAAATGCCTTGGCACAAATGTTTCTCATGATGAGAAGGTGTGTCACGATCAATAACCACGAACCTACGTCCAAGGTCAAGGTCATAGTTGAAGGTCAAAGGTCAAACCTATTGAAATACCCTTCCGCTCTATATCTTCTACACCGATGCATGGATTATCACACTATGCCCAGGGTCAAGGTCACAGACTTGATGCGTTTGAAACCTTAACGCTCGGCTAAATGGCTTATAATCAAAAATGCCTCGTTTTCTTTGGCTGCCAGTGGGGGTATTCGTGTGCCGATAGGCCACATTTCTAGTTAATTTTTATTATACTGAATTTATTACATTATCACAGCCATTTTGGCTGTGATAATGTAATAAATTCAGTATAATAATTCTGCATACTTGTGATCATCAAATATATGCAGTCGTTAGTTCTATATGGAATAATGCATTTCTGGAAAAATAAATGATTACTCCCTCAAAGTATACTTTGCTTGAAAAGTATACTTTGCAATGTTGGTGAAATTGGCTACAGGTCTGCTGAGGAGATTATGAGATAATTTGCATTTTCAAAATGATTCAGAATCAATCTGGTTTGCTCAAATTGGATACTTTAACAAGTGGGGTGAGGGGTTTTCAGTGGATTTTCAGAGAAGGCCATTCTCATGTCTGTTTTTCAGACTTTTAATAAAGTATACCTCATATTATTAACCCTGTCACGACTGACATGGAACTTTCAATTTTAATTTGCAGACCTTTTCATTTTTTTTAAATTATGAAAATATACACAAACTAGAGCACAGTCAATGGCTCGCCATCGCAAATACCCATGTTTCCCAAATGCTAAGTCAAAAAGGGGAGATAATCCATTACCAGGGTCAAATCAAAAATCGAAATTCACTTTGCTCATCTACACACCATAAGTTTCAAGTCCCTTCTTTACGGTTAAATTATTTTTACTTCTTAAGGCAAAATTTGGAACTTCTAAGTCGAAAAGAGGGTAATAATCCATGACCGGGGCTCGAATCAAAAATCAAAATTCACTTAGCGCATCTGCACACCATAAGGAAGGCACACACCAAGTTTCAATCCCTATCTATTATGGTTAAAAAGTTTTACTTCTTACAAGGCAAAATTGCGAAATTCTTTGTTGAAAAGGGGGAGATTATCCATGACCTGGCGTCGAAGTAAAAATAAAAATTCACTTTGCGCATCTACACACCATAAGGAAGGCACACACCAAGTTTCAATCCTATCTATTATGGTTAAAATGTTTTACTTCTTACAAGAAACGTGATGGACGGACAGATAGACGGACACCCGTGGGTATAATAATGCAGACCCTCATGGGATGGCTCATTACAGGCCGGCTCATCTGGATCTATACTGTTTGTAAACATTGGGATAGAGACCTGTGGTATTGAAAGTGTTTTTGGATTAGTTCAAACATTATCATGAACAGGCCTGTGCCAATTATTTATGGGCGAAATGGTTAAACATATCTGAGAACTACATGGGTTTGCTATACTGATAATGAGCCTCCCTGTAGCCGATTTCATCAAAATTACTAAGTACATGTATACTTATCCAACAAAGTATACTTTGAGGGAGTAATCATTTCTTTTTCCCGCAATGCATTATTTCATATAGAACTTACCAACTGCATATTTGATGATTAAAAGTATGCAGAATTATCATACTGAATTTATTACATTATCACAGCCAAAATGGCTGTGATAATGTAATAAATTCAGTATAATAAAAATTTATAAATTTATCCTCAAATTGAAAATTTCTCCCTCAAAGTATACTTTGCTAGATAAGTATACTTTGCAATTTTGATGAAATAGGCTGGTCAGTTGAGTTATCGTTGACTGTATATTTCAGGGTGTTCTACTTATATATGACATCACAAATCACTCGAGTTTCGAGAACCTAGAAGACTGGTATGCGTCTATAAAGAAGGTGCTGGCAAAGGAGAAGAAGCCCCATATAGCGCTGGTGGGCAATAAAAGTAGGTACCAGACACATTGCCTAACAACAGATGATAAAAGTCTCGTGTTTGGGTTGATCAGCTTGACAGGCAATATGGGCCCACGTCTGTTAAGCCCAACAACATGACTTGAATCAAAACGGTGGCATGTCGAGACAAAATCAAACATGAACAAATTTGGAAATCACATCCAAAACCTAGTCGTAGTGACTGAAAATGGTCTTACTTGGAAAAGAAAGGTTAAACAGTTTGAAAATTGGTCATGAACTTATGAAGTTATTAACAAAATATAGTGAAAATTAGAGGGGTAATATGACACCATGTTGGATGTAGAATCACATTAACTTCTAGTGGATGTATCCCTCAATAAAATTCCATTTTATACCATTTTTGTCGGTCCCGCTTGAGGACAGCGATATAATCGGCGTACGTACCGGTATGTATGTCCGTGCATCGGGGTTAAAGTTGTTGGTTAAAGTTGGATTGTTTGGTTGAAGTTTTTCGGTATGCTATCAAAGCCTCGGCGGGCGCGACATGCAAGCCGCGGCCATCTAGTGGTGAAGATTTTCAGACTAGTCCATTTATGAAAATGTGGTGTTTTTGTTCTCAAAAATATGAAAATTACTTGCAAAAAGTGCAGATCCTGATGAGACGACTCATCTGGATCTACACGTTTTGTTTTGCTAATACCACGATACAGGCCTGTGATGTTGAAAGGGTTAATTGAATTTTGTGATTTTCCCAAAAATGAATCTTTTGCATAAATTAAAAACGTTCATGAACTGTTTTTGAATGCCTTTTAATAAACTAAATGTTGTTTTTCCAAATTTTTATATAATTCAGAAAATACAATTACAGTTTTCAAGTGATAAAATGCTGCTTTATAAATCATTGCATCAAAATATTATGTTTTCTGTTGTAATGGCATCATAACGGTGATGTGGTTGTAGAGCAGTAACTGATATATGACTGTTCGGATTGCATTTTGCCGTGACCTACTTTTCCTCTTCATTGACCATGCCTCTTATATTCTGACCTCTGTCACATTTCAGTTGATATGGAGCACATGCGGACTGTGAAGCTGGACAAGCACCAGAGGTTTGCCCAAGAACACGGCATGTCTAGTCACTTTGCCTCGGCCAAAACGGGAGACTCGGTAAGGCAATGACACACCCCAATATCATGTCTAGTCACTTTGCCTTGGCCAAAACGTGAGACTTGGTAAGGCTCATATTTACCACATGCAATGACGCATCTCAATAGGTTTCTCTAACTGAAATAATAAAATTGGAAAATTTAATGTGTATACAGTGGAACCTCTCTAAACCGGACACCCTGGGAGGTCCCCAGGGTGTCCGGTTGAGAGAGGTTCCACTGTAAAACAGACAGATGACTACTTCAAGACTAGCGTGTTCTTTGCGATCATGAACATACCTTATCATTGGCTGTAAATGGCAAGGAAACATATCAAAATGAAGCACAATTCACTTTTGTCTGCGTCCAGTTTTAGAGATGTTCGACTGTACCAACTTCGCAGGGCCATTAAACATAGTATCACATTCCAACGGGATTGGTGCTATATAAATATTCAATAAAGCAGCTGTTTTCATTTCAGGCCTTTATCAAGGTACACCTTTAGCAAATTGCTGGTATCTTTTCATAGGTGATGTTCTCTTGATGTAATTTGAAGAGTTGTTGTATTGAATATGTGACTGTGATTGGAGAAATGTGGCTTATGGCATTTGTGACTACTGTTCGTTCCACGTTTTGCTGCCGACGAACTTTTGGCTATTAAACACATTAAATATAAAAAATATTTAGTACTTTTTCATCAATAACAAAAAAGTCACCCTCCCCAAAAAAATTTGCTTGATGAAATTCCATCAAATATTGATTTTATTTTCCTATGGGAATTTAACATGGGGAGTCAATTTCCAAAAACAAAAAAATTTGGATATTTACCCCGAAACCTGACGAGATATCTTGAAAATTATGTAATTAAGAAAACAAAAGTTAGATTTTTAAAATCGGTCCACAAATAAATGTTGGTTTTTTTTAAATCTATTTTTAGCCCCCATGCTAAATTCCCATTGTTTTTTTCGCAATAAAATCAATATTTGATGGAATTTCATCAAATAAAACTTTTTGAGGAGGTTGACTTTTTTGTTATTGATGAAAAAGTACTTACCTTTTAGATTTAATGTGTTTAATAGCCAAAAGTTTGTCGGTAGCAAAACGTGGAACAGACAGTAGCAGTCATTCCTCATAAAAAATCACACGCCTGTAGCCTGATAATGAACTATATTGCTTGTTAGAAGCCTGACGAGTGTTTTATTGATGGAATGGTGAACAGTGTAGATCCAGATCAGACTGTGCGGATACACAAGCTGATCTGGATCTACACTGGTCGCAACACTTTTATGTCCTTTTCTCCAGTCACCGTCACATATCAATTAATCAATCAAAAACAAATCAAATCAAATCAAACAGACCGCCAATCATGATATTCACACCTCGTTAGGCAAACAGATCCGCTGGCAACAGACTTACCTGTATGGGCCATCAATAACACTTTACGTTGATTGACTGACCAAGGGAGCGTGACTTTGGTTCGAGAGTTCAACTTTGTCGTAGTTCAAGTTTTAGGTAGAAAAATGGTCAATCGTGATATTCACACCTCGCTAGGCAAACAGATCAGCTGGCAACAGACTTACCTGTACGAGCTATCAATAGCACTTTACGTTGATTGACTGACCAAGGGACCGTGACTTCGGTTCGAGTTTGTCGTAGTTCGAGTTTTAGGTAGAAAAATATATGATTTATATAGGGAAATTTGTCGGGACCACAAGACGAGTTCAAATTTTCCGGAGTGTTCGACAGAGACCGGTTTGAGAGATCGATCTTCTACTGTACCTGTATATATGACCCTGACAATGCTGAATTAAAATCGGTTGCCTTATGCTGCCAAACATGTATTTATACAACCGGTTTATGAAGTCTGTCGGTGGGCTATATTATTTTGCCTTTCCATCCTTCTATCTGTCCCTCCGTAACATATAAACTTAACATTTCGGGGACTTGGGGGTATCCGTGAGCTACTGCTCATTTGCTTTAGTTTGTTAAGAAATAATTTGAAGAAGAAACAAAATCAGCAGGCTACAATATTCGGTTCCTGCCTGTTTATAGTTAAACGGACATAAACTTCATTCAATCAGTGTCAATGTACATGTATATGACATTGTTATTAAACGTTTCAGGTATCCTTGTGTTTTCAACGAATAGCGGCGGAGATTCTCGGCATCAAGCTGACGAAGCCAGATGTGGAGCAACATCAGAAGGTTGTCAAGGCCGAGATTATTCAGTACAATAACAGCGAGTCCGCCGTCCAAACATTGCCTGGTAAGGGCAGTAGCAGCGGGTTCTGCTGTCTAATGTGACGCGACCTTCAACTGACCTTCGACCTCGTCGTGGTTATATATATGTATGTGCTGCGACCTTCAACTGACCTTCGACCTCGTCGTGGTTATATATGTATATCTAACCTGATCTTCAACTGACCTTTGGTTCATGGTGGTTGTGTATATGACGCGACCTTCAACTGACCTCCCATTTTACTCTTTTGAAAACATGTTTGGACTGCACATGAGAATCGTCTCTAATGGAGACTATTCTCTTGTGCTGCCAAAACATATTTTTGTTAAGAAATAAGTTAAACATTAAAACCAGCAGACTACAATATTCGGTTGCCGCATTTTAAGAGTTACTAGTAACCGGACATAAGGGCATATAGCAGCGGGTTCTGCTCTCTTATGTGACACGACCTTCAGTTGACCTTCGGCTCGTCGTGCTTGTTATTATGTGTAATTTCTGAGGATGACTACTAATTAGATCTCATGCATGTGTTAAAGCGATCGTGGACATGTAACTATATTTTTTTTATTAAAAAAAAAATTAAGAATATTTATCCAATCAAGAAGTGTGATTGTAGCTACAGTTCTAGCTGTTGATTTTGAATTGTAATTTAAACACATGCACAGAAATTCACACAAGCACATGTCCATGTTGTTTTAATGGGAACGTGATCAGTGATGGGTGATAGAATGGACAGCGACGCTGATATGCAGGGTTTTAGATATGCATGAGTTTGAGCACTGTGGTAGGCTAGTTTTATTGCATAATTGTACAAACACTGCATTTTAACTAAAATATGTGACTTTTCACTTACAATGTCTAATGACCCGAGACGGTGCTTTCATTAGCTCTGCATGCTGGGAAACTTGTGGGCTATAAATAGTTAAAAAATAGCAGGCGACAATTCTTTTTTTTCAGTTATTTCTCCCTGTAAATATCATGAATATGTCTAATGAAGTTCCAGGACACATTTACAGAGAGAAATAAGAAAAATAATCCCAATTTGTTGGCTGTTAATTTCACCGTCGGCATGCAGTTAATATTGATTTTCAGGAATTATTTTTGAATTAAAAAAAAATTATAGACAAAGAAGAAAATCTGCCAATTTCCAGAATTTTTGGTCATTTTCGGGGAGTAATTAATGTCCAATTCCAGTTAATAAAGGCATTGCCTAGGAAAGGGTTACTGTGGCCTGTGTAAACACTGATCACTTTACATTCTTCTTCATTATGGTCTGTCTCTAAGCTATATTTGGGACAGTCTTTTGCCATTTTAGGTTGCCTATCAAGTAAAGGGATCCATTTTATTATCCCATCACCAATAGGCAAGACGAGATATAGCGTTGGTCCATGTATGTGGTTGCATACGTATGTACGTACATTAGTAACACCTTTCATTTTTGTTGCGCCTGCTTGCGGACAGCGCGATATAGTCGGCACATGTACGTACGTCCAGGTTAAAGTCTTGGTAGAGCCGGAGGCATATAATGTTTGGACTGTGTCCGTCTCATAACTTCTATATCCCTTGAAGGATTACTTAAATATTTTAAGACCGTATACCTGTAGACAAATGCCACACATCCATGCTGCCCTTAATATAACCTTGACCTTTTGACCTTCACAACTTTGAACTTTTTCCCTCATTAAGAAGTTCGCCGGAGTTGCTCAATTCTGTCATAACTTCTATATTCCTTGAAGGATTACTTAAATATTTCAACACAGCATATTTGTGGACCATTTGACCTTCCACGGCGCTCATGCGGGCAGCGGCAATCTAGTTTATTAACTTATGAACCGCTTCACCGATTTTTGTCGGTTTCACTTGTGAACAGCGCAATATTGTCGGCACATTGGCATACGTGCGTACGTGCGTACGTGCGTTCGGGTTGAAGTTTTAAGTTAAAGTTTTTCGGTATACTATCTAAGCCTTGGCGGGCGCAACATGTGGGCCGCGGCAATCTAGTTATAATATTTGGCCACACAATGTGTGCCTAGGGATTGTGCTTTGTTTTGCACATCTGGGGCCCGTTTCACTAAACTTCTTACGACTAAAATGTTCGTAAGTTCAAATTTAAGATCGTCTGTAAATGTCAATTTATGGATTTACATTTATTGAGCATAGGCTGCATATGCAGCCTATGCTCAATAAATGTAAATCCAATAATTATTTACAAGAAAACTTTGTTAATGTGAAATTTACAGACTATCATAATTTTGCACTTACGAACATTTTAGTCGTACGAAGTTTAGTGAAACGGCCCCCTGACCGCCCCCGATCTAAGTCACTGAGGACTTATTTTTTTGTTATCAAGGGTGTCAGTCAGGGGATTAGCTTCATAATAATGATGCCCTTGTTTATATTTTCACTTGTGGTTGTCTGTTATTGATGTTGTACTGTACCAATGATTTGCTGTCGGTATTTTCCATATTTAGTGCATGCATGCCGAAGTGTTGTTATTGATTTGCATCTGCAATTTTCTCTTCTTTTACTTGTTATCTGTGGGCGGTTGTTTGGAAGGATGCGAACATTTAACAACGGGTTTCATCCTTACTGGAATCCCGATATCCCTGGTTTGGCCCTCAGGTACATTTTTGGCTTCTTTGTTACTTGAGAGTTGAATCCGGTTATACTCATTAAAAGTGTACATAGTAAAATTAGTACTAATTGTATTACTTTTAGGGAGTGTACTAAATGACTCTGGTGTGGTGAGGACCTGACACCAGGTCTGGTTATTCTAATTTCATGGCTGAATAGTGAATATATATTCTTTCCATACATATTTTGTTATGATTTTGGGGATTTTATCTCCATCACAAGTAAAATATAGAATGTGACCCTGTTAACCTGGCCAAAAATGACAATTAGCTGTTAACAGGCCATTAAACACTATTAAATAAATAAATTTACTTGTTATCTACAATATACAATAGAACCTTTCTAACCAGGACATGTTGGGAGGTACCAAGGTCCAAGGGTGTCCGTTAATAGAGATGTTCCTCTGTATTTCAGCTATACACATTCATATACATACTTCTGTGTCATTTGCAATCACGAACAGACATTGTCATTGGAGATATAGTATTCACACATAGGTTATCTGTAGCCGATTTCATCAAAATTGCAAAGTATACTTTCCTATCAAAGTATACTTTGAGGGAGTAATCATTGATTTTTCCGAAATGCATTATTTCATACAGAACTAATGATTGCATATATTTGATGATTAAAATTATGCAGAATTATTATACTGAATTTATTACATTATCACAGCCAAAATGGCTGTGATAATGTAATAAATTCAGTATAATAAAAATGTATAAATTTATCCTAAAATTGAAAATTTCTCCCTCAAAGTATACTTTGCTAGATAAGTATACTTTGCAATGTTGGCCCCTGGATGGCCAGTTTAGAGGTTCTACTGTTCATTCGAAACTAATATCTAAACCGGACACTCAGGCAAATATTTTGCCAGAATGTAATAAAATGACTTTTCATGATTGGAAAACACTATAATGTATCATGAAGAACGTGTGTTGCTCACATGTCTGATTTACAGTGGAACCTCTCCAAACCGGACACCCTGGGGACCTCCCAGGGTGTCCGGTTTGGAGAGGTTCCACTGTACGTACATTATTACTATTTCTGTCCATATTTTCACTACTAATGGCCATTGATGTTCTTACCAGTATTCTTTTCTATCCGTATTTGTCCTTGTTTAACTTGTTTCATACTGAACATACACTTGTAATATTATTTTTCATATAAAAACGATTGTTCTCACCAAAAGTTTTTGTTGTTGCCACTCAGTTGAACCGTCTCATCGAGACGGTTCAAATGAGTGGTAACACCACATACTTTAATTGAGGAATAAATAAAACATAGGTTAACGGACATAAACCCCCAATCAATCAATCAAATCCTTCTTCCGTTGCCTTGGGAATACCCATATACGGTTATATAAATTTCAATTTATTTTTCCACTGCATTTCAAATTTCCGTTAGAAAGTTTATTGTTTGCCCTAGTTTCTCGACCAATGAAATCATAGCATTTCATCTCAATTAATCACATATTGCGACTGTTTCTCCAATATCTACTAAATACATTCATTAAATGTTCCAATATGTAGAAAGGTATATTTAGATCCACAGTTTGTTGTCAGAAATTCACGTGTCACACACCCTGTTCAGACGTGTACGTGTGAGCGTGGGTGTCAAACAGCCAATAACGTAGTCGTATCGTAAGTCGAAAACACGTTTGGGCGAGACTTGCATTGAGACAGACATGTGCACGAAAAGAAGGCTTGGCAACCAATAAGTAAGTTATAATTTATTAAAAATTCAATATGATGTGGTGGGTGGTGGTCGGGTGAACGAGACGGCGTAAATTAACGGTAGGGGTTCCTCTTTATAGGAATCATGATTTGCCTGGTTTGGCCCTCAGGTACGTTTTTATCTTTGGCTCTTTTGTTACCTGGGAGTTGAATTGGGTTAGTGCCCATTATAAAAGTAGTAAGATTATTACTGATCCTACTGCTTTTGGGAGGGGCCAAGTGATTCTGGTGTGGCGAGGACCTGGCATCAGATCAGGATTATTCTGATTTCAGAGCTGAATATACAGTTTTGTTATTGTAAATATTCAGTTCGGATTTTGGGATTCCCCCCCCACCCCCCCATTTGTACATGTACTTGAACTTGTACATGTACTTATACAGGTAATATATGGGATTTAGTACTAAACCCATTGACCCGGCCTTATATGACCTCAGCTGTTGATTGGCCATTAAAACCCAACACACACACACACACACACATATGATGTGACCACTGGTTCAAATGGTTGTCCCATAGCCCATTTCTGCTGTCACAGCCACAAATATGTATTCAAGAGGCAATATTGATAAGTTAGTGACTGAATGGTGTACCTCTTTGTCTGACTGACTGCATGGCCAGCTGACTGGTCTGTGACTGAATTGTGGCTGAGCTCAAATTCACCATGTTGTTCGTATGCTAGCTCTAGACTTATTTATATCGGTCATATAAATCTAATTGGTGTGGTATTGACCTAGCACCAAGTCCGGTTATTCGAATTTCGATGTAAATATTCCGTTTCTGATTTTAGGATCTCCCCCCCAATGCAGAAGGTTGAATACGGGATTGAACCAGTTGGTCCGGCATTAATTGGCCTTAGCTGTTGATACACCAATAATTCCAGCACAAAAATATTTACACAATTCCCTAACATTTGATTGGTCCGTAGCAAGTCTCTGTCCAAAATTTATATCCCAGTAAACTCCCACGCCAAACTACTTTCCGTAACCGTCGAGCGCAGTTAAAATATTTTTTAAGAAAACGGAAAACACAATTTCTTGATGAATTTATTTCAAATGCTGGAATTATAAGGAATGAATGGCCTTTTTGTTGAATTTATCGGGGATATAAACTTGGAAAGTCGCGGGAATACTGGACGAGGCCTTAAAAAAATTACAATTTTCTAAAAAAAAAAAAAAATATATATATATATATATTTTTTTTTTTTTTTTTTTTTTTTTTTTTTTTTTTTTTCGAAAATTGTAATTTTTTATTCGTCCAGTATTCCAAGTTTATACCCCGATAAATTCCACAAAAAAGGCCATTCATTCCTATATTAAACGCCAGTAAAACCCCCCATCCCCCGCCACCTCCAATACAGATACATTCCCGTCTGTGTATGACATTGCTGTTGGATTGTCATAAAACCCCAATCAGTCAATTCTCCACCTATCAATTGATGTTTCTGACTGAAAAGCTGTGTGGACTATGTGGCTGTGGCTGGAGACATGGGGCTTATGCGATTTGTGACCAGTGTAGCTCCTGATCGTATAGCACACGCCTGATAACAATCTATATTGCTTGTTAGAATGACAGGTGTTTCAACGATGGAATGGCGAACAGTGCAGATCCTGATCAGACTGTGCGGATGCACTGGCTGATCTGGATCTACACTGGTCGCAAAACCCAAAATCCCCATTTCTGCAGTCACAGTCACATATGAGAGTATAGGACAATGTCTCGGTTAATAAAGTTTGGTACATCATTCTGTTAATGGACCGTTAAGCACCATTTCATTGGTACATTATTACGCAACTCAATCTTTTGTTAAATGTACATGGAAACACATTGCAAATTTGTATACATCATAAAAGTAAGATTAGCGCTAATCCTATTACTTTTATGGGATGGGATAAATGATGCTGGTGTGGCGAGGGCCTGGCACCAGATCAGGTTGTTCTAATTTCAGGACTGAATATATATTTTGTTTGTAAATATTGAGTTCTGAAGTTGGGATTTACCCCCCTCGGACAGGTGGATACGGGACACGACCCCGTTGACCCGTCTGCGTGTAGACTCCCTGAGGCTTGTACCTCTATGTCAGAAAAGCGGACGTTAAACCCTATTCACTCACTCACTCACTTGTATACATCATAGTTACACAAATGTATGTAGATATGTATTTATTTTCACTGGTATATAACTGTTGTGTGTTCGTTACATGTACCATAATGTTAGTCACACTAGGTACAGAATATCACTTGTTTGTCTTCTTTCAGCTCGTATTTCATATTCCCCTGTCTTTTTAGGGTGTTCAGGTTGTAGAGACAACACTGTCGGACGAGTATGTAAGCATTCCTTTTAGTGTTTTGGCCATGAACAGATAGTATACTAGAGTTACTTTACAGTGTAACCCTTTCACCCCTAAATAGCCTACATTGACTTTTCCGTGCTCATTTATGGACTATTCCATTAACCCTTAGACCGCTACTCACAACAATTGTCGTCTGCTGTTCCTTTTATATCTTGCCTTATTTCTCAATAAAAACATGGTTTGACAGCACTTCAGAATCATTTCCAATGGAAATGATTCTGAAGAGCTGTCGAAGCATGTTGTAGATTATTCTAAAGTGCTGTCAAAGCATGTTTTTGATGATATAAATGGAGAATAGAAAATAAACAGCAGACGACAAAAAAAATAAGATAGCGGTGTAAGGGTTAATGAGAAAATGTGGATATTGTTTTAGAATAGAACAATACTGGTAAATGCTGTAGATACAGATGAGACAGCTACGAGCCGGTTCATCTGCAACTACAGTGTTTGTAAAT
This sequence comes from Conchocele bisecta, assembly GCA_029237695.1. NCBI lineage: Eukaryota > Metazoa > Mollusca > Bivalvia > Lucinida > Thyasiridae > Conchocele > Conchocele bisecta. Next base: position 68,484,238 of record CM055272.1, on the reverse strand, counting down.
GTTAGCTGTATAGTCTCTAGGGTTGAAAGGTGCATTCCCAGTGCGAGAGGTTACGTGTATCATCGTTTGACCACAATGTACTTGAATTATTTTAAACAAATACATGGTGCCTTACATTTGTTCTTCGTAAATTGCATAATACTTCATAATACTTCATAATACTTCATAATAGTACTGTCTTTTATACAAGGTACACACACTTTTGTTTCATATTTTTATTAGGGCCCCCGCAATCCGCACAGTCCGATCAGGATCTTCACTGTTCGCTATTCCATCAATGAAACACCCGTTCTGTTTCTAATAAGTCATATAGATCATAATCAGACTAGCTATTTGATCAGGAGCTAGATCAGGAGCTAAGATCAGGAGCTAAACTGGTCACAAATCACATAAGCCCCGTTTCTCCAGTCACAGCCACATATAAACCTGATTGTCAGTGACGATCTCTGATTGTGTAGTGATATAAAATGTAAATGCTTGGCTTTAATGACGGCACTGGCTCGATGACCTTGCGTGTCGTCTCCCAAGAAAGTTAGAAGGAGGTGGATACCGAGGAAACCGGCCCCTAGCTCTTATTAGAATAGTCCCCTCTGGTTCTTTGTCGTGCCCAGACTCCTTCAAATCTGATACACAGGACCACCTTTTAAAGTCTCCAACCGAAAGGACTAGTAGAGCAGGAAATACAAAGTATCTCAGAATACTGACGCCCTGGCCGAGAATCGAACCCGGGTCGCCAGCGTGGCAGTCCGACGGTGTTACCCCTCGGTCACGGTCTGCCCTTGTAGTGATATACATATCACCTTTGTTAACTCTTTGAATGCTAGCGGTGAATATATCCGCCTAACAAATTAGGAGTATATTTTTTATTTCTCTATAAATATGTCTTGGAATTCATTAGAATTGAGTCCTGAGGACTCAATTCTAATGAAATTCCAAGACATATTCATGATATTTACAAGGAGAAATAAAAGAAAATATGATGATTATTGTCCGCTATTTTTGAACTATTTATAGCCCACAAGTTTCCCAGCATGCAAAGAGTTAAGTACTTGTACCGTAATAACCCTACATATTCGGACACAATTTTTTCTGGACAACACACATTAATATACAGTTTTGCACAGCATAGAAAGTTCAAATATTTACGGTTAATATGATTGTAATTGTTTATCATAATAACAATGTATTAGCATATAATTTGGTTTGGGAAACCCAAATTTTATAGAGGTTTCCCAAAACAAATTTTGTCCAAATATTTTGGCTCAGTATAGTTGTATTTGTTTATCATAGTAACCATAGTAACAATGTTTTGGGATACAATTTGTTATTATGGCATAATGCATTTAAATGTGAAATTTCTATTATATACACTGTCTGATGGTGTTCTATTTTCTCATCTCTGTAATTTACTGATACTGAATCATTCAATTCTGGGTAATGATACTCTCTAAAGACAATTTTGCATCACCAGATTCGACATGTGGGTTGTGGTGGTTGGTTGGGAGCCTGCGATGGGTAATTTAACAATTGGATTCACCCTTACAGGAATCCCGACAGGAGACCTAGTTGGGCCCTCAAGTACGTTTTTGGCTTTCTTGTATGTGAGAGTTGAATCTGGTTATACCCCGTGGGTGGCAGGTGGGAGCACACGATGGGTAATTTAACGATCGGGGTTCATCCTTATCGGAATCCCGACTGGAGACCTGTAGCCTATTTCATCAACATTGCAAAGTATACTTTAGTAGCAAAGTATACTTTGAGGGAGAAATTTTCAATTTTATGATAAATTTATTAATTTTTATTATACTGAATTTATTACATTATCACAGCCATTATGGCTGTGATAATGTAATAAATTCAGTATAATAATTCTGCATACTTTTAATCATGAAATACATGCATTTGTTAGTTCTATATGAAATAATGCATTTCAGGAAAAATAAATTATTACTCCCTCAAAGTATACTTTGCTAGTAAAGTATACTTTGCAATGTTGATGAAATGGGCTACTGGTTTGGCCCTCACATATGTCTTTGGCATTTTGTATGTGACAGTTGAATCTGGTTATACCCCTTATGTGAGTATTATGATATTCGTAATCCTATTTTAGGGGAAGGGGCCAAGTGACTTGATGTGGTATGGACCTGGTACCAGGTCAGGTTATTCTAATTTCAGGGCTGTTCTTTATAGGAATTATATAATTGTGTCACTATTCCACCAGTTCTAAAAATTACAAGTGCCCACTATACAGATATAATCATTTTTTAGTAGTAATATTTATTTTACTGATAGTGACTCGCGGTGGTATCAGGTTATTTTCATATGCAAATGAGGCACAATATTTTTTAATTATACTAATTAAATGCGTCACCTGAAAAAATAATGTGTTCGACGGATTATAATTAAAGTATGATCATTGCACATCAAAAAATAAATACAGAGAATAAATAGTAATGTTCGTTAAAAGCCAACACGGTGGGTGGTGGTCGGGCGAACGAGACAGCGTAAATTAACGGTATGGGTTCCTCCTTATAGGAATCACAATTTGCCTGGTTTGGCCCTCCGGTACGTTTTTATCTTTGGCTCTTTTGTTACCTGGGAGTTGAATTGGGTTATTGCCCATTATAAAAGTAGTAAGATTATTACTGATCCTACTGCTTTTGGGAGGGGCCAAGTGATTCTGGTGTGGCGAGAACCTGACATCAGATCAGGATTATTCTGAATTCAGGGCTGAATATATTGTTTTGTTATTGTAAATATTCAGTTCTGATTTTGGGATTCCCCCCCCCCCCATTTGTACATGTACTTGAACATGTAACGTGTACTTGTACAGGTAATATATGGGATTTAGTACTAAACCCATTGACCCAGCCTTAAATGACCTTAGCTGTTGATAGGCCGTTAAACCCCAACAAACAAACAAACAAATAAAAGCCAACACGGTTATCGCCCCTGATATCAGTGTGGAAATTTACGCCTGATATAAAATGTATAATAACGGCAATCAATATGTGGAGTAAAGGTGAATGAATGTTTATTTTTCCAGCAAAATATATAAATGTTTGTGCCTGCTGAGTGGGCATGTACCTATAATGTCCCTTTCATGAGCCAGCAGCCTCTATACATGTGCCAGTCCAGAATATGGACTAGTTGATTCACCTGTTGTAACGTATATCATAATAAACATGTATCCCACCCACATCACCTGCCTGTGTGTCTATTCTTTGAACTACAAACCCTTCAAACCGTTTACCGTAATAGTTGGCAGGGCGAATCTAGAGTGGGGCTTCCGGGTTGCAACAACCCCCCCCCCCCCCCCCATTCAGCCAAGGAGTTTACATAGATCACAGTTTACCACCAGTTGGGAGTCTGAATTTAAATGCCGTAAAACACAGGAAAGTGCATTTCGAAGAGCTCAAAAATAGGACAACCCCCTAGTTGCGAACGGTAACTCTTGCAATTACTCCTGTACCGTCCGTAGCTGTACGGAAGTAGATTGCAAGAGTTACCTTCGCAACTAGACAACCCCCCCCCCCTTCTGTTATAATTACTAGTAAATGGGACTGTGTAACATACATTTGTTCATCCTTACCGGAATTCCGACTGGAGACCTGGTTTGGCCCTCACATACGTCTTTGGCATTTTGTATGGGACAGTTGAATCTGGTTATACCCCTTATGTAAGTATTACGATTATTCGTAATCCTATTTTAGAGGAAGGGGCCAAGTGACTTTGGTGTGGTATGGACCTGGCACCAGGTCAGGTTATTCTAATTTCAGGGCTGAATATATTTTTTCTCGATGTAAATATTCCGTTCTGATTTTGGGATTTTCCCCCCAATGCAGCAGGTTAAAACGGGATCGAACCCGTTTGCTCGGCCTTACATGACCTTAGCTGTTGATATGCCATTAAACACCAATAAACAAACAAACATTACGATGAATCCATCCTTAAGAGTTTGTATCTTAAGGACCCTGGGGCCCCTGATCATGTAATGATGCATGCATAATTGCTTTGTAAATGTG